>JALGBA010004027.1:1060000-1585349 GCA_023970755.1 Azemiops feae | reverse complement strand
TTACATTCCAATTCCAAAGAAAGGCAATGCCAAAGAATGTTCAAACTATTGCACCACTGCACTCATTTCACATGCAAGTAAAGTTATGCTTAAAATCCTACAAGCTAGACTCCAGCAGTATGTGGATCGAGAACTTCCGGAAGTACAGGCAGGATTTCGAAGAGGCAGAGGAACTAGAGATCAAATTGCCAACATACGCTGGATTATGGAGAAAGCTAGGGAGTTCCAGAAAAACATCTACTTCTGCTTCATTGACTATGCTAAAGCCTTTGATTGTGTGGATCACAACAAATTGTGCAAGTTCTTAAAGAGATGGGAGTACCAGACCATCTTATTTTGTTCCTCTTGAACCTATATGCGGGTCCAACAGTGAGAACTGGACACGGAACCACTGATTGGTTCAAAATTGGGAAAGGAGTCCGGCAAGGCTGTATTCTGTCACCCTGCCTATTTAACTTATATGCAGAGCACATCATGAGAAAGGCAGGGCTAGATGAATCAAAAATTGGAATTAAGATTGCCGGGAGAAATATCAACAACCTAAGATATGCAGATGATACCACTCTAATGGCAGAAAGTGAAGAGGAACTAAAGAGCCTCTTGATGCGGGTGAAGAAGGAGAGTGCAAAAGTTGGCTTGAAACTCAACATTAAGAAAACCAAAATCATGACATCCGGCCCTCTCAATTCCTGGCAAATAGATGGGGAAGAAATGGAGGTAGTGACAGATTTTATCTTCCTGGGCTCTAAGATCACCACAGATGGGGACTGCAGCCAAGAAATTAAAAGACGCTTGCTCCTGGGGAGGAAAGCTATGGCAAATTTAGACAGCATATTAAAAAGCAGAGACATCACCCTGCCAACAAAAGTACGTATAGTCAAGGCCATGGTTTTCCCAGTTGCAATGTATGGCTGTGAAAGTTGGACCATAAGAAAGGCTGAACGCAAAAGAATTGAGGCCTTTGAACTATGGTGCTGGAGAAGACTCCTGCGAGTCCCCTGGACTGCAAGGCGATCAAACCGGTCAATCCTAGAGGAGATCAACCCTGACTGCTCCTTAGAAGGCCAGATCCTGAAGTTGAAACTCAAGTACTTTGGCCACCTAATGAGAAGGAAGGACTCACTGGAGAAGAGCCTATGCTGGGAAAGATTGAGGGCTAGTAGAAGAAGGGGACGACAGAGAATGAGGTGGCTGGATGGAGTCACTGAAGCAGTAGGAGTGAGCTTAAATGGACTCCAGAAGATGGTAGAGGACAGGAAGGCCTGGAGGAACGTTGTCCATGGAGTCGCGATGGGTCGGACATGACTTCGCAACTAACAACAACAACAACAACAACAAAGAGGCTATTTATGTTTTGGGTCAATATGCTTACTTTGTAGTTTAATTTTGTAAGATTTATGTTAGAGCACATATGGAGACCAAAGGAATATGTAATATAAGGAATAGGTAGCTGCATGGAATGTACATGGCTTGGGGGGAAATATAAACGAGCAAGAATTGAAAAATCAATTAATAAAGAGAAAATAGATATTGTATTTTTACAAGAAACACATCAAAAGAAAGAAGGGGTGAATGAACTTAGGTTATATTGGGCTGATGTATATGAAAAGGCATTTGGTACATCAAAAGCAAGAGGGATAACAATCATGGTAGCTAAAAGATGTGAATTTAAGATAAAAGCCATAAAAAGGGATGATATGGGAAGATTTCTTATAATTCAAGGCTTGATTTATGGACAAGAGGTCACTTTAGCAAATTTGTATGCACCTAATACAAATCAAAGAGAGTTTTATGATAGGGTATATAAAGAAATAGAAAACATAAAAAAAAAGGTTATGTGATAATGGCAGGTGATTATAATCTGGTTATGAATATAGGAATTGATAAATCTAATCCATCAAAAGCGGAAATAAAGTATAATAATACAGACTTAAGAAAATTTATTAATAGAAATAGATTAAAAGATGTTTGGAGAGAATTACATGGCAATCAAAAGAGTTATACATATTTTTCTAGTAGACATAAAAATTTTACAAGAATAGATTATATATTTGTAACATTGGAAATATCTAAAATAACGAAAGCAGAGATAAAAATAATTAAAATATCAGATCATGCAATGGTAACTATGGAAATGGAAATTGATTGTGGTTATAAACAGGCAAGTAGATGGAGAATGTATTTGAGGATTTTTAAAAATAAAGAGATTTTAGAGAAAATGGAAAGAGAATTAAAAGACATATGGACTATAAATGAAGAAGGAGGTAGTAATATAGGTGTAATATGGGATGCAATGAAAGCAGTGGTAAGAAGTTTAGGGATAAAATATTCTTATAATATAAACAAACAAAAAGAGAAATATATAAAAAGGTTCGAGGAGGAAATTAAAGAACTAGAGAGTAAATATATAGAAAGTAGAGAGAATAGGATTATGTTAGAATTATCAGCTAAAAGAAAAGAGTTGCAAAATATTGAGCTAGAACAGGTTCAAAGAAATCTAATTTATTTAAATAGGGAATTTTATGAAAATAGTAATAAAAATTCTAGAATGTTGGCTAGAGCCACACAAGTTAAAAAGGCAAAAAGCCTGATTGGAGTAATAAAGAACGAAAAGGGAGAAAGATGTAACATGATGAGAGAAAAATTGTTGATATTTCAGAAGTTTTTTGAAAAGTTATATAAGGGAAAGGAAATAAATTTGAATGAAAGTCAGGCATATATAGAAAAGAATTTAAACTGTAAAATTCGAGAATGTGATAAAGAAATAATGGAATTACAAATAGAAGAGGAGGAGATACTGGAAGTTATTAATAAATTGAAAATAGGTAAAGCACCAGGGTTAGATGGACTAGGTGCAGAATATTATAAAAATTTTAAAGGATTATTGGTGCCGAAGATGAGGTTAATGTTTAATAAAATAATGAAAGGGGAAATTATTCCAATTTCCTGGAAACAATCTCTGATAGTATTGATAGTGAAACCTAATAAAGATCTTACAAATCCAGGATCATATAGACCAATATCCCTTATTAATCAGGATGCTAAGATTTTTACAGCACTATTGACAAATAGATTGAATACATTTATAGAGAATTATATTAAAAATGACCAGTGTGGATTTATAAAAAGCCGACAAATGTCAGATGTAGTAAGAAGGGTATTAAATTTAGGCTATTACATAAAGAATCAAAAATTAAAAGCTGGTTTATTAGCATTAGATGTTTTTAAGGCCTTTGATTGTGTGGAATGACCTACATTGAAAATATTAATAGAGAAATTAGGCTTTGGGGAAAAAAATTAGAAAGGTGATAAAGCAACTATACTCAGAGAATAAGGCAATAATAGTCATAAATGATGGTGTTACAGAGACAATAAGCTTAAGCCGGGGAACGAGACACGGTTGCCCTTTATCCCCAGTTCTATTTGTATTATTGATGGAGGTTTGGGCAAATGCAATTAGGAAAGATTCATTGATTGAAGGAATTGGCGTATGTAAGAAAACAAAAATAAATTTATTTGCAGATGATACATTACTAACATTTCAAAATCCCATAGCTACTATAGAGAGGGTATATTCACTTTTGAATGAATTTGGGAAATATAGTGGATTGCAAATAAATTGCGAAAAATCAGAAATGATGTTATATAACTATAGTAAAGAAGAAATGGATGTATTGAAAGAAAAATGTAAATTAAAAATAGTAGATATTATCAAATATTGAGGTATTGACATCCCAAAAAATACTCAAGAATTAAAGAAGATAAATTATGAGAAGTTAAAGAAAGATATAAAAGATAAAATGGATAAATATGGAAAAGTAAAATTATCATGGTTTGGAAGAATTGCAGCAATAAAAATGAAAGTTTTACCAAAAATTAACTTTTTGTTTTGGATGATACCAATTAAGTTTTCGGATCAAGAATTAAAGGAAATACAGAGATTGCTGGAGGTGTGTTGTAATGGAGGCAAGAGAGCAAGAATAAGTAAAGCTTTATGGTATGAACCATTAAAAAAGGGTGGGCTGGGTCTTCCAAATGTTAGAAATTATTGGGTAGCTAATCAATTAAGGGTGGTCCCAGATATTATAGCAGATAATTTATTAGAGATTTATTATGGAGCGATATAGAATTGAAGGAATTATGGGAAATAGGTGATCCTATAGAAACATATTGGTTTAAAAAAGATATTTAAAAAATTGTTAAGAGAATTCAAAATCCCTTTTTAAAAAACCTGATAGAATTATGGGATAAATGGAGATACCAGTTAATGCCAGGAATTTCTCCTTTAATACCGGTAGTAGAAATGGAGAAATTCCCTAAGATTGAATTGAAAGATTGGATTAGTAAATTAAAAAAAAAATCAGATATATAAATGGGAAGACTGGAAGAACAAGATAAAGAATATAATACAATTAAAGAATGTTTTATCAGATACTAAGTTAAATTGGTTGAATCTAATACAATTAGAGAAATGGATAAAAATGGAAGAAAAATGCGAGGAGAAAGATTGGAACATATAAACATATGTGGTGGGATTGTGATAGCACACAAGAGATATGGGACATAGTATTTAGGGAAATTAGAGAAATTTGAAGGTAAGTTTAGATATGTCACCGAGGATCGCATTACTGTTACTGGTGGAAAAACAAGATATAAATGAAGCAAAAAAGGAATTAATTGTTAAATTTGATAATGGCAGCTAGATTAGTAATGGTTAAATATTGGAGACGGAATTGGGATATTCAAAGAAATGAGTGGTATAATGAAATATGGAATATGGCAATAAATGATAAATTAACAACAGAAATTAAATTTAAAAAAGAGATGATTAAAGTAAATAATTATAATGAAATATGGGATGATTTTATAAAAACAGTCTTGGTGGAAGGCAAAGGGAATAAACCTGCTCAAGAATACATGCTGTTTTGGAGGGGATAAAGGCACAATTGAAATATATTGTATATTGTTAGTTGTTATACGAGAAGAAATATAGGTAATAAAAATGGTCTCCAGGGGTGTGGGTGCACTGTAGTATTTGTATTTTTATATTGTTTTTTATTTAGTTTTATATGTATTATGTTTGTATTATTTGTATTTGAATAAAATAAAATAAAAATAAAAAAGTAATGTTAGAAGGTAATACTTTACAGAAAGACTAGTGGAAGCTTGGAACCAACTTCAAGTAGAGATTGCGGTCAGCAATCAGTAACTGAGTTTGAACTAAACTTTGGGCTAAATACATGTCCATCATCTGACAGAAATTAAAAATATTTTTTTAAAAATGAATAAACTAAAAAGAAAACAAATAGCTCAAAGGGTGACTCATAATACCACTAGCTCTTTTTCTGCCATCAGACTTCAGTGTTTCTATGTTTCTAGATATTGCACTGACACATTCCACTAAAGGTGTTATACTGAAGGATTGCAGATGCCATGATATGAAGGAAACCTTTCTTAATGTGTTTCTTTACAGAGTATTTTTTCAGAATTACCAGCATGTCCTGGCCTTAGCATTTTCTCTAAAAGAGATCAATGAAAACCCACAGATCCTACCCAATGTCACGCTGGGCTTCCATATTTTTAACAGCCATTTTAGTCCAAGCTGGACCTATTTCGCCTCAATGCTTCTGCCTTTCATTCAGGGCAAATTCATCCCTAACTACAAGTGTGGGCTCCCAAAGCTTTTGGCTGCAGTCATTGGGACACCAGATATCTCTCTTCACATGGCAGCTGTATTGTGCATCTACAAAGTTCCTCAGGTAAGATGTGCTGAAGATATTCATTATTATATTGCCATTCCTCTCCAGAAGTCTCCAGGCTTCTTTCTCTAAAAAAAGGGAACAATTTTCTGATTCCTTGCTTGATAGGATTACCATAGCAGCATGAGTAATCATAACTCTGAACAGACAGTGGGGATATTGGGCATAGAAAAACATTCCCCAATGCCAGACACTGAATTAAGAGTTGGAAGGGACCTTAGAGGTCTTCTAGACCAACCCCTGCTCAAGCAGGAAACTCTACGCTATTCTGTACAAACGGCTGTCCAATCTCTTCTTAAAAACCTCTAATGATGGAGCACCCACAACTTCTGGAGGCAAGCCATTCAACTGATTAAGTGTTCTAAGTTAGTTCTCTTTGATAAGTTTCTATCTATTGCTTTTTGTCCTGCCTTCAGGTGCTTTGGAGAATAGGTTGACCCCCTCTTCTTTAATTCTTGTCAACCTCCTTATATAGTGGGACATGTTGGTTAATATTCCTAAATAAAGACAACTAGTTCCATAATGTTTCAGTATATAAGCTCAAGGGCACCCAGAGACTCAAATGAATGCACACATTTTCAGAGGTTCACTTAGACCAGGAGTAGGCAACCTTGGCTCTTTTATGAGTCGTGGACTTCAATTCCCAGAATTCCTGAGTCATGAAAGAGCCAAGGTTGCCTACCCCTGACTTAGACCTTCGCACTCACATATGTTTGTCTTCCTGCAGTTGACCTATGGCTCTGCTCCAGCCATGGATAAAGAGACTCAAGCAGTTTTCTTCAAGCAAATGTTTCCAGGTGTATCCCATGAACATAAGGGCCTCATGCAGCTATTGAAGTACTTAAGATGGATCTGGGTTGGAATTCTTGTTGTAAAGGATGAGAAAAAAGAGAAATTTGTCCAGAAGGTGCTCCCCACCTTTTCAGAGTACGGCATCTGCACTGAGTTCATAGCAGAGTTACCAAATTTAGATTTTTACACTGATTTTACTGATGCCATGGATGAAGGACAATCGATATACCATGTTCTTATGAAGAGCAAAGCAAATGTGATAATTGTATATGGTAAAATTCAGACCATAACATTTCTGATAACTTTCCTCCAGTTTTCAGAAGTGGAGGATATACCAAAGAAGCAAAAGATCTGGCTTCTAAATGCTCAGACAGACTTCACCTCATTTTCCCTTCATAAAACTTGGGACGTCCATTTCCTACATGGTGCTTTATCCTTTGCAGTTCACACAAAACATGTTCCACACTTCCAGGAATTTCTTCACAATCTAAGTCCAAACAATGACCACCATGATCATTTTCGAAAACATTTTTGGGAACAGACATTCGGTTGTTTTTTCTCAAACTCAAGAATGGAGATGACTCAGAAAACTTGTACTGGACAGGAGAAGCTTGAAACTCTTCCTACATCTGTGTTTGAAACACGCATCAGTGGCCAGAGTTACAATATTTACAATGCAGTCTATGCTGTGGCACGTGCTTTGCAATCTCTGTATTTATCCAAATCCAGAGAAACATCAATAATGAAAAAAGGAAGGAAACAGTTTCACAATCAAATGTGGTGGCAGGTAAGAAATCACCATATCTGTACTTTCAAGATCTGTCCATAAACTTTAACAAACAATATTCTTTGGGGCAATTGACCTTAGATCTAAAATTGAGATGTAGTATGGAATTAACCATTTGAAATACTAGAATATGTTTCTGTCCATGAAATTAGAATCAGAATCAGAATAGAGCTGGAAGGAACCTTGGAGGTCTTCTAGTCCTGCCTCCTGCTCAAGCAAAACTTCCTATCCCATTTCAGACAAGTGACTGTCCAGTCTCTTCTTAGAGACCTCCAGTGATGAAGCACTTACAACTTCTCAAGACAAGCTTTCCACGGGTTAATTGTCCTCGCTTTTAGGAAGTTTCTCCTTAATTCCAATTTGCTTCTCTCCTTGGTTAGTTTCCATCCATGGTTTCTTGTTCTGTACTCTGGTGCTTTGGAAAATAAGAGGACCCCCTCCTCTTTGTGGCAGCCTCTTAAATACTGGGAGACTGCTATCATGTCCTTCTTTTCTCTAGACTAGCAAAACCTAAATCCTGCAACCGTTCTTCTTATGTTTTACTTTCCAGGCCTTTAATCATCTTAGTTGCTCTTCTTTGTATTAACTGCATGTCAAGCCCAAAACTTCTTGGTAACACATGATGATTCTTCCAAGCTGGTTTCTTTATTGTTTCACACCTATAGACAAAACCTTGCAGGAATCAGCACTCTATGTATCTACAATCTATCCTGTGAACTATAAGAGAGGGTTACGGTCATCTTCTTTCTCCCACACATATGAGTTGCCTTTTACCTCTCTGAAACGCATCTCCTCCATCCTGGGAATCCATCTTCTTTACTATGTTCCATCACTCTGCCATAGGTTCAGTCTGTAAGTTAATGGAAGAAGTGTTCTACACTCTCTACATGATATGCTGAAGTTGCTTTTTATTCTATTGTAGATGCTTTGTTTGGAATGCTTGCATTTAGCCAGAACCAGTTCTTTGATGGTTGAACGTATAATTGTACTCACATTTTTAGGATTTCCAGAACAGGATCTTTCCATGCATTTATTTATTTATTTAGCATCTGGCATACAAAATCAGGGAGATCTAGAATTGCTAGACACAATGCAGTCCTGACAGTCTAAATTGCTAGTTCATTCTGTTCGGCTTTGCATGGTTATCCCTGGTGCACTCCAGCAGGCAAACTAGCTTACCCCAGCTGATGCTTGGATTGACGGCTCTTTCAGGTTCCTCTGCTGGTCTACTTTGCCTCACCTCATGCTGGGTTGCCTCACATCTGGCCACATCCAGTGCTGGCTTCCACACTTTGCAAACATAAATGTAGCTATGTTTTTCTTAATTTAGTAGTACCTGTTTATCTACTTGCAATATTGCATGCTTTTGAACTGCTGGGTGGGCAGGAGCTCACCCTATCTCACAGAGCCAGGCTCGAACCACCAAAGTCCAAACCATTTCTGACCAGCAGTCCCAGTGTCATTAAGCCACTGTGAAAATGCATCACTTGAAATTGTCTTCTTGTGTAATCCATGTGTGGTAGAAGAAGGAATGGTCATTATATTGTGACATCCTTTCTGAAAAAAAGATTCAGCATGCTGAGATGTTCCCTTTCCATCAGGCATAGGGTTCCCACCTCTTCATAGACCAATTGGGAGTCACTTGCATTTCACCACCCACATATTCACAGCAACACATGCATAATTTTAGAGCAAATGAATGGAGATGAGAACAGCCTTATATGCTTCCAGGGACACAGTTCTAGGAGAAACAGAGAAGGGAATCAAGGCTGCTTTAATATCTCAGGGCCTTAATAAAAAAATGTACAAAGGCAAGATATTATTTTGAGCTTACTTTTTGTAAGAGATATGTACTCTTATTCGATGAAAGAATCATAGATTTCAAAACGGACATTTAAGCCACCAAATCCAGCACCTACTTAATGCAGGATTTCAAATTCCAGCAGCTTCTGCAGATGTTGATTCTGCCCTTACTTGAATGCATCAAATAAAAAAAAGGGCATTGCCCTTTGCTCATCAATTCCCACTGCCTAACATCTTCTACTTAGACATGATTTCTTAGGAAGAATATAGTTTCCTAAAATCATTTTCTACATTAAGTTTTGGTTTTACTATCAAAAAGTAGAGGTGCAATAGCTCAGTGGTTAAAGACACTGAACCTGTCAGCTGGAAAGCTGATAGCCTAGGTTTGAAACCCAAGTGCCACCGAACAGAGTGAGTTCCCGTTACTTGCTCCAGCTCCTGTCCACCTATCAATTCAAGAGCATGCAAATGTTAGTAGATTAATAGGTACCACTTCAGCAGAAAGCATGCAATTGCGAGTATATTAAAAGGTACCACTTCAGTGGGAAATAACAGCATTCTGTGCTCCTTTGAAGTATAGCCATGCTGGTCACATGAACACAGAAAATGTCTTTGGATAATGCTGGCTCCCTCAGCCAAGAAACGGAGATAAGCACCACACATTAGATTCAGACACATCTGGACAGGGAAATCTTTACCTTTACCTAAAAGTAAGTGAGTCTGTCTTCCATTATGCTACACCTTTCGCAGGTAGTTCTTACTTAACGATGATAACTGGGGCCTAGGTTTCCATTGCTAAGTGATCTGTTATAAAGTGTGATGTTACTTGATCATGGGGCTTACCAATAGCAGTTCAGATGATCCCAGTTACTGTTGTTAATTGAGGACTGCACAGGTTTTCAAGCAAGGACCTCATGTGATCACAACTTACAACTTCCTTCTGGCTTCCCCATTAACTCTGATTGTGAAAAGCCAGCAAGGAAGTTTGCAGCTCACAATCATGTAACTATGGCATATCATTATAATCAGAAGTTCAGGCCAGTTGCCAAGTTTGAGAATTGTGATCATTGAGGCTGGAGTGTTTTTATCTTCTACAGTGCTAAAAAGAGTCAGATGTCAACGCCTTTTCTTTCTTTTTCCCCTTGTACATCACATTTTGTTTTTTCCCTCTCTTTTTCCTTCCCCTAATTTCTTGTTTCTATTTTTCTTTGTGTTTTCTATAATAGATAGAGAGAGAGAGAGACAGACAGATAGACAGACAGACAGACAGAGAGGCAGAGAGGCAGGCAGGCAGGCAGGCAGGCAGGCAGGCAGGCAGGCAGGCAGGCAGGCAGGCAGGCAGGCAGGCAGGCAGACAGACAGACAGACAGACAGACAGACAGACAGACAGACAGACGACAGACAGAGACAGACAGACAGACAGACAGACAGACAGACAGACAGACAGACAGACAGATAGATAGATAGATAGATAGATAGATAGATAGATAGATAGATAGATAGATAGATAGATAGATAGATAGATAGATAGATAGATAGATAGATAGATAGATAGATAGATAGATAGAAGAATTGTGATCATGTGACCACAGAAGTCCTGCAACAGCCTGAATTTCAAGGAAATCATAAGTACCACTCATTCTGCACCACTGCAAATTCAAATGATTGAATTTGAAGGAGAATAAGAGGGATGGGTGATAAGAGAAAAAAAAATGGTATTAATGAAGAAGATATGGGAATGTTATTGTAAGAACAATATACCAGATATAATTACGTAAAAAAAAAAAAAAAGGGCACCCGAAGTGTTAATAACATGTCTATTTAAGGCTAATTGAAATATAGTAATTGTAACTTAGTAAAGCTTAAAAACAGGATTGGGATTTTTTAGAATTGAAATGTAATTGATATTTGATAGGACCGTTTGAAACTTATATAGAACTCATTAATGTGAATATGTAAAATTAAATGAGGGAATTAGAGAGGGAAGCTTGAGTTGAGCTATATATCTGTGATTGTCTTCCTTTTTTTGGATGTTTAATATACCCACCTCCATGGTGGTTCCTAAGCACCTTAATGCTACCCCTGTACCCCTATAAAATCTAATAAAATATATTTAAAAAAAAAAAAAGAACCAAAAGAGAGAATTTGATCCTGGCCAGATCAGAGATAATAATTTGTGGTAGATAAGAAACCATTGTAGACTTTCTATCTTGATTTATAATATAAAATACAAAACTACAAAAAAGAATAGTAGGAAAATAGGGGAGGGAGAAGGGAAAGGAATAGTGTAGGGAAGGGGTGTCAAACTGCCGGCCCGTGGGCCGGATGTGTCATCTGGAAGCCGCACCCACCCCATTGCTGGCAATGGTAAAACCATCCCAATACGTTGCGCGATGTCACGTAACATCACGAGTTTGACATGTCTGGTCTAGGGGAAAGGGGGAAAAGAAAGAAAAAGCATTGATTTCCAACTCTCTTTTGTGCGGTAGAATAAGATAATAGCATCAAACCTCAACTTTTTATTCTTACATAATAGTATAAAGTAGCCATTTCTATAACAACAAACCTATTTAATCGCTAAAACCCAAAATCAAAGTTTCATTTTTTCCACCTCAAGCACAAAGTCCAGAAGCAGTTTCCAAGTAGAAACAAAAATATTTTTTTCTTTAATCAAAGCAGTTAATTTAGCCATCTCTGCTAAATCTATCAACTTTACAGCCATTCATCAATTAAGGGAATCAAAGTGTTCTTCCATTTTTGTGCATAAACTAATCTTGTTACCATCAACATATATAACATCAAAGTTCCAATTTTTTTCCAAGACATTTTCCATTAAACCCAAATGAAAAGTTTCTGGTTTTACCATTATGTTCACTTTGAGAATCTTCTGTATTAAGATGTAAATCCTACTCCAATATTTCTTTGCTGTTTCACATGTCCACCATAAATGATAAAAGATTCCTTTATTATATTTGCAGACTTTCTACGAGTAAATTATAATAACAGATTGTTAACAGAGGCCCTTGAACTTTAACTTTCCAGTTGTTTAACCCGTATTCTATTCTATATAATGTATAACAGATCAAATGGTTGAGAATAGAATAGAATAGAATAGAATAGAATAGAATAGAATAGAATAGAATAGAATAGAATAGAATAGAATAGAATGTATATATCAATGCCTATATTTACATTTGTATTTTCATTTATGGACATTATGATTTTATATTTCTCTTGTGGCTCATGCCTTCCTGCCTCAGGAGGCCTTTAAATGTTTTGACAATGTTCACATAAGTGACAGTCTCACTATCATTATGAAATTAGCCAGTTTCTCTCCTCCAGATCCTATGGGATCCCATGGAAAAAGGAGGAACTGGCCCTGAGCGATGATATTTATTATCCCCATGATATTCCATCCCATGGCTAGGAGCCCCAGAGCTCCAGGAAAATACAAATAATATATTGCTATTTGTGTCTGAAGAACATCTCAACAGGCAGGTCAGACAGATCTACTACAAATATCTTGTGGCAGACATAGACGTTTGGACACAGAAATAAGACACTCATGGAAGATATCAGTATTCATGGAGCTGCTGTTAATAGTAATGCCTCAAGTGATGTGCAAGGATCCTAGCCTTCAATGTGACCTTGAAGAGCCTCTTCCTATTCATCACACATATCATCTGATTGGAGACATCAACATTGCTGGCATTATTTCTGCATTGTTCACGTTTTCTGATCATATTGATTTCAGTCAACATCCTTCTCAGGCACTTCAGGATGGATCTGTGTAAGTAATCATCAATTCATTGTCAGACTCTAGACCATTCTGCTAAATCACACAATGCTTGAAATGTTTTCCTCTAATGACAAAAGGTCCTGAAAAAACACATCTTAAATGAGATGCCTAAGCTTACTTTATGTGAAGTGAAATTTCAGCAATTTCCTTCTGGATATAAGCCATTCTTAAAAGCTGTGAATAAATGAAAAAGAAAACAAGTTACTCAAAGGGTGACTCATAATACCACTAGCTCTTTTAATGCCATCAGATTTCAGTGTTTCTATGTTTCTAGATATTGCACTGATACATTCCACTAAAGGTGTTATACTGAAGGATTGCAGGTCCCATGATATAATATGATTGCCTGTCCTGATATAAGCTATTATGAAAAGCTGAGGATTCATATTGGACCTTTCTCATGTTTTCAGAAATAATGCTTCCAATTTCAAGCCAATTTTTGTCTTAAAAATAACTCCAATTCCTGTAGGGGTATATATGAACTAATTTTACACTTTCCATATTCCAGACTCTTAGCTGAATAATCAAAATATGGCACTAAAACACTTTGCACTAAATGTTTTGTATTTAAGGATTGCAGGTGCCATGATATGAAGCAGATCTTTCTTCATGTGTTTATTTACAGAATAATTTTTCAGACTTATCAGCATGTCCTGGCCTTAGCGTTTACTCTAAAAGAGATCAATGAAAATCGGCAGATCCTACCCAATGTCACACTGGGCTTCCATATTTTTAACACTCATTTTAGTCCAAGCTGGACCTACTTCGCCTCAATGCTTCTGCCTTTCACTCAGGGCAAATTCATCCCTAACTACAAGTGTGGGATCCCAAAACATTTGGCTGCAGTCATTGGGACACCGGATATCTCTCTTCACATGGCAGCTGTATTGTGCATCTACAAAGTTCCTCAGGTAAAATGTGCTGAAGATATTCCTTATTATATTGCCATACCTCTCCAGAAGTCTTCATGCTTCTAAAAAAGGGAGCAACATTCAGATTCCTAGATATTATGTTTTGCTTAATAGGATTACAGTAGCAGCATGAGTAATCATAACTCTGAACAGACACTGAGGATATTGGGCATAGAAAAACGTTCCCCAATTCCAGACACTGAATTAAGAGTTGGAAGGGACTTTAGAGGTCTTCTAGACCAACCCCTGCTCAAGCACGAAACTCTAAACTATTCTGTAAAAATGGCTGTCCAATCTCTTATTAAAAATGTCCAGTGATGGAGCACCCACAACTTCTGGAGGCAAGTTGTTCCACTGATTAATTGTTCTAAGTTGGTTCTCTCCTTGATAAATTTCCATCTATTGCTTTTTGTCCTGCCTTCAGGTGCTTTGGAGAATAGGTTGACCACCTCTTCTTTAATTCTTGTCAACCTCAGTATATAGTGGGACATCTTGGTTGATATTTCCAAATAAAGACAACTAGTTGCATAATGTTTCAGTTTATAAGCTCAAGGGCACCCAGAGACTCAAATGAATGAACACATTTTCAGAGGGTCACTTAGACCTTCGTATTCACATATGTTTGTCTTCCTGCAGTTGACCTATGGCTCTGCTCCAGCCATGGATAAAGAGACTCAAGCAGTTTTCTTCCAGCAGATGTTTCCAGGTGAATCCCACGAACATAAGGGCCTCATGCAGCTATTGAAATACTTAAGATGGATCTGGGTTGGAATTCTTGTAGTAAAGGATGAGAAAGCAGAGAAATTTGTCCAGGAGGTGGTTCCCACCTTTTCAGAGTATGGCATCTGCACTGAGTTCATAGCAGAGTTACCAAAAATAGATTTCTATAACGATTTTACTGATGTTATGGATGAAGGACTATCGATATACCATGTTCTCATGAACAGCACAGCCAATGTGATAATTGTATATGGTAAAATTCAGACCATAACATTTCTGAGAACTTTCCTCCGGTTTTCAGAAGTGGAGGATATACCAAGGAAGCAAAAGATCTGGCTTCTAAATGCTCAGACAGACTTCACCTCATTTTCCCTTCATAAAACTTGGGACCTCCATTTCCTACATGGTGCTTTATCCTTTGCAGTTCACACAAAACATGTTCCACACTTCCAGGAATTTCTTCACAATCTAAGTCCAAACAATGACCACCATGATCATTTTCGAAAAGATTTTTGGGAACAGACATTCGGTTGTTTTTTCTCAAACTCAAGAACGGAAATGACTGAGAAAACCTGTACTGGACAGGAAATAATTGAGACCCTTCCTACATCTGTGTTTGAAACACGCATCAGTGGCCAGAGTTACAATATTTACAATGCAGTCTATGCTGTGGCACACGCTTTGCAATCTCTGTATTTATCCAAAGCCAGGGAAACATCAATAATGAAAAAAGAAAGGAAACAGTTTCACAATCAAATGTGGTGGCAGGTAAGAAACCCTCATATCTATAGTTTCAAGATCTGTCCGTAAACTTTAACAAACAATATTCTTTGGGGCAATTGACCTTAGATCTAAAATTGAGATGTAGTATTGCATTAACCATTTGAAATACATAGAATATGTTTCTGTCCATGAAATTAGAATCAGAATCAGAATAGAGCTGGAAGGAACCTTGGAGGTCTTCTAGTCCAGCCCCCTGCTCAAGCAAAACTTTCTATACCATTTCAGACAAGTGATGTCCAGTCTTTTCTTAGAAACCTCCAGTGATAAAGCACCTACAACTTCTCAAGACAAGCTTTCCACTGGTTAATTGTCCTTGCTTTTAAGAAGTTTCTCCTTAATTCCAATTTGCTTTTCTCCTTTATTAGTTTCCATCCATGGTTTCTTGTCCTGTACTCTGGTGCTTTGGAAAATAAGAGGATCCCCTCCTCTTTGTGGCAGCCTCTTAAATACTGGAAGACAGCTATCATGTCCTTCTTTTCTCATGCTGTGTTGCCTCACATCTGGCAACATCCAGTGCCGGCTTCCACACTTTGCAAACATAGATGTAGCTATGTTTTTCTCAGTGTAGTGGTACCTGTTTATCTACTTGCAATATTGCATGCTTTTGAACTGCTGGGTGGGCAGGAGCTCACCCCATCTAACAGAGCCAGGCTCGAACCACCAAAGTCCAAACCATTTCTGGCCACCAGTTCCAGTGTCATTAAGCCACTGCAAAAATGCATCCCTTGAAATTGTGTTCTTGTGTAATCCATGTGTGGTAGAGGAAGGACTGGTCATTATATTGTGACATCCTTTCTGAAAAAAAGATTCAGTATACTGAATACGGTTCCCACTTCTTCATAGACCAATTCATAGACCAGCAGAAAGCATGCAATTGCAAGTATATTAAAAGGTACCAGTTTGGTGGGAAATAACAGCATTCTGTGCTCCTTTGATGTATAGCCATGCTGGCCATATGACCACAGAAAATGTCTTTGGGTAATGCTGGCTCCCTCACCAAGAAACGGAGATAAGCACCACACACTAGATTCAGACACATCTGGAAAGGGAAATCTTTACCTTTACCTTTACCTAAAAGTAAGTGAGTCTGTCTTCCATTATGCTACACCTTTCGCAGGTAGTTCTTACTTAACGATGATAACTGGGGCCTAGGCTTCCATTGCTAAGTGATCTGCTATAAAGTGTGATGTTACTTGATCATGGGGCTTACCAATAGCAGTTCCAGATGATCCCAGTTACTGTTGTTAATTGAGGACTGCACAGGTTTTCAAGCAAGGACTTCATGTGATCACAACTTCCAACTTCTTTCTGGATTCCCCATTAACTCTGATTGTGAAAAGCCAGCAAGGAGGTTTGCAACTCACAATCTGTAACTATGGGATACCATGATAATCAGAAGTTCAGACCAGTTGTGAAGTTCGAGAATTGTGATCACTGAGGCTGGAGTGTTTTTATCTTCTTCAGTGCTAAAAAGAGTCAGACGTCAACACCTTTTCTTTCTTTTTTCCTTTGTACCTCACATTTTCTTTTTTCCCCTCTTTTTTTCCTTCCCCTAATTTCTTGTTTCTATTTTTCTTTGTGTTTTCTATAATAGGTAGGTAGGTAGGTAGGTAGGTAGACAGACAGACAGACAGACAGATAGATGGGAGAATTGTGATCATGTGACCACAGGAGTCCTGCAACAGCCAGAATTTCAAGGAAATCATAAGTACCACACATTCTGCACCACTGCAAATGCAAATGGTTGCTGAACAAGTGGCCATTAAAGGAGAGCCACCTGTACTTAGGTGTTGCTGTGCTGCCTCATTCATAAAGATCTCCAAGATATCATCAGCCACAAAGGGTAGGCCTGAATGACAAACCAAGACCATGTAGATCAGGACTAATTTTATTGCAAGAGCTACAGTGACAGAATCCTGCAAGTTTGAATGTCCTTACCCCTCCCTCACATTATCTTTAGAAGAATGTGAGGGAAAAAGTTCTTTAACCAGGTGACAAAATTAGTGGACCAGAGGAATGCTGTGGATATAATTTATTTGGACTTTAGTAAGGCATTTACTAAAGTAGACCACAATCTACTACTTGATAAGATGGAAAATGTGGGTTAGACAGCATGACCACCAGATGGATTCGTAACTTGCTCACCAACCACACTCAACATATAGTCCTCAATGGAACTGCAACTACATGGAGGGAAGTGTGTAGTGGTGTACCTCAAGGCTCTGTTTTAGGCTGAGCACTCTTCGACATCTTCATCAATGATTTGGATGAATGGATAGATGGGGAACTCATCAAATTGGCAGATGACACCAAGCTGGCAGGAATAGCCAACACTCCAGAAGATAGGCTTAAGATACAGAAGGATCTTGACAGACTTGAACACTGGGTGTTATCTAACAAAATGAAATTCAACAGTGGAAAAAGTAATGCACAAGTACAGTACAGGTGGTACCCCACTCAATAGTAGTAACTATGAGATGGATCTTGGAGACCTAGTGGACAATACTTAAATATGAGCCGTCAGCTGCCAAAAAAATCAACACAGTTTTAGGCTGCATTAACAGAGGGATAGAATCAAGATCACATGAAGTGTTAATACACTTTATAATGCCTTGGTTAGACCACACTTGGAATACTGCATCCAGTTTTGGTCACCATGATGTTAAAAAAGATGTTGAGACTCCAGAAAGAGTGCAGAGAAGAGCAAGAAAGGTGATCAGGAGACTGGAGCTTAAAACATATAAAGAACAGTTGCTGGAATTGGTTATGTTTAGTTTAATGAAAAGAAGGATTAGGAGTGACCAGATATCAGTGTTCCAATATCTCAGGGGTTGCCACAAAGAAGAGGGAGAACTGGGCTTGTTTGAAATGTTTTCTCGAGTTATTTATTATGGTCTAGCCAGTGTTGGGATTCAAATATGTGAACAACCGGTTCTCTGTGTGGATGCAGCTTCAGTAAGTCCATTCTGGGCCTGGGCAACAAAACATTAACTACCGGTTCTGCCAAAGTGGTGCGAACTGGCTGAATCCCACCACTGGGTCCAGGCTCTAAGTCCTCTTGTTTGACTGACTCCCCCTCCTGTCTTTCAAAACCATTCCTATGATCTGTAGAGATACAGAGATTTTCCCATTTGCAACACATTAGCTGGGGGAGAACGAGCCTGACTGCTTTTGTCTCTTGCTAGCTGGCCAGGAGTCGGCATATCACGTATTATAGCCCTCTTCGGTATGAAAGCCATGATTGAAGTATATGACACCTCCAAACAAAGTGATCCTGAACTCTGTCTGACTTATCAAAACTTGATATACCTTATGAACATTTTTCTCTCTCTTTTGAATATAAGATAATATATTCAAATATATAAGACAATAACAAGATAAAACATAGTGTAACCAGAAAGTTGTCCATCTGTCTGTCTGTGTGTATACACAGAAACATACACATATACATATATATACATATATATACATACATATATATATATATATATACACATATATATCTATTTGTTTTCGTAGATTTTCACGGGTACAGCTATGCAGGTCTTGGCGAATTCGGGTCTTTTCCCATGTAAGATTGAGAGTATCTTGGCGACGTTTCGACGAGGTCCCACTCGCCATCTTCAGGCTGGTGTCTTCGGCTTTGTGCTTGTGCGAGCAAAGCATGATCGGAGCTTCCGTCCTACTATAAATATTGGAGGGGGGTGTGGGGTGTTGGCTTTGTTGCTGTAAGCGTGTTGGTTGGCTGTGTTGTTACATCTTGATTGGAAGATGGAATTGATGTAAGCGGGTTGGTTGGCTGTGTTGTTACATCTTGATTGGAAGATGGAATTGATGAATTGTAGAATTCTTCTTCTTCTTCTTTTGCAATTCTATGTGAATTTTATTTCAGTAATCTGATATTTTACATCTACCTCTATGTCAGAATGATTGTAATGTTACTTATTTGATTCTGGTCTATAGCTAAAAGGAAAGTTTTTATATTTTCTTTATTTAAACATCCATATCTATGTTTTGAACATATAAATTATTTCTCCTTCCCTCTCTCCTTATCTCTCTTTCTGCCTCTCTGTCTGTCTCTGTATTTCAGGTTCATTCTTTTCTGAGAAGTGTCAGATTCAACAACAGTCTTGGGGAGAAGATCTCCTTTGATGAAAATGGAGAATTCATTGGTGCATATGATATTATCAACTGGGTCACATTCCCAAACCAATCCTTTGTTAGGGTCCAAGTTGGAATGGTAGATCCCACGGTTCCAGCAGACAAATTCTTCAATATCTCTATAGATTCCATCACCTGGCCAGGAGGTTTTAATCAGGTTAGCTATCTGAATCTAGCTTAGTCTGCCTTCATTTATATAGTGTAAAAATTTCTTTATGCATGAAAGTCTTAGAGCCTCATCTCTGAAATAGCCTAAATAACAATGTTTTAAGGAAGGAAAAATATCTATATGAATGTTTACTTTTCTAATAGTTGGTATAGGACATTGTACTCATTACTTTGGCCCTCTGTTAATTATGGGCAATGCATGGTTTTGAAGTAAAAGCTACAATACAGTGTACTGGCTTTCATCAGTCTGGTGACTTCACAATTAGGAATTTGAGAAAAACCTCTTTAATCAGCACAAAAATTGTCTTTGGAGACTGGGGTTGATGGATAGAGAAAGAAATTGATACCAATAATTGTAGATATTTAATGAATTATTATTTCAAACCAGTTAGATCTCAAAATGATGCAATCACATTACTTCTGCTTATCAATCCATTTTTATGCGGTTGATTCCATAGTAAGAATGTCTCTTCTTTTTCTTCCATATCTTAAAATATTCGTTTTTGTTCATTGATAGGCATTACCTTTATCTCGGTGTAATGATCCTTGTGAGACAGGATACAGCAAGGAAAAGATAGAAGGGGGTTCTTTTTGCTGCTATGCTTGCCGTCAGTGTCCAGAGGGGAAAATATCAAAAACAAAGGGTAAGAATTTTCCAGATAAAACAGGACTAAGCCATGAGGGTACAACACTGTCTATAATCCACTATATCAATTCCACTGTGTTCTTTTTCAGATGTAGATGATTGCTCTCCATGTCCAGAAGATCAATATCCAAATCCTGACAAAAACATGTGCATTCCAAAGCGGATCACCTTTTTGTCCTATGAAGAACCCTTGGGGATCAGTCTGACCATTCTTTCACTTTGCTTTTCTTTAATGACAACTTTGGTAATCACAATCTTCATGAAACACAAAGACACTCCCATTGTCAAAGCCAACAACCGGAATCTCACCTACATCCTTCTAGTTTCTCTCCTCTTCTCTTTCTTTTGTGTCTTTCTTTTTATTGGGAGACCCAACACGATTGTGTGTCTCCTTCGACAACCAGCTTTTGGCCTCATCTTTTCTGTGGCAGTTTCTTGTGTCTTGGCCAAAACCTTTGTTGTGGTTCTAGCATTCATGGCCACCAAACCTGGTTCCAGATTGAGGAAATGGGTGGGGGGAAGAATGGTCAGTTTTATTCTTCTATCCTGTTCCCTTGTTCAAATGTGTGTTTGTGCTGTGTGGCTGATAATGTCCCCACCATACCCAGATTTTGATGCACACTCAGTGTCTGAAGAACTCATTATGGAATGCAATGAAGACTCACTCATGTTCTACTGTGTTTTGGGCTTCATGGGTTTTCTTGCTCTGGTAAGCTTCTCTGCTGCTTTTCTAGCTAGGAAGTTACCCGATAGTTTCAATGAAGCCAAATTCATCACCTTCAGCATGTTGGTCTTCTGCAATGTTTGGCTGTGCTTTATTCCAACCTATCTAAGCACAAGGGGAAAATATACCTTGGCTGTGGAGATCTTCTCCATGATCTCCTCCAGTGCTGGCTTATTGGTGTGCATCTTCCTTCCCAAGTGTTTTATCATTGTGATGAGACCCGAACTGAATGATAAACATCAACTCATGAAAAGAAAGTTTTAAGAAACCTTTCCATTTGCCTGATATTCTTTATATGTAGATGTTGGAGATCTTCCCCACTGGCACATTTAAACCAGCAATTTCAGTAAGATTGGCCTTCTATATTGCCCTCTCCCCTGAGATTTATATAGCTCATAACTTTTCTTCCTTCTGGAAATGGGGACCACAAAATCATACAGATAAACAAATATCCCAAAGGTGCTTTTTCACAAGGCAACTGGACTACTTTGCACTACACAGGTGATCCTGATGACACTGATAAACCTCCAGGTGGCCTCCACAGCTCTCTAAAAGAATGCAAATGACCAACTGTCTGCAAGGAGTATAAATCCTTCCATTCCCACCATCCAGTCAGTGTTGAAGAGGCATCTTGCATGAAACAGGGGTAACTACCATATGACCTGGTTGACTGAGAATCTCCATAGACAAAAACTAGCACAAATTGATGTATGTACATATTTCATTGTGTGATAGACAGCTAACTAAATATATAGATTAAATATCAATTGTTAATTTGTCTTGAGTGGTCATCTTAATTCATATGCACAATAGAATGTGAAAAAGAAATGGACTTAAGTACAAATGACCTTTTCATTTAAAATGTTAGGGCTTCTGAATTGTTTCTGAAGCAAGCAAACACTGTTAGTTTTCTAGATCACCTCATGTGTAGGACGTTTCCTAAGAAAAATGGGCTAAATTCAAAAGATCTTGGATATATATGCCTTCTCCTCAGTAGCAAAGGCCAATGAAATCTCTGGCACAAAAATAATTCAAATAAATTCTATCAAAACCCCAATACATGGTAATATCCAATTTAAATAATGGTCTCTTTCTAGGAAATTCAATCAAGTATGATGACTGTGTAGAACAGCACCTTCCATGGACATAAGTCAAACAGAGTACCTGGCACTTTAATGAGATGCACATGATTCTTTTTTATATATATAATATTTTATTGGTTTTCCAGTTTTACATGTGAGTATTTGGAAGGCAACGTGGTGATTGGGTTAATCAATAGTTCAATAACAAAATCTTTAGTACATATCTCAGGTTATATCATCAAGTGTTTCTTCTCTGTTTCCCTTAACATTTGTTATATCGTATTTAAGCTAGTAAATTTCTAATTGTATAAAACTCTGTGAAAACTTCATTATCACATTTATCAATACATTTTTTGCTTATACATAATAGATCTTCATAAACAATCCATATCCTGTTATTAAGTTTTACCTAATTTTTAGTTTTTAATTACAGTACTCCAATTTAATCTTTAATATCCATAGTATTTGAGTTTCGGGTAACCCAAATTTCCTTTGTCTCACTTCATAAAAATTATAATGTCTAAAATGCACATATTACTTACTTAAATATATTCTTATTCTATTCCATAAACGTTTTCTATTTCTCACCCTAGTACATCACCACCTTAATAATAGAGTATCCTTTGTTAGCTCAAATCCATCATCTATATTATCTGGGCTAATCAATAGTTCAAACCTATTTCCTAATAGTTAGTTTTCATTTCCCTTGTAAGTCTAAGTCCTCAGTATTAAACAGATTAATCCCTTATTTTTTACTATTTTCCAACTATTTTAAATCTAATAATCAAATTTCCCCTTGTCTCAAAATCTCCCTTTAGCCACTGGTTGGCAATTTAGGATCCTCTCTAGTAAATCAAAAGACCCCAGTTTTTCAACCTAATTCTAGCTTTTTTCTTATGCCAACCAGGCTTCCATACCAAGGCTTTTAAATCATCGAATAGATCTCCCTTCATTCTTGTGTATGTTACTTGAGTTAAAGGAGACCATCTAGTTGCCAATTTTCTGGAAGAACTGGCCCGTTTATAATCATTAAGTTGTCGCCCTGGTGGCCCAGATCCCCATATTTGCTCTAGTATAGTTGTCTTCAATTCGATCTGGTCTTCTTCTTTCTCATATTTCTTCTGGTTTGTGTAGAAAGTCATTTCCATTTTTAAAGTTGTTTGTTTCATTGTCTGGATTTTTGGTGAACTGTACTTGTTGATCTTTAAAGCCCTCTGTCTTGGTATTCACTTCTTCCACTTCTGTTGTTTTTTGGATTGTGTTAGAGATTTTGCTTTGTACATCTGGGCTGGCACCTTGGTCTTTCAGATTAGATCTCATTGTCTCGCTGGCTGTAAGAATAGTTTCAAGTATAGATTTTAGCATAGCCAAGATTTTTTGCTGACCCTCCTCCATTTCTGGCATAGTTGTAGATGGTCTTTCTAGTGAAGGCTGTTTATTAAACAAGAGTCAGTAAATGTTCACCTCCACAGTTCCTAGAGACCAATTTCACTGCCCAGCTGCTCTCTCAGCGTTAAATCTCTCATAGATAATACCAAGGTCAGGTCTGAGCTGTGAGGAAGTCTCTTTGTCAAAAATAATAAATTGCTGTACCAAGCTTCACCACAAGATGTCCCCGATAGCATTTAAAGTCTTTTTCAAATCCCGAGCTAGGTTCTTATCCAATTTAAATTCTTTTTTGCAAATAGAATAAAATAGCAGGTTCCAGTAAGAGTAGGAACTTTTTGGGTCCCCAAATTCCAAAAAGATGTAAATCCAATTATATTAAGTTCCCATCTTCAAAAAAGGAAAAAAAATGGATCCAGGAAATTACAGACCTATCAGCCTGACTTCAATACCTGGGAAGATTCTGGAAAAGATAATCAAACAACGAATCAGTGAACACCTAGAGGCAAACAATGTCATTACTAAAAGCCAACATGGGTTTGTCAAAAACAGATCATGCCAAACAAATCTTATTGAATTCTTTGACCATGTGACAAAATTAGTGGATCAGAGGAATGTTGTGGATATAATTTACTTGAACTTCAGTAAGACATTTGATAAAGTAGATCACAACCTATTACTTGATGAGATAGAAAAATGCGGGTTAGACAGCATCACCACCAGATGGATCCGTAGCTGGCTGACCGGCCATACTCAGCTTGTGGTCCTCAATGGAACCGCATCTACATGGAGGGAAGTGTGTAGTGGGGTGCCCCAGGGCTCTGTTCTGGGCCCAGTGCTCTTCAACATCTTCATCAACGATTTGGACGAGGGGATAGATGGGGAAATCATCAAATTTGCAGACGACACCAAGCTGGCAGGAATAGCTAACACTCCAGAAGACAGGCTTAAGATACAGGAGGATCTGGACATACTTGAACACTGGGCAGTATCTAACAAAATGAAATTCAATGGTGAAAAAAGTAAGGTTCTACATTTAGGCAAGAAAAACCAAATGTACAGGTATAGTATAGGGCAGGGCTTTTCAACCTGTGGTACGTGTACCACTTGTGGCACATTAACAAGTGGCAGGTGGTACGCAGCCCTGCCTAGCCAAGTGTAGTGGGGGAGGGAAAGAGCCAGAGCAGGCAAGGAATTACAGTGAGAGAGTCCTCTGGAGCTGCAGTGGCTGGGGAGAGACAAAGGGCCCAGGCTCAGTTCTGGCTCACCCTCCCCCATGAGAAAGAGGGAGGAGATAGAGAGTAGAAGGATTCTTATGTGCTTTTGTGACTTTGAAGTTCTGGGATTTGTGCAATGTGGGTTTTGTGTTCTTAGGAGTGTTTGGCAATTTCTATTTGGCCGATGGCTGATGTCTCCTGTTAGCTTCTATTGCTCTGCTATTGTTAGCTGTAAGTTTTGCTGCAAGGGATTTTGAAGTATTTTTCTCCTGAATGGATTTTGCCTGTAGATTCTTTTACTTATGAATGGAGCCATTTGGGGAGGCTGCCTTAGCCGGCAGACAATACTTACTACATTTTTTTTCTTCCTTACTTTCCTTTCTAGCCAGTAGCTAATTCTTAAAGGGAAATGTGCCTTTTTAAGCTAGTTCACTCAGCAGTTTGTCTTTTCTGTTTCTGGAGGCTTTTCCTTGTTTGATGAATATATGGAAGAGAAAAAATATTGGGGGGGGTTTCAAATTCTTCCTTCAGAAGGAGATGGGCATGAGAAAGAGGGAGGCAGGGAAGGATGGAGGGAGGGAAGTCCCGCCTTAGCACTTGGCCACCAGCAGCCCTGCCATTGCCTTTACTTGTCAAAAGGTTGCAAAAGGGGATCACATGACCCTGGGACACTATGACCATCATAAATATGAATCAGTTGCCAAGCATCCAAATATAAATCACATGACCCTGGGCATGCTGCAATGGTCATAAGTGTGAAAATGGTCATAAGTCATTTCAGTGCAATTGCAACTTTGAACAGTTTTTTTTTTTTGACACCTTGCTAGGTGGTAATCGAATATTGCCATATCCTAAAAGTGGTACAATCGGTGAAAAGGTTGAAAAGCCCTGGTATAGGGGGTACCTTGCTCAATAGTAGTAACTGTGAGAGGGATCTCGGGGTCCTAGTGGATAATCACTTAAATATGAGCCAGCAGTGTGCTGCAGCTGCCAAAAAAGCCAACACAGTGTTAGGCTGCATTAACAGAGGGATAGAATCAAGATCACGTGAAGTATTAATACCACTTTACAATGCCTTGGTAAGGCCACATTTGGAATACTGCATCCAGTTTTGGTCACCACGATGTAAACAAGATGTTGAGACTCTAGAAAGAGTACAGAGAAGAGCAACAAAGATGATTAGGGGACTGGAGGCTAAAACATATAAGGAACGGCTGCTGGAATTGGGTATGTCTAGTTTAATGAAGAGAAGGACGAGGGGGGGCATGATAGCAGTGTTCCAATATCTCAGGGCCTGCCACAAAGAAAAGGGAGTCAAGCTATTTTCCAAAGCGCCTGAAGGCAGGACAAGAAGCAATGGATAGAAACTAATCAAGGAGAGAAGCAACCTAGAACTGAGGAGAAACTTCCTGACAGTTAGAACAATTAACCAGTGGAACAACCTGCCTCCAAAAGCGGTGAATACTCCAACAATGGAAGTTTTGAAGAAGAGACTGGACAACCATTTGTCCGAAATGGTATAGGGTTTCCTGCCTGAGCAGGGGGTTGGACTAGATGACCTGCAAGGTCCCTTCCAACTTTATTATTATTATTATTATTATTATTATTATTATTATTATTATTATTATTATTATTATTATTATTATTATTATTATTATTATTATTATTATTATTATTATTATTAAAGTTGTTCTTTTCAATGCTTTATTTCCCCTGGGTAGTCAGATGCCGCCATTTTAGAGGGTGGGAGGAAAAAGTTCCCTTCCCTATCTCCTCACAGGGGGAAGAAATTTCAAGAAACTTTTTACAAGAAAGTACTTGGGGTACAGAGAAGGTAAGATCTCACCCAATTCCTCCGCGTTGCTTTCAAAGTGCTTGTTGGTGAATTTGACCTCGGCTGTCAGCAGCTTAGTGATGGGCCATGTTGATGGCCGATCTTTTCCCCGTCAGTTTGAAAAGCTGCCCTGGGTCAAACGGGAGGGCTGCCGCCCTTCTGCAATCACTCAGGGGTCCTCTTCTCGCTCGTCGCCCCTACAGGGAGAAAACCGGACGGTGGAGAGAGCGACCGCCCCACACGTCCACCAATGCTGCAATCGTGAACCGGAAGCACACAAGATGATTCTAAATTCCAGTTGATGAGATCAATCTGGTTTCTCTGGATGACCATGGACC
Organism: Azemiops feae; assembly: GCA_023970755.1. NCBI lineage: Eukaryota > Metazoa > Chordata > Lepidosauria > Squamata > Viperidae > Azemiops > Azemiops feae. Next base: position 1,558,439 of record JALGBA010004027.1, on the reverse strand, counting down.
TATTCCAGATCACCCGAGGCTTGACACGGGATAATGGTCATACTCTGGATTTGATTTTCTTGTCAGAGCAATAGTAATGTCATCTGCTGGAGGTATCTGTCATTATCCCCTCTCATGTCCAGACCACATCCTAACACCTGTGAGAATTTCCAATGCTCACCCCTTCCGCAGGGAGGTAGGACCAGTGGTGGGATTCAGCCGGTTCGCACCACTTCGGCAGAACCGGTAGCTAATTTGTTGTTACCCAGGCTCAGAATGGACTTCCAGAAGCGGCATCCACACAGAGAACTGATTGTTCACATATTTAAATACCACCACTGGGTAGGATCCATATGAATAGTTCATCCTTGGCAACTGATGGATCTACTTGTGCTTCAGCTGGGAGACATCCTGAGGATTCTGCTGCATGGCCCTGTGGAAGTTTTTGTCACAAATGGAAAAAACCCGTAGAGGTTTTTTTCACAAATATAATCAGAAAGCGGCAAGACCCTGGACAGGATCATGCCTGTATAACTACAGGTCCATCAGTCCTGAAACTCCCCTTGGTGTACACAGGAGGTGAGGGTGCTAAAAAGTCCAAAAAGATGGTGCAGTGACACTGGAGGAAAACTAAGAATGATGTTACATGGTTGCACTCGGTGAACCATGTAACATCGTTCTTAGTTTTCCTCCAGTGGATTATCCAACACTTTTGGATGAGATATCATCAGCTCCTTCAGTTCTCACCAGGTAGTTTTTAATGGTTTTTAATAATATCTGTTTCATCAGTTCCATCCAGCTGGTCTTTATTTTGTTGACATCGCATTAAACAATGATGTAGTATTTTTATGATACATGCCTTGGGAATATGTGTAATTCCAGTATGCACAGGAAAATTCCTTTCTAAAAGAAGAAATATCATAGATTACACTGATGGTTTCAACTAATGAAAATACTAATTTTAATACAATGATTGGATTCACCATTGGGTGTCTGAGAGAACAATGACAGGCCTTCATCATCACATTGCAATCACCTCCATTCATATTATGTATCTTACTTCTAAGTGACCCCAATTAGCTGATTCAGGAAACAATTTTATATCAAATTGTCGTCTTACTCTCACATAGCCACTTTATCAAGTGCTTCTTTGGAGTCTGACGCTGCCATATTATTCTCAAATGCAGGACAGTGTTTAAACTGTTGAAGTTCACAATCACTTGCAGACACTACTGTTAATAGTGCCCGCTCAGAATGACAAAACTAGGAATATGCTGAACATGCCTGTCACAATCTTGTCTGGGCAGAATACATGCATGCACAGCATCACATCTCTCACATGTCTGTACCCATTCTTTGGGTGTTCATGTCAAAACATGGCTTGAATGGTACCCTTTTAGATTAGTTACAGAGCCATTTTAAAAATGTCATGTTTTTGTGATGCCTTCCCACTGGTGCATAGAATAGCCCAAAGCACACATTCTGGTATAGAGAAGTTTCCTGAGGATGGGATCTAGCATCAGTCTGAAAGCTCGGAAGACTAAACCTCTGATCCTGGTGACCAACCCAGGTTGGATCCTGGAACATTATCTTGGGTCACTTATACTTGCCTTCTTTTGTGAGAAATAATTTGGTTTGAAAGTTATAGATCTGCCAGAAAAGATGGAAAGGAATATAAATGTAAGAAATTCTGAGATAATGTTATTGAAGAAGGATGGACTGGATTTTCTTGGCAAGAGGAATGCTGTGTTCTTAAGGAGAATTTTTCAACAATGGATACTGCAGAGATATTTACAACAGAGACTTATGAACTCCAAAAATGAGATGCAATTGTTGGGATAATTCCCAATTAAAAACCTAAGGAAAGATTTCACTATTAAGAACCAAAAGAGAGAATTTGATCCTGACCAGATCAGAGATAATAATTTGTGGTAGATAAGAAACCATTGTAGACTTTCTTTCTTGATTTATAATATAAAATACAAAACTACAAAAAAAAATAGTAGGAAAATAGGGGAGGGAGAAGGGAAAGGAAAAGTGTAGGGGAAAGGGGGAAAAGAAGGAAAATGCACTGATTTCCAACTCCTTTGGTGCAGTAGAATAAGATAATAGCATCAAACCTCAACTTTTTTTTTTATATAACTAGTTTTATTGATTTTTTTTGTTTTACAGCCAAGTGCTTAGGACTCATCGTGGAGATAGGGCACTCCATAGAACAGAATAGAAAATATAATCATACATAAGCAATTTAAATTACTTCTTTAAAATTTCCCTCTCTATTTTATCAATCAAGAAAACAAAACAAAAAAAACAAAAAAAACTATCGATAATATTTCCACCCATTTTCGAGCTTAATTAACTATTAACATATTCCAATTTGTCATTACATAAAGATATAGTATACAATTCAGGTATCCATATAATACAAATTATTCCTAACCTATACATATTACTCCAATTATTCACTTTATACTTCTCAGTTAAATTTTATCTCTTATTCTATTCCATTTCACATACATATTTTATAAATGAAGATAACTTTAAGTGTTGATTTTTTTAAAAACATTTTACATTAGCCTAAATTATTTCTAATTATTTCTAAAGTAAACATATAATATAACTATTATATATATATATATATATTAATATTTCTCCACTATATTCTATTTCCTATACTCTATCAAACATTTTTATAAATCAGTCCAACTTTCGATCATTGCAAGTAAAAATATCAGTAATATTTCACCAATCTCAATACAACTCCTTTAATTTTAACTTTTCCAATTTTCCATAATTGCCATTCCAGACCATAATCAAATCCATAATTTACCTCAATATTAACTCAGACTAAAATCTTAGACCTTAGAAATCTCAAAAATATTAGCTCAGTTGAAGTCTCTAAAAACCATTTTACCCGTCAAATAAAGTTTTAACACTCATTTTTAAACCTAATTCTAGCTTTCTTTTTATGCCAAGCAGGTTTCCACAATAGGGCCTTTAGCTCCTCCCATCTTAATATTTGACTATACACATTTTCCCACAGTTGCGTCTGATCATAGTCTTCTACTCTTTTTCGCAATATTGTCTGCACTATATAATCAGTCTTAGTCAGTATGGTGATTATTCGTTGTTTGTATATATTGTCAGCATTTTTAATGTCTCGTGTTTGAAAGTCCATTTCTGTTGTTTTTAAAGCTGTAGCTGTTTTAGTTGAATTCTGCCTTTGGTCCTCAGAAATCTCCATCTTTTGTATATAAGGTGTAACGTCTTCCTCTTCAGTAGGTTGTAGATATAAATCCTCAGTCTCATTAAGTTGTAAATCTAGTTGTGTGTCATGATCAGTTGAAGTTTGAAATTCAATTTTTAACTCTGAAGCCATCTCTTTCCTGAGTGGAAAGAGGGAAAAGAAAGAAAAAGCATTGATTTCCAACTCCCTTTTGTGCGGTAGAATAAGATAATAGCATCAAACCTCAACTTTTTACTTTTACGTAATAGTATAAAGTAGCCATTTCTATAACAACAAACCTATTTAATCACTAAAACCCAAAATAAAAGTTTCATTTTTTTCCACCTCAACCACAAGGTCCAGAAGCAGTTTCCAAGTAAAAAAAAATAAAAAAAAATTCTTTAATCAAAGCAGTTAATTTAGCCATCTCTGCTAACTCTATCAATTATGGGAATGAAAGTGTTCTTCCATTTTTGTGCATAAACTAATCTTGTTATCATCAACATATATAACATCAAAGTTCCAATTTTTTTTCCCAAATGAAAAGTTTCTGATTTTACAACTATATTGACTTTGAGAATCTTCTGTTTTAAGATGTAAATCCTACTCCAAAATATATATAATGTATGACAGGTCAAATGGGTTGTGAATAGAACAGAACAGAACAGAACAGAACAGAACAGAACAGAACAGAATAGAATAGAATATATGTATATATTAATGCCTATATTTACATATGTATTTTCATTTATGGATATAATTTTATTTTTCTCTTGTGGCTCATGACTTCTTGCCTCAGGAGGCCTTCAAATGTTTTGACAATGTTCACATATGTCACAGTCTCACTATCATTATGAAATTAGCCAGTTTCTCTCCTCCAGATCCTATGGGATCCCATGGGAAAAGGAGGAACTGGTCCTGAAAGATGATATTTATTGTCCCCATGATATTCCATCCCATGGCTGGGAGCCCCAGAGCTCCATGAATACACAAATAGTATATTGCTTTGTGTCTGAAGAACATCTCAACAAGGCAGGTCAGACTGATCCACTTCAAATATCTTGTGGCAGACATAGACGTTTGGCCACAGAACGAAGACACTCATGGAAGATGTTTGTATTCATGGAGCTGCTGTTAATAGTAATGCCTCAAAGGGTGTGCAAGGATCCTAGCCTTCAATGTGACCTTGAGGAGCCTCTTCCTATTCATCACACATATCATCAGATTGGAGACATCAACATTGCTGGCATTATTTCTGCATTATTTCAGATTCCTAGATATTATGTTTTGCTTGATAGAATTACCGTAGCAGCATGAGTAATCATACCTCTGAACAGACAGTGAGGATATTGGGCATAGAAAAACGTTCCCCAATGCCAGACACTGAATTAAGAGTTGGAAGGGACCTTAGAGATCTTCTAGAGCAACCCCTGCTCAAGCAGGAAACTCTAAACTATTCGTAAAAATGGCTGTCCAATCTCTTCTTTAAAATCTCCAGTGATGGAGCACCCACAACTTCTGGAGGCAAGTTGTTCCACTGATTAATTGTTCTAAGTTGGTTCTCTCCTTGATAAATTTCCATCTATTGCTTTTTGTCCTGCCTTCAGGTGCTTTGGAGAATAGATTGACCCCCTCTTCTTTAATTCTTGACAACCTCAGTATAGAGTGGGACATCTTGGTTGATATTCCTAAATAAAGACAACTAGTTCCATAATGTTTCGGTATATAGGCTCAAGGGCACCCAGAGACTCAAATGAATGTACACATTTTCAGAGGTTTACTTAGACCTTTGCAGTCACTTATGTTTGTCTTCCTGCAGTTGACCTATGGCTCTGCTCCAGCCATGGATAAAGAGACTCAAGCAGTTTTCTTCCAGAAAATGTTTCCAGATGAATCCCATGAACATAAGGGCCTCATGCAGCTATTGAAGTATTTAAGATGGATCTGGATTGGAATTCTTGTAGTAAAGGATGAGAAAGCAGAGAAATTTGTCCAGGAGGTGGTCCCCACCTTTTCAGAGTATGGCATCTGAGTTCATAGCAGAGTTACCAAGCATAGATTTCTATAATGATTTTACTGATTTTATGGATGAAGGAATAAAGATATACCATGTTCTCATGAACAGCACAGTCAATGTGATAATTGTATGGGGTAACATTTACACTATGACATTTCTGAGAACTTTCCTCCGGTTTTCAGAAGTGGAGGATATACCAAGGAAGCAAAAGATCTGGCTTATAAATGCTCAGACAGATTATACTTCAATCTCCATTCATAAAACTTGGGACATCCATTTCCTACATGGTGCTTTATCTTTTGCAGTTCACACGAAAGATGTTCAAGACTTCCAGGATTTTCTTCACAATCTAAGTCCAAACAACGACCACCATGATCATTTTCGAAAAGATTTTTGGGAACAGGCATTCGGTTGTTTCTTCCCTAATTCCAAAACAGAGGTGTTTGAGAAAACTTGTACTGGACAGGAGAGAATTGAGACCCTTCCTACATCTGTGTTTGAAACACGCATCAGTGGCCACAGTTACAATATTTACAATGCAGTCTATGCTGTGGCACATGCTTTGCAATCTCTGTATTTATCCAAATCCAGGGAAACATCAATAATGAAAAAAGGAAGGAAACAGTTTACTTCCTATACCATTTCAGACAAGTGACTGTCCAATCTCTTCTTAGAAACCTCCAGTGATGAAGCACCTACAACTTCTCAAGACAAGCTTTCCACTGGTTAATTGTCCTCGCTTTTAGGAAGTTTCTCCTTAATTCCAATTTGCTTCTCTCCTTAATTAGTTTCCATCCATGGTTTCTTGTCCTGTACTCTGGTGCTTTGGAAAATAAGAGGATCCCCGCCTCTTTGTGGCAGCCTCTTAAATACTGGAAGACTGCTATCATGTCCTTCTTTTCTCTATAATAGCCAAACCCAAATCCTGCAACAGTTCTTCCTATGTTTTACTTTCTCTTTCTCTCTCTTTTTTTTTTTTTACAAAAGTTTTATTGAATATACAGTTAAAAACAGTGGACATGATACAACATCTCTGGTTTAAACAATACTAATAAATGTTCTTTCAATCATATACATTGTGGTTAGATAATTTTCAATTCTATCTTATAACTAATATTAATATATAACATTTCTAAACTATCAACTTATCAATCAGCATTCATCCCAGCATGCCCCCTTAATTCTAGCGATTTATACACTTCATTCCAAATTTTAAAATAGTCTGTTTCTGTTTTATTTTTTCAAACAAGTTTTATTGGTTTTTTAGTTTTACATTAAGGTGCTTAGGAAACAACGTGAAGGTGGGGACATCAAACATCTTAAAACAAAGTCATAAATGTATAGCTCAAATTAATTCATTACAAGTTCCCTCTCTATTTCCCTCATATAATCTTACATATTCAAATTGAAACATTTCTAAATAAAGTAAATCAATCCAATCAAACATCAATCACATTACAGTTATAAAAATCCAATCCTGTTTTAAGCTTTTAAACTAATTTAGAATTACCATATTCAAATCAGCCTTGAATAAACATATTTATTAACACTTCGGATATCCCTCATTTCCCTTTTCCCTAACAAAATAATTGTATCTAAAATAGATATCTTGTTCCCACAATAACATTCTTATATTTTCCACATATAGTCTATTTCTTATTCTAGTAGATTATTTATTAATAGCATTTCTTCTCTTATCTACAGTCCCTCTTATTCTCCTTCTGTTACACAATAATTGTCTTATTTAAAATAAGAATGTAAATCCAAAAAGTACATTTCTGTCTATTTTAAGTATATATTTTATCACTCAATCTATATCAATCAAAAATCTTTTGGGCCCACTAGGTAAAATAGTTATCATATCTAAAACAAAGTATTGATTACAAAAAATAACCTTTTACAGAATTCACGTTTAAGTCAATCCAAATCTCGAAAGCCTTTTTAATCCATTAAGTGAAATTTTAAAACCCCTTTTTAAATCTAACTCTAGATTTCTTTCTGTGCCAAACCGGTTCCCATACTAAAGCTTCTAGGTCATCAAACCTCAATATTTGAAAAGAAATATTTCTCAACATTTCAGACTGGTCAAAGATCTCTTCTTCTCTGTTTTATTTTTAAGTTCTAATGTTAACCTGTCCATTTCAGCACAAGATAGGATTTTGTTTATTACTTCTTCTTCGGTAGGGATTTCTTTTCTCTTTCATTTCTGAGCATAGGCTAATCTTGCTGCAGTTAGAATGTGTAACATTAAATATAAAGATCCTTTGCTGAATTTATCCTTGGTGATTCCTAATAGAAAAGTTTCTGGTTTTAATTTGATTTTTTGTGATAATATCTCTTCCAGCCAATTTTTTATCAAATGCCAAAATTTTTGAGCTTTTGGGCATTCCCACCACATGTGATAATATGAACCTAGTGATTTTCTACATTTCCAACATATCGATGAGGATTTATTTTCCATTTTTGCTAACCTTGTAGGAGGAAGGTGCCATCTGTAGAACATTTTATATACATTTTCTTTATAGGTGGCGGCTAATGTTAGCCTCCTATTCCTATCCCATAGTTGTTGCCAATCATCTAAATCGATATTATAGCCAAAGTTTTGCTCCAAGTTAGCATTGTATCTTTTACTTGTTCTTCTAGCATGTCTTGTTCTAATAAATATTGATATATCTTTTTTATCGTTTTATCTTCTGTTCTTAATAAGATTTTATCTAATTCTGTATATTCTAATTTTATCCCGGGTTCTTTTTTATCTTTTCTGTATCGTGATTGTATTTGCAAATATGCCCACCATTCCAACTCTATGCCATCTTCTAATAGTTTTTCCCTTGTTTTCAACTCTCCATTCTCATCTAAAATGTCTTTATATGTAATTACCTTTCCTAGGTTCATAAATTTTGGGTGCAAAAATATCTCCAATGTAGATATCCAATTGGGGATTTTCATATGATTAGATTTTTTAATTTTAGTCCACACATCTAATAGTGCCCGTCTAATATAGTGTTTCTGAAAATACTGATGTGCCTTATGTTTCCCGTCCCATAGTATCGCATGCCACCCTATCTGCAAGTCATGGCCTTCTAATGCTAACAGTCTCCTATTCCTTAAGTGTATCCATTCCTTTATCCAAGCAGATGTTGCCGCCTGATAGTATTTTTCCCAGTTTGGGAGGCCGAATCCTCCTCTTTCCTTTATGTCTTGTAATAACTTGAATTTAATTCTAGGTTTCTTCCCCTGCCAAATAAATTTGGATATAATTTTATTTAAATTTTCAAAGAAGTCTTTATCTAATTTAATCAGTATGCATTGGAATAGAAAGAGTAGTTTGGGCAGTACGTTCATTTTAATTGTCGCGATTCTCCCCGCAAAGGAGAGTTGTAAGTTTTTCCATCTTTCTAAATCCGCTGTAACTTGATCTATTAGTTTATCATAGTTATCTCTTTTAAGTGTGATGCATCTTGTTGTCAGTTGGATCCCCAAGTACCTTACTTTTTTAGCTGTTTGAATGTTAATTTTTTCTGATAGCTCATTTTCTTGTAATTTGGTCATATTCTTAACTAACATTTTAGTTTTTTCTTTGTTAATTTTCAACCCTGCTACATCTCCATAATTTTCCAGGACCTGTAGTAACCTTGGGCCAGATTCTAGGGGCTCTTCCAAAATAAAGACTAAGTCTTCTGCGTAGGCCTGTAGTTTAAAAATCTCTTTCTTAGTTTCAAGACCTTTAATCTGTTTATCTTCTCGGATTATTCTTGTTAAGACTAATGCTGATAATGGGCAACCTTGTCTCGTGCCTTTTTGTATTTGGAAACTTTTTGTTAGTTCTCCATTCATAATTACTTTTGCTTCTTGTTTTGAATAAATTGCTTTAAACATATTTATGAATCTTTCCCCAAATTCCATATATTTAAGTTGGGACATCATGAAATCCCATTTAACGTTATCAAATGCTTTCTGCACGTCAACAAAGATCAATGCCATTTGTTTTTCATTATGCAATTCGTAATATTCTAGCGTGTCTAATATGATTCTAACATTGTGTCTTATTTGCCTTTTGGGCAAGAAACCGTTTTGGTCAGTATGGATAAATTCAACTAAGTATCTTTTTAGTCTCTCTGCCATTATTGTCATAAAAATCTTGTAATCCGTATTTAATAAAGAGCTAGGCCTATAGTTTTTGATAAGAGTTAAGTCAGAATTTTCTTTACGTATTAGCGTAATGGTTGCTTCATTCCATGAGTTTGGGATTTTTGCCATTTTTAATACTTCATTAAATGTGTCCAATAAGGTTGGGTCCAGAAGTTCTTGAACATTTTTGTATATTTCAGACTGCAATCCATCAGGGCCAGGTGCTTTATTACTTTTTTGTTTTTTGATTGCTTCTGTAATTTCCTGAAGTGTTATGTCCTTATTTAATATATTTTGGAATTCTTCCGGGACCTTCGGCAAATCAGCATTCATAAGGTATTGTAGTATTCTTTCTTCATTCATCTTTTCATCATCTTTATATAGGTTTTTATAGAATTCAGACGTCACATGTTTTTTTTCTTCGGTCGGTCGTTACATAGTTTGCCAATCCATCTTTTATCTTTTTGTTTTTTCAATTTATAGGCCAACCATCTTCCTGGTTTATTTGCCTGTTCAAAAAAATTTTGTCTGATACTTTTTATTTTTTGTGCCAATTTTTCTATTTCTATAGTATTCAATTTATGTTTATTTAAATCTAGTTGCCATTTTAGATCCCTACATTGTGGTTTCCTTTGTAGTTCTGTTTCCAGTTTTTTGTATTCTTCCTCTAAACTTTTTTGGTACTGCCTTTTCTTTTTATTTTCATTAGCCATATATGCAATTGCAGTTCCTCTCATGACTGCCTTAGCTATATCCCATAGATTTTGGGTATTAGTCTCCTCTTTCTTGTTTGTCTGGAAGAATATCTGCATTTGTTCTTCCATTTTATGCTTAAATTCTTTTTGATTTAAGATTGCCTTTTTTAAAGTCCACCTCCTTGTTGTCTTCTGTCCTTTCCATTTTATTATAAGAGGATTGTGGTCTGCCCATGTGTTAATATCTATTATTACATCGTCTACATCTGAATTTAGTTCTTTCGTTGTCCAGACCATATCAATTCTGGACCACGATTGGTGACGCCCTGAATAGTATGTAAATTGTTTTGTGTTCAAATTTTTCTCCCTCCAACTATCCTGGATATTAAGTTCCTCTGCCATTTTAAAAAAAGTGCCAGATAGTATTCTTCTAATGCCTTTTCTTGCATTCTCACTTTTATAGTCTAATTCTCTATCTGCAATTGCATTGAAATCGCCAATTAAACAAATATTTTCATTTTCAATATCACCAATAATCTTATGTAATTTCTTGTAAAATTGTCTTTGTCTCTCATTGGGGGCATAAATTCCTACCAGAACAACTTTTTTCTTATTCAGGGAGATTTCAATTATCAGTATTCTACCTTCTTTGTCTTGATAAATTTGTTTTGCTGGGATTCTTTCCTTAACATATATTACTATTCCTCCTTTTTTCTGCTGTGAAAGTGATACAAATTTAATTCCTAACTTGGGGAAGTCTAATAGATCTTGATGCTGGTTCTTTATGTGTGTTTCTTGTAGGATTGTTATATCTAAGTTTTTCTTACTGAGCTTGTTCAGAATTTTGTTTCTCTTAGCTGGGGAGTTTAAACCGTTTACATTTAATGATAGTGCTGTTAGTTCTTCAGCATTACTGCCTATGTTTTGATCTTGTGGTTCTCGTCAATCCGTCTTCTTTAAATTCTTTATGTCTGCTTTCATCGTCCTTACCATAGTTTATTTTTTCCATTCTCTCAACTTCCCGATCTTTGCTTTGTGCTTCTTGTGCTTTTCTGCTATGTTTCTCTGTAATATCTTCTTCTCCTAGTTCTCTTTCTTCTAATTCATCTTCACCACCTAGATATTGCTGGAAAAACTCTTCTGCTTTGGTTATCGTGTCAAGCCTGTATCTTTTTTCTTGCCAGGTCACCAGGATCCCTTCCGGCATCAACCACCTAAAATGAATATTTTGTCTTATTAATTTCGATGTGATATGTTGATAGGGCCTTCTAAGATCTCTTACCCTCCTGGGGACTTGTTTAAGAACTGTTAGTTGTTTTCCTTTATATTCTATTGGGTCATCTCTGGCTCTGTGCAAGATCTCATCCCTAACTGACTTCCTGACGAATCTAATATGCACTTCCTTAGATTGTGTTCTTGTGTAATCCATGTGTGGTAGAGGAAGGACTGGTCATTATACTGTGACATCCTTTCTAGAAAAAAGATTCAGCATGCTGAGATGTTCCCTTTCCACGAGGCACAGGGTTCCCACATATTCACAGCAGCACATGCATAATTTTAGAGGAAATGAATGGAGATGAGAACAGCCTTATATGCTTCCAAGAACACAGTTCTAGGAGAAACAGGGAAGGGAACCAAGGGTGCTTTAATATCTCAGGGCCTTAATAAAAAAATGTACAAAGGCAAAATATTATTTTGAGCTTACCTTTTGTGAGAGATATGTACTCCTATTTGATGAAAGAATCATAGATTTCAAAATGGACATTTAAGCCACCAAATCCAGCACCTACTTAATGCAGGATTTCAAATTCCAGCAGCTCCTGCAGATATTGATTCTGCCTTTATTTGAATGCATCCAATAAAAAAAAGGGCATTGCCCTTTGCTCATCAATTCCCTCTGCCTAACATCTTCTACTTAGACATGATTTCTTAGGAAGAATATAGTTTCCTAAAATCATTTTCTACATTAAGATTTGATTTTACTGTCGAAAAGTAGCGGTGCAATAGCTCAGTGGTTAAAGACATTGAACCTGTCAGCTGGAAAGCTGATAGCCTAGGTTTGAGACCCAAGTGCCACCAAACAGAGTGAGTTCCCGTTACTTGCTCCAGCTCCTGTCCACCTAGCAATTCAAGAGCATGCAAATGTTAGTAGATTAATAGGTACCACTTCAGCAGAAAGCATGCAATTGCGAGTATATTAAAAAGTACCAGTTCGTACAACCCACTGAGAATTTTGATGACCAAAGAGTGACTTTAATTAAAGCACATGTAACTTCAAAAGCAACAGAATTGATTTGCAAACACGATGTATTGAGAATTCTGACAACTTTGACAACCAATTAGCAATTACAACACTGGATATAACTGATTATCCTACTCAGATGATATTGGAAGAAGTAGAAGAGGAGCAAGATCAGACTGAACTGATGATAAACATGCCTAATCAAACATTGAGATTTGAATTGTTAGGGCAACAACTGAATAATTACAAAGGAGCCAGTTCCTTTGAAAAATTGATAATTGGATGCTCTCCCTTGATTCAAATGATATGTGTAGGAATGAAGGGAGACCTATCTGATGTTATAGAGGCTCTGTTATGGAAACCTATTTGGCACAAAAAGAAAGCTAGAGTTAGATTTAAAAATGGGGTTTAAAATTCTATTTAATGGGTTAAAAAGGTTTTTTAGAGATATTGATTGATTTAATATTTAAGATTTAGATTTATAATCGAGATGAAAATTATTTGTTAGATTATAGCTTGGAATTGTAATATGGAAAAGGTTTTGAGATAATGGAAGTTACTATACCAGTAAATGAGGAGGTATCGGGAGAAGAAATAGAATATATACGTGAAATTGAGTAAGAATGTAATTTTTGGAATAATATGTTTATTTCAGATATGATAATCACTTTGTAATGGAATGAGAATAAGGAAATGGATTGTGACAATAGAAGATATGGTACTAGTAAATGAGGAGCTATTAAGATAAGAAGTAGAATATATTTGGGAAAAGTAAGAATGTAACTTTTGGAACAATATGTTTATTTTAGATATCACAATTATTATGTTATGAAATGAGGGAAATTAGGGCTACCCGAAGTGTAAACAATATGCTTATTTAAGGCTAAATTGGAATATGGTAATTGGAATTAAGTAAAGCTTTAAAACAGGATTTGGATTTGTATAAGTAAAATGTTATTGATAAATGTATTGATTGATTGAGCTCTATTTAGAAATGTATTAATTTGAACATGTTATATTAAATTCAGGGAAATATAGAGGGAACTTTTAAGGAGTTAACCTGAGCTATATATGTATGACTTTGTTATGGATATCACCACGTTGTTTCCTAAGCACTTGGATGTAAAAATTGAAAAATTAATAAAACTTGTTTTTTTTTTTAAAAAAAAGTACCAGTTCGGTGGTACCACTTCAACAGAAAGCATGCAAATGTGAGTAGATTAATAGGTACCACTTCAGCAGAAAGCATGCAATTGTGAGTATATTAAACAGTACCAGTTCGGTGGGAAATAACAGCATTCTGTGCTCCTTTGACGTATAGCCATGCTGGCCATATGACCACAGAAGGTGTCTTTGGATAATACTGGCTCCCTCAGCCAAGAAACGGAGATAAGCACAACACACTAGATTCAGACACATCTGGACAGGGAAATCTTTACCTTTACCTTTGCCTAAAAGTAAGTGATTCTGTCTTCCATTGTGCTACACCTTTCGCAGGTAGTTCTTACTTAACGATGATAACTGGGGCCTAGGTTTCCATTGCTAAGTGATCTGTTATAAAGTGTGATGTTACTGGATCATGGGGCTTACCAATAGCAGTTCCAGATGATCCCAGTTACTGTTGTTAATTGAGGACTGCACAGGTTTTCAAGCAAGGACCTCATGTGATCACAAATTCCAACTTCCCTCTGGGTTCCCCATTAACTCTGATTGTGAAAAGCCAGCAAGGAGGTTTGCAACTCACAATCATGTAACTATGGGATACCATGATAATCAGAAGTTCAGCCCAGTTGCCAAGTTCGAGAATTGTGATCATTGAGGCTGGAGTGTTTTTATCTTCTACAGTGCTAAAAAGAGTCTGTCGTCAATGCCTTTTCTTTCTTTTCTCCCTTGTACCTCACATTTTCTTTTTCCCCTTTTTCATTCCCCTAATTTCTTGTTTCTGTTTTTCTTTGTGTTTTCTATAATAGATAGATAGATAGATAGATAGATAGATAGATAGATAGATAGATAGATAGATAGATAGATAGATAGATAGATAGATAGATAGATAGATAGATAGATAGATAGATAGATAGATAGATAGATAGATAGATAGATAGATAGATAGATAGATAGATAGATAGATAGATAGATAGAATAGATAGATAGATAGATAGTAGATAGATGGATGGATGGATGGATGGATGGATGAGGATGGATGGAGGATGATGGATGGATGATGGATGGATGGATGGATGGGATGATAGATAGATAGATGATAGATAGATAGATAGATAGATAGATAGATAGATAGATAGATAGATAGATAGATAGATAGATAGATAGATAGATAGATAGATAGATAGATAGATAGATAGATAGATAGATAGATAGATAGGAGATGATCATGTGATAGATAGATAGATGGGAGAATTGTGATCATGTGACCACAGGAGTCCTGCAAAAGCCTGAATTTCAAGGAAATCATAAGTACCACTCATTCTGCACCACTGCAAATGCAAATGGTTGCTGAACAAGTGGCCGTTAAAGGAGAACCACCTGTACTTAGGTGTTGCTGTGCTGCCTCATTCATAAAGATCTCCAAGATATCATCAGCCACAAAGGGTAGACCTGACTGAAAAATCAAGACCATGTAGGTCAGGACTAATTTTATTGCAAGAGCTACAAGTAACAGAATCCTGCAAGTTTGAATGTCCTTACCCCTCCCTCACATTATCTTTAGATGAATATAAGAGAGAAAAATAGATCCAGGAAACTACAGACCTATCAGCCTGATCTCAATACCTGGGACGTTTCTGGAAAAGATAATCAATCAATGAATCTGTGAACACCTAGAGGCAAAAAAAGTTATAATCAAAAGCCAACAAGGGTTTGTCAAAAACAGATTATGCCAGACAAATCTTATTGCATTCTTTAACCAGGTGACAAAATTAGTGGACCAGAGGAATGCTGTGGATATAATTTACTTGGACTTTAGTAAGGCATTTACTAAAGTAGACCACAATCTACTACTTGATAAGATAGAAAAATGTGGGTTAGACAGCATCACCACCAGACCAACCACACTCAACATATACTCCTCAATGGAACTGCAACTACATGGAGGGAAGTGTGTAGTGATGTACCTCAAGGCTCTGTTTTAGGCCCAGCACTCTTCAACATCTTCATCAATGATTTGGATGAGTGGATAGATGGGGAACTCATCAAATTTGCAGACCACACCAAGCTGGCAGGAACAGCCAACACTCCAGAAGATAGGCTTAAGATACAGAAGGATCTTGACAGACTTGAACACTGGGTGTTATCTAACGAAATAAAATTCAACAGTGGAAAAAGTAATACACAAGTACAGTACAGGTTGTACCTCACACAATAGTAGTAACTGTGAGATGGATCTTGGAGACCTAGTGGACAATCACTTAAATGTGAGCCAGCAGCTGCCAAAAAGTCAACACAGTTCTAAGCTGCATTAACAGAGGGATAGAGTCAAGATAACATGAAGGGTTAATACCACTTTATAATGCCTTGGTTAGACCACACTTGGAATACTGCATCCAGTTTTGGTCACCATGATGTTAAAAAAGATGTTGAGACTCTAGAAAGAGTGCAGAGAAGAGCAAGAAAGGTAATCAGGGGACGAGCTTAAAAGATATAAAGAACGGTTGCTGGAATTGGTTATGTCTAGCTTAATGAAAAGAAGGATTAGGAATGACCAGATATCAGTGTTCCAATATCTCAGGGGTTGCCACAAAGAAGAGGGAGAACTGGACTTGTTTGAAATGTTTTCTCAAGTTATTTATTATGGTCCAGCAAGTGGTGGGATTCAAATATGTGAACAACCGGTTCTCTGTGTGGATGCAGCTTCCGGAAGTCCATTCTGGGCCTGGGCAACAAAAAATTAGCTACTGGTTCTACCGAAGTGGTGCAAACTGGCTGAATCCCACCACTGGGTCCAGACTCTGTAGAGATACAGAGATTTCCCCATTCGCAACACATTAGCTGGGGGAGAAGGAGCCTGACTGCTTTTGTCTCTTGCTAGCTGGCCAGGAGTTGCCATATCACGTATTATAGCCCACTTCTGTATGAAAGCCATGATTGAAGGTATATGACACCTCCAAACAAAGTGATCCTGAACTCTGTCTGACTTATCAAAACGTCATATGCCTTATGAACATTTTTCTCTCTCTTTTGAATATAAGATAATATATTCAAATATATAAGACAATAACAAGATAAAACATAGTGTAACCAGAAAGTTGTCTGTCTAACTGTCTGTCTCTCTCAAACTCTCTCTCTCTCTCTGTGTATGTGTATACACACAGAGATACATACATATATGTACATATATATATATACACATATATATACATATATATATATGCATATATGTATACATAGAGACTTTTTCAGTTACATTTTGTTTTTTCTTGTTGGTATGTTGGTATGGCTACAGCAAGTATAAGTCTCTTTCTATGTAAGAATAGTATTAAACTTTTATAGTCTTATATACATTATTTCTCATATGTTTATTAAGAGGTCATCATAAGAGGATTTCGCGATTAAACTACGGAGTTTAATGTTAAAATTCTTCTTCTTCTTCTTCTTTTTTGCAATTCTATGTGAATTTTATTTAATCTGATATTTTACCTCTACCTCTATGTTGGAATGATTGTAATGTTACTTATTTGATTCTGGCCTATAGTTAAAATGAAAGTTTTTATATTTTCTTTATTTAAACATCCATATCTATGTTTTGAACAGATAAATTATTTCTCCTTCCCTCTCTCCTTATCTCTCTTTGTCCCTCTCTGTCTGTCTCTGTATTTCAGATTCATTCTTTTCTGAGAAGTGTCAGATTCAACAACAGTGTTGGTGAGAAGATCTCCTTTGATGACAATGGAGAATTCATTGGTGGATATGATGTTATCAACTGGGTCACATTCTCAAACCAATCCTTCATTAGGGTCCAAGTTGGAATGGTAGATCCCACGGTTCCAGCAGACAAATTCTTCAATATTTCTATAGACTCCATCACCTGGCCAGGAGGTTTTAATCAGGTTAGCTATCTGAATCTAGCTTAGTCTGCCTTCATTTATTTAGTGTAAAAATTTCTTTATGGATGAAAGTCTTAGAGCCTCATCTATGAAATAGCCTAAATAACAATGTTTTAAGGAAGGAAAAATATCTATATGAATGTTTACTTTTCTAATAGTTGGTATAGGACATTGTACTCATTACTTTGGCCCTCTGTTAATTATGGACAATGCATGGTTTTGAAGTAAAAGCTACAATCCAGTGTACTGGCTTTCTTCAGTCTGGTGACTTCAAAATTAATAATTTGAGAAAATCCTCTTTAACCAGCACAAAAATTGTCTTTGGAGACTGGGGTTGATGGATATAGAAAGAAATTGATACCAATAATGGTAGATATTTAATGAATTATTATTTCAATTATTATTATTTAGATCTCAAAATGATGCAATCACATTACCTCTGCTTATCAATCCATTTTTATGCGGTTAATTCCATAGTAAGAATGTCTCTTCTTTTTCTTCCGTATCTTAAAATATTCGTTTTTGTTCATTGATAGGCATTACCTTTATCTCGATGTAATGATCCTTGTGAGACAGGATACAGCAAGGAAAAGATAGAAGAGGGTTCTTTTTGCTGCTATGCTTGCCGTCAGTGTCCAGACGGGAAAATATCAAAAACAAAGGGTAAGAATTTTTCAGATAAAACGGGACTAAGCCATGAGGGTACAACACTGTCTATAATCCACTATATCAATTCCACTGTGTTCTTTTTCAGATGTAGATGACTGCTCTCCATGTCCAGAAGTTCAATATCCAAATCCTGAAAAAAAATATGTGCATTCCAAAGCGGATCACTTTTTGTCCTTTGAAGAACCCTTGGGGATCAGTCTGACCGTTCTTTCACTTTGCTTTTCTTTAATGACAACTTTGGTAATCACAAACTTCATGAAACACAAAGACACTCCCATTGTCAAAGCCAACAACCGGAATCTCACCTACTTCCTCCTAGTTTCCCTCCTCTTCTCTTTCCTTTGCGTCTTTCTTTTTATTGGGAGACCCAACACGATTGTGTGTCTCCTTCGACAACCAGCTTTTGGCCTCATTTTTTCTGTGGCAGTTTCTTGTGTCTTGGCCAAAACCTTTGTTGTGGTTCTAGCATTCATGGCCACCAAACCTGGTTCCAGATTGAGGAAATGGGTGGGGGAAAGAATGGTCAGTTTTATTCTTCTATCCTATTCCTTGTTCAAATGTGTGTTTGTGCTGTGTGGCTGATAATGTCCCCACCATACCCAGATTTTGATGCCCATTCAGTGTCTGAAGAACTCATCATGGAGTGCAATGAAGACTCACTCATGTTCTACTGTGTTTTGGGCTTCATGGGTTTTCTTGCTCTGGTAAGCTTCTCTGCTGCTTTTCTAGCTAGGAGGTTACCCGATAGTTTCAACGAAGCCAAATTCATCACCTTCAGCATGTTGGTCTTCTGCAATGTTTGGCTGTGTTTTATTCCAACCTATCTAAGCACAAAGGGAAAATATACCATGGCTGTGGAGATCTTCTCCATGATCTCCTCCAGTGCTGGCTTATTGGTGTGCATCTTCCTTCCCAAGTGTTTTATCATTGTGATGAGACCCGAACTGAATGATAAACATCAACTCATGAAAAGAAAGTTTTAAGAAATCTTTAAATTTGCCTGATGTCCCTTATATGTAGATGTTGGAGATCTTCCCCACTGGCACATTTAAACCAGCAATTTCAGATAAGATTGGCCTTCTATATTGCCCTCTCCCCTGACTTTTTTTCCTTCTGGAAATGGGGACCATAAAATCATACAGATAAACAAATATCCCAAAGGTTCTTTTTCACAAGGCAACTGGACTACTTTGCACTACACAGGTGACCCTGATGACATAGATAAACCTCCAGGTGGCCTCAGTGATTCTCTAAAATAATGCAAATGACAAGCTGTCTGCAAGGAGTATAAATCCTTCCATTCCCATCATCCAGTCAGAGCTGACGAAGCATCTTGCATGAAACAGGACCTTTGGAGTAACTACCATATGACCCGGATGACTGAGAATCTCCATAGACAAAAACTAGCACAAATTGATATATGTACATTTGTGGTAGATAAGAATCCATTGTAGACTTTCTTTATAGATTTATAATATAAAATACAAAACTACAAAAGAAAATAGTAGGAAAATAGGGGAGGGAGAAGGGAAAGGAAAAGTGTAGGGGAAAGGGGAAAAAGAAAGAAAAAGCACTGATTTCCAAATCCCTTTGGTGTGGTAAAATAAGACAATAGCATCAAACCTCAACTTTTTACTTTTACGTAATAGTATAAACAAGCCATTTCTATAACAACAAACCTATTTAATCAGTAAAACCCAAAATCAAAGTTTCATTTTTTTCCACCTCAAGCACAAATTCCAGAAGCAGTTTCCAAGTAGAAACAAAAATATATATTTTTCTTTAATCACAGCAGTTAATGTAGCTATCTCTGCTAACTCTATCAACTTTACAGCCATTCATCAATTATGGGAATCAAAGTTTTCTTCCATTTTTGTGCATAAACTAATCTTGTTACCATCAACATATATAACATCAAAGTTCCAATTTTTTTTCCAGGTCATTTTCCATTAAACCCAAATGAAAAGTTTCTGGTTTTATAATTATATTCACTTTGAGAATTTTCTATATTAAGATGTAAATCCTACTCCAATATTTCTTTGCTTTATCACATGTCCACCCTAAACGATAAAAGATACCTTTTTTACATTTGCAGACTTTCTACAAGTAAATTATAATAACAGATTGTTAACAGAGGGCCTTGAACTTTAACTTTCCAGTTGTTTAACCCGTTAACTCTTTTTTTCTACATATATATATAATGTATGACAGGTCAAATAGAATAGAATAGAATAGAATAGAATAGAATAGAATAGAATAGAATAGAATAGAATAGAATAGAATAGAATAGAATAGAATAGAATAGAATAGAATAGAATAGAATATATGTATATATTAATGCCTATATTTACATATGTATTTTCATTTATGGATATAATTTTATTTTTCTCTTGTGGCTCATGCCTTCTTGCCTCAGGAGGCCTTCAAATGTTTTGACAATGTTCACATATGTCACAGTCTCACTATCATTATGAAATTAGCCAGTTTTTCTCCTCCAGATCCTATGGGATCCCATGGAAAAAGGAGGAACAGGCCCTGAAAGATGATATTTATTGTCCCCATGATATTCCATCCCATGGATGGGAGCCCCAGAGCTCCATGAATACACAAATAGTATATTGCTTTTGTGTCTGAAGAACATCTCAACAAGGCAGATGAGACTGATCCACTTCAAATATCTTGTGGCAGATATAGACGTCTGGACACAGAAGGAAGACACTCATGGAAGATGTTAGTATTCATGGAGCTGCTGTTAACAGTAATGCCTCAAGTGGTGTGCAAGGATCCAAGGTTTCAATGTGACCTTGAGGAGCCTCTTCCTATTCTTCACACATATCATCTGATTGGAGACATCAACATTGCTGGCATTATTTCTGCATTGTTCACGTTTTCTGATCCTATTGATTTCAGTCAACATCCTTCTCAGGCACTTCAGGATGGATCTGTGTAAGTACATCATCAATTCATTGTCAGACTCTAGACCATTCTGCTAAATCACACAATGCTTGAAATGTTTTCCTCTAATGACAAAAGGTCCTGAAAAAACACATCTTAAATTAGATGCCTACTTTATGTGAAGTGAAATTTCAGCATCCACGTAAAGTTGAAAGAGCGGTCAAATGTCTAATCATAACAAACCACATCTAAATATCTGTAACCATAGAGGAATGTATGACTTAATTTATCAGGAGGTAACTATCACTAAGATTTGGGGGGAGGGCATATTTCCCTTGATAACTTTTTCATTTGGTATTTCTGGTACCAAAATTCAGCAATTTCCTTCTGGATATAAGCCATTCTTAAAAGCTGTGAATAAATGAAAAAGAAAACAAGTTACTCAAAGGGTGACTCATAATACCACTAGCTCTTTTAATGCCATCAGATTTCAGTGTTTCTATGTTTCTAGATATTGCACTGATACATTCCATTAAAGGTGTTATACTGAAGGATTGAAGGTCCCATTATATGATATGATTGCATGTCCTGATATAAGCTATTTTGAAAAGCTGAGGTTTGATACTGGATCTTTCTCATGTTTTCAGAAATAATGCTTCCAATTTCAAGCCAATTTTTGTCTTAAAAATAACTCCAGTTTCTGTAGGAGTATATATGAACTAGTGTTACACTTTGCATATTCCAGGATCTTAGCTGAATAATCAAAATATGGCTCTAAAACACTTTCCACTAAATGTTTTGTATTTAAAGATTGCAGGTGCCATGGTATGAAGCAGATCTTTCTTCATATGTTTTTTTACAGAATACTTTTTCAGAGTTACCAGCATGTCCTGGCCTTAGCGTTTACTCTAAAAGAGATCAATGAAAATCGGCAGATCCTACCCAATGTCACGCTGGGCTTCCATATTTTTAACAGCCATTTTAGTCCAAGCTGGACCTATTTCGCCTCAATGCTTCTGCCTTTCATTCAGGGCAAATTCATCCCTAACTACAAGTGTGGGCTCCCAAAGCTTTTGGCTGCAGTCATTGGGACACCAGATATCTCTCTTCACATGGCAGCTGTATTGTGCATCTACAAAGTTCCTCAGGTAAGATGTGCTGAAGATATTCATTATTATATTGCCATACCTCTCCAGAAGTCTGCATGCTTCTTTCTCTAAAAAAGGGAACAACATTCAGATTCCTAGATATTATGTTTTGCTTGATAGGATTACCATAGCAGCATGAGTAATCATAACTCTGAACAGACAGTGAGGATATTGGGCATAGAAAAATGTTCCCCAATGCCAGACACTGAATTAAGAGTTGGAAGGGACCTTAGAGATCTTCTAGAGCAACCCCTGCTCAAGCAGGAAACTCTAAACTATTCGTAAAAATGGCTGTCCAATCTCTTCTTTAAAATCTCCAGTGATGGAGCACCTACAACTTCTGGAGGCAAGTTGTTCCACTGATTAATTGTTCTAAGTTGGTTCTCTCCTTGATAAATTTCCATCTATTGCTTTTTGTCCAGCCTTCAGGTGCTTTGGAGAATAGATTGACCCCCTCTTCTTTAATTCTTGTCAACCTCAGTATAGAGTGGGACATCTTGGTTGATATTTCCAAATAAAGACAACTAGTTGCATAATGTTTCAGTATATAAGTTCAAAGACACCCAGAGACTCAAATGAATTTACACATTTTCAGAGGTTCACTTAGACCTTCGCAGTCACTTATGTTTGTCATCCTGCAGTTGACCTATGGCTCTGCTCCAGCCATGGATAAAGAGACTCAAGCAGTTTTCTTCCAGCAAATGTTTCCCGATGAATACCATGAACATAAGGGCCTCATGCAGCTATTGAAGTACTTAAGATGGATCTGGGTTGGAATTCTTGTTGTAAAGGATGAGAAAGCAGAGAAATTTATCCAGGAGGTGGTCCCCAACTTTTCAGAGTACGGCATCTGCACTGAGTTCATAGCAGAGTTACCAAATTTAGATTTCTATAATGATTTTACTGCTATTATGGATGAAGGACAACGTATATACCACGTTCTCATGAACAGCACAGCCAATGTGATAATTGTATGTGGTAAAATTCAGACCATGACAGTTCTGAGAACTTTCCTCCGGTTTTCAGAAGTGGAGGATATACCAAGGAAGCAAAAGATCTGGCTTATAAATGCTCAGACAGATTATACTTCAATCTCCGTTCATAAAACTTGGGACATCCATTTCCTACATGGTGCTTTATCCTTTGCAGTTCACACGAAAGATGTTCAAGACTTCCAGGAATTTCTCCACAATCTAAGTCCAAACAATGACCACCATGATCATTTTCGAAAAGATTTTTGGGAACAGGCATTCGGTTGTTTCTTCCCTAATTCAAAAGCAGAGGTGTCTGAGAAAAACTGTACTGGACAGGAAAGAATTAAGACCCTTCCTACATCTGTGTTTGAAACACGCATCAGTGGCCACAGTTACAATATTTACAATGCAGTCTATGCTGTGGCACATGCTTTGCAATCTCTGTATTTATCCAAATCCAGGGAAACATCAATAATGAAAAAAGGAAGGAAACAGTTTCACAATCAAATGTGGTGGCAGGTAAGAAACCACCATATCTATAGTTTCACGATCTGTCCATAAACATTAACAAACAATATTCTTTGGGGCAATTGACCTTAGATCTAAAATTGAGATGTAGTATTGCATTAACCATTTGAAATACATAGAATATGTTTCTGTCCATGAAATTAGAATCAGAATCAGAATAGAGCTGGAAGGAACCTTGGAGGTCTTCTAGTCCAGCCCCCTGCTCAAGCAAAACTTCCTATACCATTTCAGACAAGTGATGTCCAGTCTTTTCTTAGAAACCTCCAGTGATGAAGCACCTACAACTTCTCAAGACAAGCTTTCCACTGATTAATTGTCCTCGCTTTGGGGAAGTTTCTCCTTAATTCCAATTTGCTTCTCTCCTTGATTAGTTTCCATCCATGGTTTCTTGTCCTGTACTCTGGTGCTTTGGAAAATAAGAGGACCCCCTCCTCTTCATGGAAGTGTCTTAAATACTGGAAGACTGCTATCATGTCCTTCTCTTCTCTAGAATAGCCAAACCCAAATCCTGCAACCGTTCTTCCTATGTTTTACTTTCCAGGCCTTTAATCATCTTATTTGCTCTTTTTTTAATTTAACTGCCTGTCAAGCCCAAACCTTCTTGGTAACACACGATGATTCTTCCAAGCTGGTTTCTTTATTGTTTCACACCTATAGAAAAAAACTTGCAGAACTCAGCACTCTACTCTATGTATATGCAATCTATAATGTGAAGTATAAGAGAGGGTTACGGTCATCTTCTTTCTCCCACACATATGAGTTGCCTTTTACTTCTCTGAAACGCATCTCCTCCATCCTGAGAATCCATCTTCTTTACTACGTTCCATCACTCTGCCATAGGCTCAGTCTATATAATGGAAGAAGTGTTCTATACTCTCTACATGATATACTGAAGTTGCTTTTTATTCTATTGTAGATGCTTTGTTTGGAATGTTTGCATTTAGCCAGAACCAGTTCTTTGGTGGTTGAAAGTATAATCGTACTCACATTTTTAGGATTTCCAGAACAGGATCTTTCCATGCATTTATTTATTTATTTAGCATCTGGGATACAAAATCAGGGACATCTAGAATTGCTAGACACAATGCAGTCCTGACAGTCTAAATTGCTAGTTCATTCTTTTTGGCTTTGCATAGTTATCCCGGGTGCACTGCAGGAGGCAAATTAGCTTACCGCAGCTGATGCTTGGATTGTCGGCTCTTTCAGGTTCCTCTGCTGGTCTACTTTGCCTCACCTCGTGTTCTGTTGCCTCACATCTGGCCATATCCAGTGCCGGCTTCCACACTTTCAAAACATAAATGTAGCTATGTTTTTCTCAATGTAGTGGTACCTGTTTATCTACTTGCAATATTGCATGCTTTTGAGCTGCTGGGTTGGCAGGAGCTCACCCCATCTCACAAAGCCAGGCTTGAACCACCAAAGTCCAAACCATTTCTGGCCAGCAGTTACAGTATCATTAAGCCATTGCGAAAACGCATCCCTTGAAATTGTGTTCTTGTGTAATCCATTTGTGGTAGAGGAAGGACTGGTCATTATACTGTGACATTCTTTCTGGAAAAAAGATTCAGCATGCTGAGATGTTCCCTTTCCATCAGGCATAGGGTTCCCACCTCTTCATAGACCAATTGGGAGTCACTTGCATTTCACCACCCACATATTCACAGCAACACATGCATAATTTTAGAGCAAATGAATGGAGATGAGAACAGCCTTATATGCTTCCAGGGACACAGTTCTAGGAGAAACAGGGAAGGGAATCAAGGCTGCTTTAATATCTCAGGGCCTTAATAAAAAAATGTACAAAGGCAAGATATTATTTTGAGCTTACTTTTTGTGAGAGATATGTACTCTTATTCAATGAAAGAATCTTAGATTTCAAAACGGACATTTAAGCCACCAAATCCAGCACCTACTTAATGCAGGATTTCAAATTCCAGCAGCTCCTGCAGATGTTGATTCTGCCTTTACTTGAATGCATCAAATAAAAAAAAGGGCATTGCCCTTTGCTCATCAATTCCCATTGCCTAACATCTTCTACTTAGACATGATTTCTGAGGAAGAATATAGTTTCCTAAAATCATTTTCTACATTAAGTTTTGATTTTACTATCAAAAAGTAGAGGTGCAATAGCTCAGTGGTTAAAGACACTGAACCTGTCAGCTGGAAAGCTGATAGCCTAGGTTTGAGACCCAAGTGCCACCGAACATAGTGAGTTCCCGTTACTTGCTCCAGCTCCTGTCCACCTAGCAATTCAAGAGCACGCAAATGTTAGTAGATTAATAGATACCACTTCAACAGAAAGCAAGCAAATGTGAGTAGATTAATAGTACCACTTCAGCAGAAAGCATCCAATTGCAAGTATATTAAAAAGTACCAGTTTGGTGGGAAATAACAGCATTCTGTGCTCCTTTGACGTATAGCCATGCTGGCCATATGACCACAGAAAATGTCTTTGGATAATGCTGGCTCCCTCAGCCAAGAAACGGAGATAAGCACCACACACTAGATTCAGACACATCTGGACATGGAAATCTTTAGCTTTACCTTTACCTAAAAGTAAGTGCTCCTTCATGGATTACTGCCTTGTCGTGGCGAAGGGGCTTGCGTAATTCAATGAAGCTATGAGCTATGCTGTGCAGGGCCACCCAAGACGGACAGGTCATAGCAGAGAGTTCTGACAAAATGTGATCCACTGGAGAAGGAAATGGCAACCCACTCCAGTATCTTTGCCATGAGAACCCCATGGACAGTACTAAAAGGCAAAAAGATATGACACTGGAAGATGAGCCCCTCAGGTTGGAAGGTGTCCAATATGCTACTGGGGAAGAGCAGAGGGCTAGTACTAGTAGCGCCAGAAAGAGTGAAGTGACTGGGCCAAAGCCGAAAGGACGCTCAGCTGTGGATGCATCTGGTGGTGAAAGGAAAGTCCGATGCTATAAGGATCTTTTCTCCATAGGAACCTGGAATGTAAGATCCATGAATCAAGGCAAACTGGACGTGGTCAAACAAGAGATGACAAGACTGAACATCGACATCTTAGGAATTAGCGAACTAAAATGGACAGGAATGGGTGAATTTAATTCAGAGGACCATTTGGTGTACTACTGCGGGCAAGAATCCCTCAGAAGAAATGGAGTAGCCTTCATAGTCAATAAAAGAGTAGGAAAAGCAATACTGGGATACAATCCCCAAAATGACAGAATCATCTCAGTGCGAATCCAAGGCAAACCATTCAATATCACAGTAGTCCAAGTCTATGCCCCAACCACTGGTGCTGAAGAGGATGAAATTGACCAGTTCTATGAAGCCCTACAGCACCTTATAGAATCAACATCAAAAAATGATGTCCTTATCATCATGGGGGATTGGAATGCTAAAGTAGGAAGCCAAAAGATAAATGGAATAACAGGCAAGTTTGGCCTTGGAGTACAAAATGAAGCAGGGCACAGGCTGATAGAATTTTGTCAAGAGAATACGATGGTCATAGCAAACACTCTTTTCCAACAACCCAAGAGACGGCTCTACACATGGACATCACCAGACGGTCAACACAGAAATCAGATTGACCATGTGCTCTGCAGCCAAAGATGGGGAAGCTCTATACAGTCAGTAAAAACAAGACCAGGAGCTGACTGTGGCTCAGATTATGAGCTTCTCATTGCAAAATGTAGGCTTAAATTGAAGAAAGTAGGGGAAAACACTAGGCCACTCAAGTATGAACTAAATCATATCCCTGATGAATATACAGTAGAGGTGACAAATAGGAATTATATCTGATAGACAGAGTGCCTGAAGAACTATGGATGGAGGTTCGCAACATTGTACAAGAGGTAGCAACTAAAACCATCCCCCAAAAAAAGAAATGCAAGAAAGCAAAATGGCTGTCTGAGGAAGCTTTGCAAATAGGTGAGGAAAGAAGGGAAATGAAAGGCAATGGAGAAAGAGAAAGATACACCAAATTGAGATATGAAGGGAACGTTTCATGCAAAGATGGGCATGATAAAGGACCAAAATGGCAGGGACCTAACAGAGGCAGAAGAGATTAAGAAGAGGTGGCAAAATTACACAGAAGAACTATACAAGAACGAGCTTAGTGTCCCTGATAACCATGATGGGGTGGACACTGACCTCGAGCCAGACATCCTAGAATGTGAAATGAAATGGGCCTTAGGAAAGCTGAGCAACAACAAAGCTAGTGGAGGTGACAGTATTCCAGCTGAGCTATTCAAAATCTTAAAAGACGACTTCCAGTTCGTCACGCGGCCGCCATGGACGGCTGGGAGACTTTCTCTCTCTCCCCAGTCCAGTTTCGCATTGCTGGGGGGTCCTGAAAAGGGCCAAAAGTCACCCCGAAGAGGCGACCAGCAAGGAGGGGCGTTTGCTGGATCACGGGAGAACAGCAACTCTCCCGTTAGAGCTGGCATTCCCTCCAAACTGGTGGACGAAAGGACCAGCCATAGAAATATGGCTCGTCCCTAGGCTGCTAACAGCCGAAGTCACATTACCCTCTGGCAACCTCAAAGCAGCGTGGACAGGACTGGGTGAGATCTACTTCTCTTAAATCCTAATTGCTCCTTTGTACCTATTTAAGCTGCTAAAGTACTTTCCCCCCTGTGGAGAGGGAAGGGGTTTTTTAGTCCTCCCTCTAGAAACAGCGGCGATAGAATATACAGGGGAGCTTTTTTTTTTTGAAAACATTGAAAAAACAATTGGATCCTAATTGGAACTTCATTTCATAAAGCTTATGGACTGAAAGACTTTTTACTTTTTATTTTTCATTATCTATTTCTGTGGAAATAGATAATCTGGGGTTTTTTTCTTTATAAATAAGAAGAAAAGCTGAAAAGATTAAAATAACTCTGGGACTCAAAGGGAGACTTTAAAAGGTAGAGGCGACACTATATGGTCAAATTTGGTATTTTAATTTGTTATTTTTCAGATAAGACACATAACCTTGAAAATTTTGAAACAACAGCTGTGAAAGGCTTTGTGTTCCTTACCCAGAAAAAAAAAACTTTTCCTTTCTTTGGGACTTCCTAATTGTAAAGCCTCTAGTCTAAAATACCAATATGGAAGAGGATCAGGAACAAAATCTCCTTATGGATAAAGATCAACAAATTCTCTCCATGTTGAAAACAATAATTCAAACTCTCACCACAGCCAATGAAAAATTAAGACACTATGGGAAGGAACAAAAAGACAGCCCAGATATGAAAGCCCAAATTTTGACCACAACTAAAGAATCATCTATACAAAATACAATAGAAAAAATGAAACATTCAAATACTATGACAGAAGAATCAACTACTCAACAAATATTGACATTTGAAAATCCAGAAAAGACACCGACAACTTGGAAAAAGGAAAAGGTTTACTATATAAATCAGAAGGAATTGGAGGATCCAGAAAAAGAACAGTTGGATGAGAAGATAAACAACTTAGAACAACCACGTCGATACGGAAGAATATAGAGACGACCCACCAGATCTACAAATCCTCTCAAAAAAATGGTGACTGGACGGATTCGCCAACACCAAATAATATATATGACATTACAAGAAGATTGGCTTGATGACCCAAAAACAAGGACATGGAAGACGATTTGGCAAAGGAAAAAAGCTAGAATAAGACTGAAAAAGAATGGAGTTTCGACCATCTTATCGAAATTTAAAACAGAATATACTCAAATAGATAAGATGTGCAGGTTGAACATAAGAAAAGTTTTTGGTCATTAAATACTAATAGCCAAATTTGAATTTCGATTTGTGTATAAAGGTTATATAAAGGTGAATAGGATGTAGATAAGCTAAAAACTTATTGATGAAAGTAATAAACAGGCCTATATGGAACGTCAGTAACAAAAATTATTAGTTTAAGCATGAGATAGCAGACACAAAGAGGAAGAGAGGAAGCATTAAATACTGAAATAAAAAGAAACTATGATTACTATTTTAAAAAATCGAAAACTAGCAGAAAGGAATGACATTATATTGTATTATAAATTTGTTGATATAGAGGGTGAGAAGTTAAACAGATAAGATGTGTATTCTGAATATTAGATCTTGTGAGGAATGGTGATAGAGGAATTGGCGGTATATTAAAAGTCTTGGGAATGATAAACATTAAACGTTAAATTTAAATGTTAGTGGAAATTAAAACTGGAAAAATTTATTAGGTCATTGATTGTCTAAAAGATTGTATGCTAAAACAACTAGAATATATATAAACTAAAAACTATCGATATATGTAAAAAAGTTATTTTTATGTGACTGATAGAATAAAACTTGTTTTAAATCTACAAATAGATAGTATATACTGTATGAAGGGGAAAAGAGAGGAAATGTTTATGGTAGCAATTTGAAATCTGTACTAATGATATTTGTATGTAATTGAATTACTACTACCCAACCGCTACATTGCTTTTCAAATATGTGAATGTAATATTAGAAAATCAATAAAGTTTGTAAAAAAAAAAAATCTTAAAAGACGATGCACTAAAAGTGCTACACTCAAGGCTGAGCACAAAAGAATTGAGGTCTTTGAACTATGGTGCTGGAGAAGACTCCTGCAAGTCCCCTGGACTGCAAGGCGATGAAACCGGTCAGTCCTAGAGGAGATCAACCCTGACTGCTCTTTAGAAGGCCAGATCCTGAAGTTGAAACTCAAGTACTTTGGCTACCTAATGAGAAGGAAGGATTCACTGGAGAAGAGCCTAATGCTGGGAAAGATTGAGGGCAATAAAAGAAGGGGATGACAGAGAATGAGGTGGCTGGATGGAGTCACTGAAGCAGTAGGCGTGACCTTCAATGGACTCCAGAAGATGGTAGAGGACAGGAAGGCCTGGAGGAACGTTGTCCATGGGGTCGCGATGGGTCAGACACAATTTCGCAACTAACAACAACAAAAAGTAAGTAAGTCTGTCTTCAGTTATGATACATCTTTCGCAGGTAGTTCTTACTTAACGATGATAATTGGGACCTAGGTTTCCATTGCTAAGTGATCTGTTATAAAGTGTGATGTTACTTGATCATGGGGCTTACCAATAGCAGTTCCAGATGATCCCAGTTACTGTTGTTAATTGAGGACTGCACAGGTTTTCAAGCAAGGACCTCATGTGATCACAACTTCCAATTTCCCTCTGGCTTCCCCATTAACTCTGATTGTGAAAAGCCAGCAAGGAAGTTTGCAACTCACAATCATGTAATTATGGGATATCATTATAATCAGAAGTTCAGACAGACAGACAGACAGACAGACAGACAGACAGACAGACAGACAGACAGACAGACAGACAGACAGACAGATAGATAGATAGATAGATAGATAGATAGATAGATAGATAGATAGATAGATAGATAGATAGATAGATAGATAGATGGGAGAATTGTGATCATGTGACCACAGGAGTCCTGCAACAGCCTGAATTTCAAGGAAATCATAAGTACCACCCATTCTGCACCACTGCAAATGCAAATGGTTGCTGAACAAGTGGCCATTAAAGGAGAACCACCTGTACTTAGGTGTTGCTGTGCTGCCTCATTCATAAAGATCTCCAAGATATCATCAGCCACAAAGGGTAGACCTGACTGAGAAACCAAGACCATGTAGGTCAGGACTAAGTTTATTGCAAGAGCTACAGTAACAGAATCCTGCAAGTTTGAATGTCCTTATCCCTCCCTCACATTATCTTTAGATGAATGTGAGGGGAAAAAATACATCGAGGAAGCTACAGACCTATCAGCCTGACCTGATATTTGAAGATATTTTAATATGTTCAAATATATAAGACACTAGCAAGATAAAACATAGTGTAACCAGAAAGTTGTCTGTCTGTCTGTCTGTCTGTCTCTCTCTCTCTCTCTCTCTCTCTCTCTGTGTGTGTGTGTGTGTGTGTGTGTGAGCAAGAAAGGTGATCAGGGGACTGGAGCTTAAAACATATAAAGAATGGTTGCTGTAATTGGTTATGTTTAGTTTAATGAAAAGAAGGATTAGGAATGACCAGATATCAGTGTTCCAATATCTCAGGGGTTGCCACAAAGAAGAGGGAGAACTCGGCTTGTTTGAAATGTTTTCTTGAGATATTTATTGTGGTCCAGCCAGTGGTGGGATTCAAATATGTGAACAAAGAGTTCTCTGTGTGGATGCAGCTTCCAGAAGTCCATTTTGGGCCTGGGCAACAAAAAATTAGCTACCGGTTCTGCCAAAGTGGTACGAACTGGCTGAATCCCACCACTGGCTCTAAGTCCTCTTATTTGACTGGCTCCCCCTCCTGTCCTTCAAGACCATTTCTATGATCTGTAGAGATACAGAGATTTCCCCATTCGCAACATGTTAGCTGGGGGAGAACAAGCCTGACTGCTTTTGTCTCTTGCAAGCTGGCCAGGAGTCGCCATATCACGTATAATAGCCCACTTCTGTGTGAAAGCCATGACACCTCCAAACAAAGTGATCCTGAACTCTGTCTGACTTATCAAAACTTGATATGCCTTATGAACATTTTTCTCTCTCTTTTGAATATAAGATAATATATTCAAATATAGAAGACAATAACAAAATAAAACATAGTGTAACAGAAAGTTGTCTGTCTGTGTGTGTGTGTGTGTGTACATACATACATACATACATAGATACATACATAGATACATACATATATCTATCTATCTCTATCTCTATCTATCTATCTATCTATATATATATATATACACACACACACACACATATGTATACATAGAGACTTTTTCAGTTACATTTTGTTTTTTCTTGTTAGTATGTTGCTTCTAGGTTGTTGGATTGCAGCTGCAATAATTAAAAATTTTAGCATGGCTACAGCAAGTATAAGTCTCTTTCTAAGTAAGAATAGTATTAAACTTTTATAGCCTTATATACGTTATTTCTCATATATTTATTAAGAGGTCATCTGTCTTAAGAGGCTTTCGCAATTAAACTATGGAGTTTAATATTAAAATTCTTCTTCTTCTTCTTCTTCTTCTTCTTCTTCTTCTTCTTCTTCTTCTTCTTCTTCTTCTTCTTCTTCTTCTTCTTCTTCTTCTTCTTCTTCTTCTTCTTCTTCTTCTTCTTCTTCTTCAATTCTATGTGAATTTTATTTCAGTAATCTGATATTTTACCTCTACCACTATTTCGGAATGATTGTAATGTTACTTGTTTGATTCTGGCCTATAGCTAAAATGAAAGTTTTTATATTTTCTTTATTTAAACATCCATATCTATGTTTTGAACATATAAATTATTTCTCCTTCCCTCTCTCCTTATCTCTCTTTGTCCCTCTCTGTCTGTTTCTGTATTTCAGGTTCATTCTTTTCTGAGAAGTGTCAGATTCAACAACAGTCTTGGTGAGAAGATCTCCTTTGATGAAAATGGAGAATTCATTGGTGGATATGATATTATCAACTGGGTCACATTCCCAAACCAATCCTTTGTTAGGGTCCAAGTTGGAATGGTAGATCCCATGGTTCCAGCAGACAAATTCTTCAATATTTCTATAGATTCAATCACCTGGCCAGGAGGTTTTAATCAGGTTAGCTGTCTGAATCTAGCTTAATCTGCCTTCATTTATATAGTGTAAAAATTTCTTTATGAATGAAAGTAATAATAATAATAATAATAATAATAATAATAATAATAATAATAATAATAATAATAATAATAATAATAATAATAATAATAATAATAATAATAATAATAATAATAATAATAATAATAATAAAAAAGTTGGAAGGGACCTTGGAGGTCATCTAGTCCAACCCCCTGCTCAGGCAGGAAACCCTATACCATTTCAGACAAACGGCTGTCCAGTCTCTTCTTAAAAACTTCCAGTGTTGGAGCATTCACCACTTCTGGAGGCAGGTTGTTGCACTGGTTAATTGTTCTAACTGTCACGAAGTTTCTCCTTAGTTCTAGATTGCTTCTCTCCTTGATTAGTTTCCATCCATTGCTTCTTGTCCTGCCTTCAGGTGCTTTGAAGAATAGCTTGACTCCCTCTTCTTTGTGGCAGCCCCTGAGATATTGGAACACTGCTATCATATCCCCCCTCGTCCTTCTCTTCATTAAACTAGACATACCCAATTCCAGCAGCCGTTCCTTATATGCTTCAGCCTCCAGTCCCCTAATCATCTTTGTTGCTCTTCTCTGTACTCTTTCTAGAATCTCAATGTCTTTTTTACATTGTGGTGACCAAAACTGGATGCAGTATTCCAAGTGTGGCTTTGTAAAGGCATTATAAAGTGGTATTAATACTTCACGTGATCTTGATTCTATCCCTCTATTAATGCAGCCTAGCACTGTGTTGGCCTTTTTGGCAGCTGCAGCACACTGCTTGCTCATATTTAAGTGATTGTCCACTAGGACTCCGAGGTCCCTCTCACAGTTACTGCTATTGAGCAAGGTACCCCCTATACTATACCTGTGCATTTGGTTTTTCTTGCCTAAATGTAGAACCTTACTTTTTTCACCATTGAATTTCATTTTGTTAGATACTGCCCAGTGTTCAAGTCTGTCCAGATCCTCCTGTATCTTAAGCCTGTCTTCTAGAGTGTTGGCTATTCCTGCCAGCTTGGTGTCGTCTGCAAATTTGATGATTTCCCCATCTATCCACTCATCCAAATCGTTGATGAAGATGTTGAAGAACACTGGGCCCAGAACAGAGCCCTGGGGCACTCCACTACACACTTCCCTCCATGTAGATGCGGTTCCATTGAGGACCACATGCTGAGTACGGCCGGTCAGCCAGCTATGAATCCATCTGGTGGTGATGCTGTCTAACCCACATTTTTATCTATCAAGTAGTAGGTTGTGATCTACTTTATCAAATGCCTTACTGAAGTCCAAGTAAATTATATCCACAGCATTCCTCTGATCCACTAATTTTGTCACTTGGTCAAAGAATGCAATAAGATTTGTCTGGCATGGTCTGTTTTTGACAAACCCATGTTGGCTTTTAGTAATGACTTTGTTTGCCTCTAGGTGTTCACTGATTCGTTGTTTGATTATCTTTTCCAGAATCTTCCCAGGTATTGAGGTCAGGCTGATAGGTCTGTAGTTTCCTGGGTCCATTTTTTTTTCCTTTTTTGAAGATGAGAACTACATCAGCTCTTTTCCAGTCCTCTGGTAGTTACCCAGTGCTCCAGGATCTTTGAAAAATATAGTTCAATGGTTCTGAGATCACATCTGCCACATCTTCCTTGAGAACCCTGGGGTGTAATCCATCTGGTCCTGGTGATTTGAACTCGTCTAGGCTGGACAGGTGCTCACTTACTGTTTCCTTGCCTATCTTAACTTGTGTTTCTATTTTATTTTTTTATGGCACTATTTTTGGTAGGTTGGTCTGTTTTTTCCCTTTGTGTAAAGACAGATGCAAAAAACGAGTTAAATAGTTCTGCTTTCTCCCTGTTGCTTGTCACCTTCTTGCCACTTTCACCCACTAATGGACCAATCATTTCCTTCACTTTTTTCTTGTTTTTTACATGTTGAAAGAAGCTTTTTTTGTTATTTTTGACTTTGGTCGCAAGCCTTAGTTCATTTTGAGCCTTAGCTTTCCTCATTTCATCTTTGCAGGCTCGGGCTATTTGCTGATATTCTGACTTAGTTATGTGCCCTCTTTCCACTTTCTATACTTGTCCTTTGTATCTTTCAATTTATCAGAGAGTTCTTTATGCAGCCATGCTGGTTTCTTTTGAGAGCTGTTATTTTTCCTCTTTGTTGGTATTGTGCTAGACTGGGCTTTTATTATCTCACTTTTCAAAATTTCCCAAGCTTCTTGAGTTGTTTTCCCCTTGAGGATTCTCATCCATGGAATCCTTCCCAAGCCCTCTCTAAGTTTATTGAAATTAGCTCTCTTAAAGTCCAAGACTCTAGTTTGACTGTGTTCTATTGCTTGTGTTCTATTGCTGTGTTCTATTGCTTGTGCTTCCATAATGTTGAATTCCAATTCCAAGTCTTAGAGCCTCATCTCTGAAATAGCCTAAGTATCTAAGGATGGAAAAATATCTATATGAATGTTTACTTTTCTAATAGTTGGTATAGGACATTGTACTCATTACTTTGGCCCTCTGTTAATTATGGGCAAAACATGGTTTTGAAGTAAAAGCTACAATCCAGTGTACTGGCTTTCATCAGTCTGGTGACTTCAAAATTAATAATTTGAGAAAACCCTCTTTAACCAGCACAAAAATTGTCTTTGGAGACTGGGGTTGATGGATATAGAAAGAAATTGATACCAATAATTGTAGATGTTTAATGAATTATTATTTCAAACCAGTTAGATCTCAAAATGATGCAATCACATTACTTCTGCTTATCAATCCATTTTTATGCAGTTGATTCCATAGTAAGAATGTCTCTTCTTTTTCTTCCGTATCTTAAAATATTCATTTTTGTTCATTGATAGGCATTACCTTTATCTCGGTGTAATAATCCTTGTGAGACAGGATACAGCAAGGAAAAGATAGAAGGGGGTTCTTTTTGCTGCTATGCTTGCCGTCAGTGTCCAGAGGGGAAAATATCAAAAATGAAGGGTAGGAATTTTCCAGATAAAATGGGACTAAGCCATGAGGGTACAACACTGTCTATAATCCACTATATCAATTCCACTGTGTTCTTTTTCAGATGTAGATGACTGCTCTCCATGTCCAGAAGATCAATATCCAAATCCTGACAAAAATATGTGCATTCCAAAGCAGATCACCTTTTTGTCCTTTGAAGAACCCTTGGGGATCAGTCTGACCGTTCTTTCTCTTTGCTTTTCTTTAATGACAACTTTGGTAATCACAATCTTCATGAAACACAAAGACACTCCCATTGTCAAAGCCAACAACCAGAATCTCACCTACATCCTCCTAGTTTCCCTCCTCTTTTCTTTCCTTTCCGTCTTTCTTTTTATTGGGAGACCCAACACGATTGTGTGTCTCCTTCGACAACCAGCTTTTGGCCTCATCTTTTCTGTGGCAGTTTCTTGTGTCTTGGCCAAAACCTTTGTTGTGGTTCTAGCATTCATGGCCACCAAACCTGGTTCCAGATTGAGGAAATGGGTGGGAGGAAGAATGGTCAGTTTTATTCTTCTATCCTGTTCCCTTGTTCAAATGTGTGTTTGTGCTGTGTGGTTGATAATGTCCCCACCATACCCAGATTTTGATGCACACTCAGTGTCTGAAGAACTCATTATGGAATGCAATGAAGACTCACTCATGTTCTACTGTGTTTTGGGCTTCATGGGTTTTCTTGCTCTGGTAAGCTTCTCTGCTGCTTTTCTAGCTAGGAAGTTACCCGATAGTTTAAATGAAGCCAAATTCATCACTTTCAGCATGTTGGTCTTCTGCAATGTTTGGCTGTGTTTTATTCCAACCTATCAAAGCACAAGGGGAAAATATACTGTGGCTGTGGAGATCTTCTCCATGATCTCCTCCACTGCTGGCTTATTGGTGTGCATCTTCCTTCCCAAGTGTTTTATCATTGTGATGAGACCCGAACTGAATGATAAACATCAACTCATGAAAAGAAAGTTTTAACAAATCTTTCCATCTGCCTATATCCTTTATATGTAGATGTTGGAGGTCTTCCCCACTGGCACATTTAAACCAGCAATTGCAGTAAGATTGGCCTTCTATATTGCCCTCTCCCCTGAGATTTATATAGCTCATAACTTTTTTTCCTTCTGGAAATCATACAGATAAACAAATATCCCAAAGGTGGTTTTTCAAAAGCAACTGAAATACTTTGCACTACTCAGGTGACCCTGATGACACAGATAATCCTCCTGGTGGCCTCAATGAGTCTCTAAAAGAATGCAAATGACCAGCTGTCTGCAAGGAGTATAAATCCTTCTATTCCCCACCATCCAGTCAGAGCAGAAGAAGCATCTTGCAAGAAAAAGCACCTTTGGGTTAACTACCGTATGACCTGGATGACCGAGAATCTCCATAGACAGATTTTTAAAAATAGCACAAATTGATCTATGTACACATTTTGTTATGTGATAGACAGCTCTGATTAAATATATAGATTAAATATGAATTGTCAATTTGTCTTGAGTGGTCATCTTAATTCATATGCAGACTAAAATGTGAAAAAGAAGTGGACTTAAGTACAAATGACATTTTCATTTAAAAAGTTAAGGCTTGTGAATTGTTTCTGAAGCAAGCACACACTGTCAGTTTTCTAGATCTCATCATGTGTAGGAGGTTACCTATAAAACATGGGCTAAATTCAAAAGATCTTCCAACTGGATATATATGCCTTCTCCTCAGTAGTAAAAGCCAATGAAATCTCTGGCACAAAAATAATTCAAATAAATTCCATCAAAAGTCCAATACATGCTAGTATCCAATTTAAATAATTTCTAGGAAATTCAGTCAAGTATGATGATTGTGTAGAACAGCACTTTCCATGGACTTAAGTCAAACAGAGTACCTGGCACTTGAATGAGAGGCACACGTGATTCTAAATGCCAGTTGATGAGATCATTCTGGATATGATTTTCTTGTCAGAGCAATAGTAATGTCATCTGCTGGGGGAATCTGTCCTTATCCCCTGTCCTGGTGGCTGTGAGAATTTCCAATGCTCAGCCCTTCTGCAGCGAGGGCGGACCTATATGAATAGTTCATCTTTGATACATCTACTTGAGTTTAAGAAGGAGCTGGGAGATATCCTAGGGATTCTGCTGCATGGCCCTGTGGAAGTTTTTGTCACAAATGGACAACCCCCTGTGGAGGTTTTTTTTTCACAAATAGAATCAGAAAGCAGGCAAGACCCTGGACAGGATCATGCCTGTACAACTTTTGGTCCATCGGTCCTGAAACTCCCCTTGGTGTACACAGGAGGTGAGGGTGCTAAAAAGGGCCAAAAGATGGTACAGCGCCACTGGAGGAAAACTAAGAATGATGTGACATGGTTGCACTGGGTGAGATTATCCAATACCTTGGGATGAGATATCATCAGCTTCTTTAGTTCTAACCAGGTAGTTTTTAATGGTTTTTAATAATATCTGTTTCATCAGTTCCATCCAGCTGGTCTTCATTTTGTTGACATTGCATTAAACAATGATGTAGTATTTTTATGATACATGCCTTAAGAATATGTGTAATTCCAGTATGCACAGGAAAATTCCTTTCTAAAAGAAGAAATATCATACATTACACTGATGGATTCAACTAATGAAAATACTAATTTTAATACAATGATTGGATTCACTATTGGGTATCTGACAGACCTGGCAATCATATTGATCATCATATTGCAATCACCTCCATTAATATTATGTATCTTAGTTCTAAGTGACCCCAATTAGCTGATTCAGGAAAACATTTTACATCAAATTGTCATCTTACTCTCACATAGCCCCTTTATCAAGTGCTTCTTTAGAGTCTGTGCATAAAGTAATCATATTGCCGTCAACATATATAACATCAAAGTTCTAGCATCAGTCCAAAGCTCAGAAGATTAAACCTCTGATCCTGGTGACCGACCCAGGTTGGATCCTGCAACATTATCCTGGGACATGTATATTTCCTTCATTTGTGAGAAATTATTTGGTTTGAAAGTTATAGATCTGCCAAAAAAGATGGAAAGGAATATAAATACAAGAAATTCTGAGATAATGGAATTGAAGAAGGATGGACTGGATTTTCTTGGCAAGAGGAATGATGTGTTTTTAAGGAGAAGTTTTCAACAATGGATACTGTAGAGATATTTACAGCAGAGACTTATGAACTCTGGAAATGAGATGCAATTGTTGAAATAATTCCCAATTAAAAACCTAAGGAAAGATTTCACTATGAAGAACCAAAAGAGAGAATATGATCCTGGCCAGATCAGAGATAATGATTTGTGGTAGATAAGAAACCATTATAGACTTTCTTTATTGATTTATAAGATAAAATACAAAACTACAAAAGAAAATAGTAGGAAAATAGGGGAGGGAGAAGGGAAAGGAAAAGTGTAGGGGAAAGAGGAAAAAGAAAGAAAAAGCATTGTCTTCCAACTCCCTTTGGTGCGGTAGAATTAAGATAATATCATCAAACCTCAACTTTTTACTTTTACATAATAATAAAAAATACCCATTTCTATAACAACAAACCTATCGGTAAAACCCAAAATCAAAGTTTCGTTTTTTTCCGCCTCAAACACAAAGTCGAGAAGCAGTTTCCAAGTAGAAACAAAACATTGTGTTTTTTTCTTTAATCAAAGCAGTTAATTTAGCCATCTCTGCAAACTCCATCAACTTTCACAGAAATTCATCAATTATGGGAATCAAAGCGTCCTTTTATTTTTGTGCATAAACTAATCTTGTTACCATCAACATATATAACATCAAAGTTCCATTTTTTTCCCAAGTCTTTTTCCAGTAAACCCAAATGAAAAGTTTCTGGTTTTATAATTATATTCACTTACATCTTCTGTATTAAGATGTAAATCCTACTCCAATATTTCTTTGCTTTATCACATGTCCACCATAAATGATAAAAGGTCCCTTTTTTACATTTGCAGACTTTCTACGAGTAAATTATAATAACAGATTGTTAACAGAGGGCCTTAAACTTTAATTTTGCACTTGTTTAATCTGTTAACTATTTTTTTCTACATATATATAATGTATGACAGGTCAAATGGGTTGCAAATGAACAGAACAGAACAGAACAGAACAGAACAGAACAGAACAGAACAGAACAGAACAGAACAGAACAGAATAGAATAGAATAGAATAGAATAGAATAGAATAGAATAGAATAGAATAGAATAGAATAGAATAGAATAGAATAGAATATCTATATATTAATGCCTAAATTTACATTTGTATTTTCATTTATGGATAAAAATAATTTTATTTTTCTCTTGTGGCTCATGCCTTCCTGCCTCAGGAGGCCTTCAAATGTTTTGACAATGTTCACATGTGTGACAGTCACTATCATTATGAAATTAGCCAGTTGCTATGGGATCCCGTGGGAAAAGGAGGAACTGGTCTTGAAGGATTATACTTATTGTCCCCATGATATTCCATCCCATGGCTGGGGGCCCCAGATCTCCATGAATTGATCTGATAGTATGCTATTTGTGTCTGAAGAACATCTCAAAAATACAGGTCAGACAGATCCACGTAAAATATCTTGTGGCAGACAGAGGCATTTGTACTCAGAAAGAAGACATTCATGGAAGATGTTTGTATTCATGGAGTTGCTGTTAATAGTGATGCCTCAAGTGGTGTGCAAGGATCCTAGCCTTCAGTGTGACCTTGAGGAGCCTCTTCCTATTCGTCACACCTATCATAAGATTGGAGACACTAACATTGCTGGCATTATTTCTGCATTGTTTACATTTTCTGATCCTATTGATTTCAGTCAACATCCTTCTCAGGCACTTCAGGATGGATCTGTGTAAGTACATCATCAATTTATTGTCAGACTCTGGACCATTCTGCTAAATCACACAATGCTTGAAATGTTTTCCTCTAATCACAAAGGCTCCTGAAAAAACATGATTTAACTAAGGTGCCTAGGTTTACATTATGTGAAGTGAAATTTCAGCATCCGCCTAAAGTTGAAAGAGAGGTCAAAAGTCTGATCATAACAAACAACATCTAAATATCTATAACCATAAAGGAATGTATGACTTAATTTATGAGGATGTAACTATCAATAAGATTTGGGGGAGGGCATATTTCCCCTGATGAATTTTTCATTTGATATTACTGGTACCAAAATTCAGCAATTTCCTTCTGGATATAAGCCATTCTTAAAAGCTGCAGTTTGATTCTGGGCCTTTCTCATTTATTAAGAAATAGTGATTCCAATTTCGAGCCAGTGTTTGTTTGGTAATATAAATGTCTCCAGTTTCTGGAGGGGTATATATGTGCTAGCATTTTGTTTTGATTTTCCACGATCTGAGCTGAATAGTAAAGATGGATGCATCACTAAAGGGAACAAGAGCAGGAAAAAATAGGTCCTAATCCTGCTGCAGAGGGCTTTAGTCAGACCCCATTTGGAATACTATGTCCAGTTCTGGAGACCTCACTTTTAAAAAAGATATTGGTAAGATTG
This sequence comes from Azemiops feae, assembly GCA_023970755.1. Classification (NCBI taxonomy): domain Eukaryota; kingdom Metazoa; phylum Chordata; class Lepidosauria; order Squamata; family Viperidae; genus Azemiops; species Azemiops feae. The sequence continues at coordinate 1,516,834 of JALGBA010004027.1, read as the reverse complement.
AACAAGTCCAGAGATGAGCAACAAAAATTATGCACGGTCTGAGGGACAAAAGATATCAGGAGACTTTGGAGGAACTGAATATATACAGCCTGAAAGACAAAAGGGAAATGGGAGACATGATGGAACCCTTGAAATATATTAAGGGTGTGATTAAGGTTTAGAAGGCAGTATTTTCAATACTAAGCAAAAAAAAAATCAAGAACATAGGGATATAACCTTAAACTGACTGGAGGGTAGTTCAAAAGCTATGTTAGAAAGTAATCCTTTACTGAAAGACTATTGGAAGCTTGGAACCAACTTCAAGTAGAGGTAGTGAATCAGCAATCACTAACTGAGTTTGAACTAAACTTTGGGCTAAATACATGTCCATCATCTGACAGAAATTAAAAATAATTTAAAAATAATGAATAAACTAAAAAGAAAACAAATAGCTCAAAGGGTGACTCATAATACCACTAGCTCTTTTTTCTGCCATCAGACTTCAGTGTTTCTATCTTTCTAGAAATTGCACCGACACATTCCACTAAAGGTGTTATACTGAAGGATTGCAGATGCCATGATATGAAGGAAACCTTTCTTAATGTGTTTTTTTACAGAATATTTTTTTCCAGAATTACCAGCATGTCCTGATATAAGCCATTATGAGAAGCTGAAGTATGATATCGGGCCTTTCTCATGTTTTCAGAAATAATGCTTCAAATTTCAAGCCAATCTTTCTCTTTAAAATAATTCTAGTTCCTTTAGGGGTATATATGAACTAGTGTTTCAATTTGCATTTTCCAGGATCTTAGTTGAATAATCAAAATATGGCACTAAAACACTTTCCACTAAATGTTTTGTATTTAAGGATTGCAGGTGCCATGATATGAAGCGGACCTTTCTTCATGTGTTTTTTTACAGAATATTTTTTCAGAATTACCAGCATGTCCTGGCCTTAGCGTTTACTCTAAAAGAGATCAATAAAAATCTGCAGATCCTACCCAATGTCACACTGGGCTTCCATATTTTTAACAGCCATTTCAGTCCAAGCTGGACCTACTTCGCCTCAATGTTACTGCCTTTCACTCAGGGCAAATTCATCCCTAACTACAAGTGTGGGGTCCCAAACCTTTTGGCCGCAGTCATTGGGGGACCGGATATCTCTCTTCACATGGCAGCTGTATTGTCCATCTACAAAGTTCCTCAGGTAAGATCTGCTAAAGATATTCATTATTATATTGCCATACCTCTCCAAGGTCTGTATGCTTCTTTCTCTAAAAAATGGAGCAATTTTCAAGATTCTTAGATATCATTTTTTGCTTGCTAGGATTACCATAACATATGAGTAATTATAACTCTGAACAGACAGTGAGGATATTGGGCATAGAAAAACATTCCCCAATGCCTGAATTCAATGCCTGAATTAAGAGTTGGAAGGGAACTTTGAGGTCTTCTAGATCAACCCTTGCTCAAGCAGGAAACTCTACACTATTCTGTACAAATGGCTGTCCAAACTCTTCTTAAAAACCTCAAATGATGGAGCACCCATAACTTCTGGAGGCAAGCCATTCAACTGATTAATTGTTCTAAGTTAGTTCTTTTTGATAAGTTTCAATCTAATTGCTTTTTGTCCTGGCTTCAGCTGCTTTGGAGAATAGGTTGACCACCTTTTTTTTAATTCTTGTCACTCAGTATATATCAGTATATCTTAGTTGATATTTCCAAATAAAGACAACTAGTTGCATAATGTTTCAGAATGTATAAGCTCAAGGGTATCCAGAGACTCAAATGAATGTACACATTTTCAGAGTTTCACTTAGACCTTCGCATTCATATATGTTTGACTTCCTGCAGTTGACCTATGGCTCTGCTCCAGCCATGGATAAAGAGACTAAAGCAGTTTTCTTCCAGCAAATGTTTCCAGATGAATACCATGAACATAAGGGCCTCATGCAGCTATTGAAGTACTTAAGATGGATCTGGGTTGGAATTCTTGTAGTAAAGGATGAGAAAGCAGAGAAATTTGTCCAGGAGGTGGTCCCCACCTTTTCAGAGTATGGCATCTGCACTGAGTTCATAGAAGAGTTACCAAATATAGATTTCTATAATGATTTTACTGATGTTATGGATGAAGGACAACGTATATACCACGTTCTCATGAACAGCACAGCCAATGTGATAATTGTATGTGGTAAAATTCAGACCATGACAGTTCTGAGAACTTTCCTCCGGTTTTCAGAAGTGGAGGATATACCAAGGAAGCAAAAGATCTGGCTTCTAAATGCTCAGACAGATTACACTTCAATGTCCCTTCATAAATCATGGGATGTCCATTTCCTACAAGGTGCTTTATCCTTTGCAGTTCACACAAAAGAGGTCCAAGACTTCCAGGAATTTCTTCACAATCTAAATCCAAGCAATGACCACCATGATCATTTTCGGAAAGATTTCTGGGAACAGGCATTCGGTTGTTTCTTCCCTATTTCAAAAGCAGAGGTGTCTGAGACAACTTGTACTGGACAGGAGAGAGTTGAGACCCTTCCTACATCTGTGTTTGAAACACGCATCAGTGGCCAGAGTTACAATATTTACAATGCAGTCTATGCTGTGGCACATGCTTTGCAATCACTGTATTTATCCAAATCCAGGGACGCAACAATAGTGAAAGCAGGAAGGAAAGAGTTTCACAATCAAGTGTGGTGGCAGGTAAGCCTGTAAGCAGATTAGTGCAGAAACAACCATATCTGTAGCTCTATGGAGATTCTCAGTCATCCAGGTCATGGTTGTCCCAAAGGTGCTTTTTCAAGAGACAACTGGACTTTCTTCTTTTCCATGAAGACCTCCAAGTGGCCTCAATGACTCTCAGGGAGAGTGCCAATGACCAGATGACTGCAAGGAATATAAATCCTTCCACTCCCCACCATTCAATCAGACCTGAAGAAGCTTCTTGGATGAGAAGCGAAACGTCTTCAAAGAAAAACAAGAATGTCCAGTTGCCTCTTCTAAAAGCACCTTTGGACAACCACATCTGTAGTTGCAAACTGTAACAAACAATATTCTCTAGGGGTATTGATTTTAGGTTTAAAAGTGAGATACGGTAATGGATTAACCAACTGAAATATTTATAAGCTTATGTTAACATTGTAAATTGAATTCTATAAAATTATAACCGCATCTCTTAGATTATGCTTCTGTGCATGAAATTGACAGAATTGCCCAAAACATTTTTGGTAACACACAGTGATTTTTCCAAGCTGCTTTCTTTATTGTTTTGCATCTATAGGCAAATCTTGCAGGACTGAGCACTCTACCATCCGTATCAACAATATACTCAGTGAACCATAAGGAAGGGGCTATATTCCCTTATAGATAATATATTCAAATGCATGAAACAATAATAGGATAAAACATAATGTAACTGAAAAGTGTGTTTGCTTTTGTGTGTATCTGTGTATGTAAGAGAGAGAGTGTGTACATACATACATTATACAAATAAACCTTTTAAACTACATTTTGTTTTATCTTGTTATTCTCTTGCTTCCAGTCTGTTGGATTGTAACTGCAATAATATAAATAAAAGCTGCAGCACGTTTAAGGCTCTTTATAAGTAAGAATAATATTAAACTTTTATAGCCATATGCATCCTTATATTTCTTATGTATTTTATCAGAAGTCATCCGGCTTATATCTCTTTAGCAATTAAACTAATTGCTAATTAATTTTTTTTGCTGATTTTTTAATTTTGCTATAATTCTATGTTCATTTTTTTTCAGTAACCTAATATTTTACCTCTGCCTCTCTATTAGAATGATTATTATGTTATTTATTTCATATTGGCCTACAACTAAAATTTAAAAAAAATTAAAATGTTATACGGTACATAAATCTTTTCAATAACATTTTGTTTTATCTTGTTATTATCTTGCTTCCAGTCTGTTGGATTGTAACTACAATAATTCAAATCTAACTTTAGCATGGCCGCAGCAAATATAAAGCTCTTTATAAGATTAGAATTAATTTTTTATAGCCGTATACATCCTAGTATTTCTTATATCAGTAGTCATCTGGCTTAAGAGCCTTTAGCAATTAAACTACAATAGTTCTAATAAATTATTGCTGGGGATTTTTTTTACAATTATATGTTAATTTTATTTATTTATTTTATTTTAGTAATCTGATATTTTACCTCTACCTCTATGTTGGAATGGTGGCTTTGTTATCTGTTTGATACTGGCCTACAACTAAAGTTATTTTTTTTAAAAAAAGAGTGTTTATATTTTCTTTGTTTCAAGAAACATCCTTATGTATGTTTTGAATATATACGGTTTTTCTCTTTCCTCTGTCCTTTTCTCTCCTTGTCCCTCTCTGGCTATCTCTGTATTTCAGGTTCATTCTTTTCTGAGAACTGTCAGATTCAACAACAGTGTTGGTGAGAAGATCTCCTTTGATGAAAATGGAGAACTCATTGGTGGATATGATATTATCAACTGGATCTCATTCCCAAACCAATCCTTTGTTAGGGTCAAAGTTGGGATGGTAGATCCCACAGCTCCAGAAGACAAGTTCTTCAATATTTCTGTAGATTCCATCACGTGGCCAGTAGGCTTTAATCAGGTTAGCTCTTTCAATCTAGATTGGTCTCCCTTCCTTTATGTAGCATAAAAATATGTTTATTGTTGAAAGAGCATCATCTCTGAACTAGCCTAAGTACAAATGTTCTATGGAAGGAAAAAAATTATCTGTAAGAATGATTACTTTTGTAATACAGGTAATCGTTGAGTTACGAGTGTAATGGAGCCTGTCCATTCCACTCATAACTCAAAAACTCATGGAAGTGAATCTCGTACGTCGAACGAGATCACTCCCTTGGTCGTTCAGATGCACACAGCTCATTGTGTGAACATGAGGTATCCCGCAGCCTCAGATCCAGGTGTGAGTGGCTTGGACACGGGTCGGCAACCCGCGGCTCTGGAGCCACATGCAGCTCTTTCAGCCGTCTCCTGCGGCTCCCAGACATGTGCAGTCCCCCCAAAAAAAGTGGGATTCAAAAGTTGAACCAATCAATTCAAACTTCTCAAGAAAAAAAAAGTTTGAATTAATTGGTTGAACTTCTTTGGTTTGTGGGACTGCCCACAAGCTGTTTGTGGGACTGCCATAAATCTCTTCTCTTCTTCGGACTGCATGTGGTGGCAGCGGAGGAAGAGACAGGAGGACTGCTGGAAAGGTGAGTGGCCCTTTTTTCTACCTGCTGCGCCTTCCTCGGGCTCCCCTCTCCCTCCCCCCCACTGTTTCGCAGCAGGGCCATCCGGCCCTGTCTTTCCCCCCCACCTCCCGTCTATGTCAAGCCCACGGGGCTTGACACTCCGACCATGCCGCTGCTGCCTCGCCTGACTCCCTCCCCCCCACTGTTTCGCAGCTGGGCCATTCACCTGTCCAGCCCTGTGGGCTCGACATAGACGGGAGGGGGGAAAGACAGCTCCAGAGGGAGGCAGCCCCGCAGCCAGAAGCCGGCGGGCCAAGTGGAGCGGCACAGAAGACCTACCGGTCAGCGTGGAGGCTCCAGCATTGCTGGTGAGCAAGGCCTGCTGTCCATGGCCCAGTTCCACATCCCAACAACCAGCTGGACCGGCATTCACTGATCCAGCCCAGGGACGCCAGTGGCATAGAAGGCAGTTTAGCGGTGCTGCCATGTCCTTGCAGCGGGCAACTAGGGCCTGGATATTTCCCGCAGCTCACGGCTCGGGACCGGAGATGCTGGTGGTGCATGGCCTGGACTGTCAGCGTTGCTGTGGCACCACAGCTGTGGCACCACAGCTAATGCGGCGTGCTTCCAGCGGCGAAAAAGGGGCCTGAGCAGCAGCAGAACAAGAGACGCTGGGCAGCACGAACTGAGCATGGTCTTGATAAGCAACAAACCAAGGCCCCATCTCCCTCCTGCCGCCGCTCACCGGCAACGATGAAGCTTCCCACATGGACCGATAGGTCTTCCGTGCTGCTCCGCTCGGACCACCGGCTTCTGGCTACAGGGCTGCCTTCCTCCGGAGCTGTCTTTCCCTGCTGCTTCCTCACCCTCCCAGCGAAATAACCCCAGAGAGCTGGAAGACGTCCTTTCTCCCACTTTCCACTTCTCATCCTCTCTTTTCTGAGCACCCCTCCCAGAGCAGGCTGAGATAGGCGAGCCCGAGCAGCCATCTGCTGCCGCCTTGGAAGATTTGCCGCAGCAGCTCCTTCTCCCTGTCGGCCTCCACCTCCGCTCCCTCAGAACCTTCACGCCAAAAGGTGGAAAGAAGAAAGTCCCAGAGAGGGAGAGCGTGGGGAGGGGGAGAGCAGTCTTTTCCGAGGGGAGGAGAAGCCAGGACGGCAGAGCCATCCATACCAGAGCTGGACGGGGGCACGGCCAGTGCATGTCTCACCTTAGGCTCCACTCTTCAATCAAGCCCCCATTTTGTGGCTCCCAGTTTTTTCTTTTCTGAGGGAAATAGGTCCAAGTGGCTCTTTCAGTGTTTCAGGTTGCCAACCGCTGGGCTTGGAGAAGGCGTCCGGTGCCCGGATCGGGCCACTGGAGGGCCACAGAAGCATCTCCCGGCCTCAGATCCGGACAGCAGCGGCCTGGAAAAGTCATCCAGCACCTGGATCGGGCCACTAGAGGGCTGTGGAAGCATCCCCGATCTCAGATCCGGGCGGCAGCAGCCTGGACAAGATGTCCAGCACCTGGATCGGGCCATCGGAGGGCTGCAGAAGCGTCCCCTGGCCTCAGATCCGGGCAGCAGTGGCCTGGAAAAGGCCTCTGGTGCCTGGATCGGGCCACCAGTGGGCCGCAGAAGCGTCCTCCGGCTTTGGTTCCATTCTCTGTTGCAGTGAACAGAGGCCTAAAGTACCATGAGATCATGCTAGATCAGTAGTGTGATATCTCACCCCACAGATCTCGCGTGATCTTGCATTACTTTAGGCCTCCATTCTCTGTTAATGCACCAAAGGCCTGGAACAGCCAAGAAAGCGAAGGATCTTGATCTTCGCAGGGTGAGTATTAAAGGACTGGTGCCTAGGGAGACTTGGAGCAAGAGTGGGAAGGGAGGAAATAACCAGGGTAAATGTTGCAGTGCCATTGCTCGTAAGGGCAAACAACTGCCATGGTGCTGCAATATTCATAATTTCAGGACTTACTGGTTAACACTAGGGGGTGCTTATCGCGTACCTTCAAACAAGAATTAAGTGAACACTCGTAACTCGGGCATTACCTGTAGTTGATTTAAAATATTGTATCCTTTACCTTGGTCCTCTGTTAATTATGGACAATATGTTTGGGGTTTTGAAGTAAAAGCTACAATCCAGTGTACTAGATTTCATGAGTCTGGTGACTTCAAAATTCAGAAGTTGAGAAAACAATTGTTATCTAACCAGCACAAAAATTGTCTTCAGAAAGTGGTGATGATGATTATAGAAGTCCATAAAGGCCAATAAGAGTAGATATTTAATGAATTGTTATTTCAGATCAATTACATCTAAAATGATGTCATCACTTTACTTCTGTATTGAATTACTTAGTACAGGGCTTTTCAACCGGTGGTACGCATACCACTTGTGGTACATTAACAAGTGGCAGGTGGTACGCAGCCCTGCCTAGCCAAGTATAGTGGGGGAGTGGCTCACCCTCTCCCATGAGAAAGGAGGAGGAGGGGGCGGGGACAGGAGAGGCTATAAAAGGAGGCAGTTTGGGCGGGAGAGGGAGAGAGAAAAAAACCAGCAGCCTTGGGAGGAGGCAGAGTCAGCTCTAGCTGCACCAAAGGGAAAGAAGAACGAGGAGGAGGGTGGGGGGAGAGGAGAGGAGATCAAGCAGGCCGGCCATGAGCTGATCTACAACTGCTATGGCAGCCACCTGTGCTGGCAGCAGCAAACAGGCAAGAAATTCAGTGGGGGAGGGGTCGCCCTCCAAGAGGAATGAAAAAAGGCAGCAATGGCTGGAGGTGAGGCACAGAGGAGGGAGGGAGATGGAGAGTGGAAGGATTCTTTTTTTTCCAGTACTATTTTTTTTATTTTTCCCAACTCTCCCCCATACATATCAACAAATATACCGTAATATTTTATCAAGTATTAACATACATTCTTTTTACATTCTTATCTATCAGCTACTCTTAATAAAATAAAATAAATACATACACATAAAGTTTGGTGTTGCTCGCCCATTTCCCCTTTCACTGTATCCACACTCCTCTCTCTTCCCTCTTCTCTACCTTCTTTCTCCCTTTCTTCTCTTTCTTCCCTACTTCCCTCTTCTTCCTCTCCTCTCCTCTTTCCTTCATCACTCCCCTCCCATTTCTCCCCACTTCTCCTCCTCTTCTCCTCCAACCTTCCTACTTCCTTCCCCCCCCTCCTTTACTCTCTTCTCTCTCTCCTCTCCTTTCTTCCCTCTCATTCCTCTTCAGATACAATTCAGAGGTAATGTCCGAGCAACTCCTCCCTCTAAATTTTCATATCTATATTAAATATAATAAGAGTAATTTTCTATTACATTAATACTTCTATTTATCTGTCCTTCTCGGTATATTCTTCTATAAATATTTAATACAACCTCTGGTTATTCAATACTGTGTTGCCTGGGTCTCCCTCCTTATCTCCTCATTTTTCTTCCATCTAAATTGGTGTTAACTATCTTTTAACCATATTCTCTTTTCACCCAATCATAAAAAATTCCCCAAATTTCATAATACTCTGACTCTGTCTTGTCTTTAATTATCATTGTTAATCTATTCATTTCTGCACATTCCAATATTTTCCCAATCATTCTCTCATCCATGATAATGCTGCAGCCTGATAATATAGTTCCCAATTAGGTAGACCAAACCCACCTCTTGTAACATTTTTAGATTAATCCTTGCCTTTTTTCCCTGCCAAATATACTTCAAAATTATTTTATTAAGCCCCTCGAAATATTTCTTATCCAATCTTATTGGTACTGTTGAAAACAAAAACAGTAATCGTGGTAATATATTCATTTTGATTATCACAATCCTTCCCATTAATGATAGTTGTACATTTTTCCATTTATCCAAATCTACTTCGATTTGTCTTTTCAGTTTATGATAATTATCCTCTTTAATTGTTGTACATCTTGCTGTCAGGTGGATCCCTAGATATTTTACCTTCTTTACAATCTGTATATCTAATTTTCCCATCAATTCTTTTTTTTGTTTTTCGGTAATATTTTTCACTAGCATTTTTGTTTTATCTTTATTAATCTTCAATCCCGCTACCTCACCATATTTTTCTATTTGTTCTATTACTACAGGTCCTGTCTCTAATGGTTCCTCCAACATAAATACTAAATCATCTGCGAATGCTTGTAGCTTATATTCTTCCCTCTTAATTTTCATACCTTTTATGTCATTATTCTGTCTTATGTATTCTGTTTAGTACTTCTAATGTCAAGACAAACAATAGTGGAGATAGAGGACATTCTGTCTTGTTCCCTTCATAATATTAATCTTCTCAGTCATATCTCCATTTATCATTACTTTGGCTGATTGCTTATTATAAATTGTTTTGATTACATTTATAAATTTCTCCCCAAAATCCATAGTCTGTAATTGGCTTATCATGAATTGCCAGTTCACATTGTCAAATGCCTTCTGTGCATCCAGGAACATCAAGGCCATCTGTTTTTCCGGGTGTGTTTCATAGTATTCTAATGTGTTCAATACAATTCGCATATTGTCTCTAATCTGTCTTTTAGGTAGAAAACCATTTTGATCCAATTGTATAAATTCATTTAAAAACTTTTTAAGTCTTTCCGCCATTATTGATGCAAATATTTTATAGTCCACATTCAGTAGGGAAATCGGCCTGTAGTTCTTTATTTTCTGCATTTCCGTTTCTTCCTTTGGTATCAGGGTAATAAGTGCTTCGGACCACGAATCTGGTATCTTAGCTTCAGAAAGAAGTTCATTATAAAGTTCCAACATTACATTGCCTAGTACTTCCTGCAATGTCTTGTATAGCTCTGCTGGTAATCCATCCGGTCCTGGTGTTTTACCATCTTTTTGTCTTTTAATTGCTTCTGTTAATTCCATCATTGTTATTTTCCCTTCTAATAAATTTTTAAATTTCTCCGGTATTTTAGGTATCTCTGTTTCTTCCAAGAATTGTTTTATCCTATCATCTGGAACTGTTTGTTGCTTATATAAGTTCTCATAATATTCCCAAGCTATTTTTTTCTTTTCTTCATTCCGATGTTGTAAAATCCCCTCAGCATCTTCCAGTTGTTTAATCCATCTCTTCTCTTTCTCCTTTTTAATTTTATATGTCAACCATCTCCCTGGTTTATTTGCATGTTCAAAAAAGGCTTGCTTGGCTGCCTTTATTTTCATTGCCACTTGTTTATTTTCTATTAAGTTCATTTTATGCTTGTTCAGCTCCATTAAATTTTTAATCTTTTTGTTTTGTATATCTTTCTGCAATTCTTTCTCAAATGTCTTGTATTCTTCCTCCAGTTTTTTCTTATTTTGTCTTTTCTGTTTATTCTTTTTCCCCAAATAAGTCATAGCAAGTCCTCTCATGTACGCTTTCACCGTATCCCAAACATTTTGAAGTGAAGTATCTTCTTTTTTGTTTTCCTTAAAAAAGAAAGGTATTTCTTTTTCCATATATTGCTGAAAGTCTTTTCCATTCAATACAGTTTGGTTTAATGTCCATCTTGTTCTCTTTTTTTGTCCTTTCCATATGATTGTAACTGGGTTGTGATCTGCCCACCTGCTTATTTCTATGGCTATATTTTGTATATTTGTAAATAAATCTGTTGACATCCATATCATATCACTTCTCAACCAGGACAGGTGTCTGTTAGAATAGAACGTATATTGCTTCTTTTCCGGATATTTTTCTCTCCAAACATCTAATATATTTAGTTCATCCACCATATTGTAAAAAGATTTTGGGAGTGTTCTTCTTAGGGTCTTGTTTTTTTGTTGTTGTTGTATTATAATCCAGCTCGGCCTTTACAATAGCATTAAAGTCTCCAATCATACATATGCTTTCATATTCCAGTTCTACTATTTTCTTGTGTAGTTTTAAATAGAAATTTTCTTGGTTTTCATTTGGAGCGTAGATCGCTATCAATAATGAGTTTTTACAATTCATAATTACTTCCACCATTAAGATTCATCCTTCTTTGTCTGAATATATCAATTTAGTTTGTATTGCTTTCTGAATATATAATGCCACACCTCTTTTACTCTGATCCGCAAGTGAAGTATATAATTCTCCCAATTTTGGATATTCTAATAGATTTTTATGTTGTTTCCTAATATGAACTTCTTGCAAGCAAATTATGTCCATTTTTAGTTTCCCCAGTTTATTTAGTGTTCTTTTCCTTTTTATGGTCGAGTTTAATCCATTTATATTTATCGAAATTGCTTTTATCTCTTCTTCCATGTTTATTTGTTTAAAATTTTGGCTGATCTCATCATTCTCATCTCTCTTTGCTCTTTTGCCTCTTTTGCTCTTGCTCTTTCTCCCAACGCCCTTTCCTCCTTTTCTTTGCTATACTCACTCTGTTGCTTCTCTGTCTCATCTCCTTGGTGTCTAATTTCTCTTTCCCCTCTCAGCCTTTCTTCTTCTTGCTGTCCAAAGTAGTGATCATAAAAAAGTTCTGCTTTCTCTAATGTGTCTAGCCTATGTCTCTGTTCTTGCCAGTTTACCATTACTCCTTCTGGTATTAACCATCTAAAATTTATCCCTTTTTTAATTAAGCATTTTGTCAAAAATTGATACTCCTTTCTCAAGTCTCTCACTCTTCTTGGAATCTGCTTTAATATCACTATCTCTCTTCCTTTATATTTTATTGTGGCATTTCTCAGCTTCTGTAGTATATCTGCCCTTAACGCTTTTTTAGTAAATCTTATATGAACCTCTCTAGGGAGATTATTTCTCGTTGCATATCTAGTATGTATTCTAAATATCTCATCTATATCATTAATTATATTTTCCTTGCTTTCCTCCAATGCTTCTGCTAATATTTCGGCCATCACATCTGCTAAGTTCTCTCCCTTTTCTTCTTCAACATTTTGGAATCTTAAGTAATAATCAGCTCTATCCATCTCTAGAGAGATAATTGTTTTTTCCTGATTCCTATCTGTTAGTGTAAGTCGATTATCCATCTCCTCTACTCTCTTATCTATTGATTCAATTTTTCCTTCCGCTTGTTGCAGTCTTCATTCGTTTTTTCCCCATCAGTTCTTTAACCTCTTTTAGTTCCTCTTCTAGTTTGCCTATCCCTTCCTTGAAGTCTATGTGTAGTGCCTGTATCATATTTTTCAATTCCATGTTAAATTTATCTTGCTGTATTGTAGAGTCCAGTGTTTTCTGCGCCACAGGACTCTGTAATGTTGAGGCGGCTGTTGTTAAATGTGTTGTAATCTTTTTCATCTTCTCCAATGATTTATAATCCAAATATCAATGAAATATTATAATCCCAATATGTTCCAAGAAGAAGAGAAAAGAAACGAAAATGAGAAAAATATCCCACATCAAAAATCCAAAGGTAGAAAAAAAAGGGGAAAGAAGGGAGGATAAAAAGAAAAAGAAAAGGAAAAAGCCAATATACTTAAGCCTGGATAAAAAAAAAAAGACTAATCCATACAGGTTACACTTCTTTGTTTCAGGCTCCTCGTGCCTTAATCCCCCCCCCAAAAAAGGAGATCAAAAATAAAGCCTCCGTGAAACAATCCACCATTCACCAAAACGAGAAACAGTCTCTGTAATAGATGCAATGAATGTCTAACTTCTTATCAGTAAGTCCAGCAGGTGTTATTCAAGGTCACTTAGTCTTCTTTATTTATTTAGTAAGTCTACCAAGCCTACTAACACCCAGGTGCCTCTAGGTGGCACTGCAGCTTCCAAAGTACTCCCAGCCAAATACAAGAAGAAAAAAATGCAAAGAAAAAGAGGCAACTCACTTAAAAAAGAACAATCTACACCTTCAGCAGTTGTTTACTCTCAAATCAGTTCCATCAATCCAGTTACTTTCAGCAGGCTTTTCAAATTCCACACTGTTTTTACATTGATTTATTGCCTTCTTTTGCCTTCCGCTTTTTTCCGCCACTACAATTCCGGAAGAGGAGCAGCTTAAAAGCCCGCTCCCCCCCTTTCTCCATGGCTTCAAATTCTTCTTATTTCCCCCTGCAATTTCCAGCATTTAAGAGAGAAAGTTTTTTCCCTTTTACAGTCTCTTAATCATCTCACCCAGGCGATCCTCCAATTTTGCTTTCTGATTCTTCCAAGTGGCCGCCTGGCTTGTGATGGCTCACAATGGCCGTCTGACAGCTGCTGGTCTGGGAAGCTTCCGTCGGCTCTCCAGGAGATTGCGATCCCTCCTGTGCCGCCAAACTATGCTTCCCTTCTTCACCATCCCTACAGGACGACTCCGGTCTATCTGGAACCCAGGCAGACCCCCCCAAATAGCTGAAAAGCGACGATCCTTCAGGAGCCCCCAAAGGATGTGTCGTACCGCCACGACGTTCACTCTTCTTCTCTCTAGAGTGGAAGGATTCTTATGTGCTTTTGTGACTTTGAAGTTCTGGGATTTGTGTTCTTAAGGAGTGTTTGGCAATTTCTATTTGGCTGATGGCTGATGTCTCTTCTATTGCTCTGCTATTGTTAGCTGTAAGTTTTGCTGCAAGGGATTTTGAAGTATTTTTCTCCTGAATGGATTTTGCCTGTAGCATTCCTTTACTTATGAATGGAGCCATTTGGGGAGGCTGCCTTAGCTGGCAGCCAGAACTTATTTACATTTTTTTTCTTCCTTAAGTTACTTTCCTTTCTAGCCAGTAGCTAATTCTTAAAGGGGAATGTGCCCTTTTAAGCTACTTCACTCAGCAGTTTGTCTTTTCTGTCTCTGGAGGCTTTTCCTTGTTTGATGAATATATGGAAGAGAGAAAATATGGGGGGGTTCAAATTCTTCCTTCAGAAGGAGATGGGCATGAGAAAGAGGGAGGCAGGGAAGGAGGGAGGGAGGGAAGTCTCGCCTTAGCACTTGGCCACCAGCAGCCCTGCCATTGACTTTGCTTGTCAAAAGGTTGCAAAAGGGGATCACATTAGCCTGGGACACTGTGACCATCATAAATATGAATCAGTTGCCAAGCATCCAAATATAAATCACATGACCCTGGGCATGCTGCAATGGTCATAAGTGTGAAAAATGATCAAAAGTCATTTCAGTGGAATTGCAACTTTGAACAGGTTTTTTTTTTTGGGTCAACAGGTTTTTGACACATTGCTAGGTGGTACTTGAATATTGCCATATCCTAAAAGTGGTACAATCGGTGAAAAGGTTGAAAAGCCCTGACTTAGTACATAAAACCATTTTTATGCTAGTCATTCCACTGTAACAGTAGCTCTCCAAGCAATTCTTTTCCCCTCTGTATCTTATAATATTCTTCTTCATTCATTGGTAGGCATTACCTCTATCTTTGTGTAATGATCCTTGTGAGACAGGATACAGCAAGGAAAAGATAGAAGGGGAGTCGTTTTGCTGCTATGCTTGCCGTCTGTGTCCAGAGGGGAAAATATCAAAAAAGAAGGGTAGGAAATTTCCAACTATCATGGGACTAAGCCAGGAGGGTACAACACTGTCGATAATCCACTGTATCAATTCCACTGTGTTCTTTTTCAGATGTAGATGACTGTTCTCCGTGTCCAGAAGATCAATATCCAAATCCTGACAAAAATATGTGCATTCCAAAGCGGATCACCTTTTTGTCCTATGAAGAACCCTTGGGGATCAGTCTGACTGTTCTTTCTCTTTGCTTTTCTTTAATGACAACTTTGCTAATCACAATCTTCATGAAACACAAAGACACTCCCATTGTCAAAGCCAACAACCGGAATCTCACCTACATCCTCCTAGTTTCGCTCCTCCTCTCTTTCCTTTGTGTGTTTCTGTTTCTTGGGAGACCCAACACAATTGTGTGTCTCCTTCGACAACCAGCTTTTGGCCTCATCTTTTCTGTGGCGGTTTCTTGTGTCTTGGCCAAAACCTTTGTTGTGGTTCTAGCATTCATGGCCACCAAACCTGGTTCCAGATTGAGGAAATGGGTGGGGGGAAGAATGGTCAGTTTTATTCTTCTATCCTGCTCCCTTGTTCAAATGTGTGTTTGTGCTGTGTGGCTGATAACGTCCCCACCATACCCAGATTTTGATGCACACTCAGTGTCTGAAGAACTCATCATGGAGTGCAATGAAGACTCGGTCATGTTCTACTGTGTTTTGGGCTTTATGGGTTTTCTTGCTCTGGTAAGCTTCTCTGCTGCTTTTCTAGCTAGGAAGTTACCCGATAGTTTCAATGAAGCCAAATTCATCACCTTCAGCATGTTGGTCTTCTGCAGTGTTTGGCTGTGCTTCATTCCAACCTATCTAAGCACAAGGGGAAAATATACCTTGGCTGTGGAGATCTTCTCCATGATCTCCTCCAGTGCTGGCTTATTGGTGTGCATCTTCCTTCCCAAGTGTTTTATCATTGTGATGAGACCCGAACTGAATGATAAACATCAGCTCATGAAAAGAAAGTTTTAACAACTCTTTCCTTTTTCCTGGTATCCTTTATATGTAGATGTTGGAGATCTTCAACACTGGCAAATTTAAACCAGAGAACAATTGCAGTAAGATTGGCCTTCTATATTGCCCTGTTCCCTGAGATTTATATAGGTCAGAATGTTTTTTCCTTCTGGAAATGGGGACCATAAAAGCATACAGATAAACAAATATCCCAAAGGTGCTTTTTCACAAAGCAACTGGAATACTTTGCACTACTCAGGTGACCCTGATGAAAAAGATAAACCTCCAGGTTCCCTCAATGACTGTCTAAAAGAATGCAAATGATCAGCTGTCAGCAAGGAGTATAAATCCTTCTATTCCCCACCATCTAGTCAGAGCCGAAGAAGCATCTTCCATGAAAAAGGACCTTTGGGGTAACTATCATATGGCCTGGATGACCGAGAATCTCCATAGACAGATAAACAAAAAGTAGTACAAATTGATGTATGTACATATTTTGTTGTGTGATAGACAGCTCTGACTAAATATATAGATTAAATATGAATTGTCAATTTGTCTTGAGTGGTCAACTTAATTCATATACAGACTAAAATGTGAAAAAGAAGTACAAATGACTTTTTCATTTAAAAAGTTAGGGCTTGTGAATTGTTTCTGAAGCAAGCAAACATTGTCAGTTTTCTAGATCACATAATGTGTAGGAAGTTGCCTAAGAAAAATGGGTTAAATTGGAAAGATCTTCCAGCTGGATATATTTGCCTTCTCCTCAGTAGGAAAGGCCAATGAAATCTCTGACACAAAAATAATCCAAATAAATTCCATCAAAAGTCCAATACATGCTAGTATCCAATTTAAATAACGGTCTCTTTCTAGGAAATTCAATCAACTATGATCACTGTGTAGAACAGCACATTCCATGGTCATAAGCCAAACAGAATACCTAGCACACAATGATTCTAAATGCCAGTTGATGAGATCATTCTGGATATGATTTTCTTGTCAGAGCAATAGTAATGTCATCTGCTGGGGGAATCTGTCATTATCCCCTGTCATGGCCAGACCACATCCTGGTGGCTGTGAGAATTTCCAATGCTCACCCCTTCTGCAGCAAGGTAGAACCTATATGAATAGTTCATCCTTGGCAACTGATGCATCTACTTGGGTTTCAGAAGGAGCTGGAAGATATCCTAGGGATTCTGCTGCATGGCCCTGTGGGTATATTTTTCACAAATGGACAGCCCCCTGTGGAGGTTTTTTTCACAAATAGAATCAGAAAGCAGGCAAGACCCTGGACAGGATCATGCCTATATAACGTCTGATCCATCAGTCCTGAAACTCCCCTTGGTGTACACAGGAGGTGAAGGTATTAAAAAGGGCCAAAGGATAGTGCAGTGCCACTGGAGGAAAAACTAAGAATGATGTGACATGGTTGCACTGGGTGAGATTATCCAACACCTTGGGAGGAGATATGGTCAGCTTCTTCAGTTCTAACCAGTTAGTTTTTAATGGTTTTAATAATATCTGTTTCATCAGTTCCATCCAGCTGGTCTTCAATTTGTTGACATCGCATTAAACAATGCTGTAGTATTTTTACGATACATGCCTTATGAATATGCGTAATTCCAGTATGCACAGGAAAAATCCATTCTAAAAGAAGAAATATCATAGATTACACTGATGGTTTCAACTAATGAAAATACTAATTTTAATACAATGATTGGATTCACCATTGGGTATCTGACAGAACTGACAATGACAGGGCTTCATCGTCATATTGCAATCGCCTCCATTAATATTATGTATCTTAGTCCTAAGTGACCCCAATTGGCTGATTCAGGAAACAGTTTTATATCAAATTGTCGTCTTACTCTCACACAGCCCCTTTATCAACTGCTTCTTTGGAGTCTGAGGCTGCCATATTATTCTCAAATGCAGGAACGTGTTTAAACTAATTGAAGTTCACAATCAGCTGCAGACACTACACTTAACAGTGCCCACTCAGAATAACAAACGTAGGACAAATCTGAACATATGCTGAACATGCCTGTCTCAATCTTGCATGGGCAGAATACATGCATGCACAGCATCACCTCTCTGACATGTCTGTACCCATTCTCTGGATGTTCATGACAAAAACATCCCTCGAATGGTACCCTTTTAGATTAATTACAGAGCCATTTTAAAAATGTCATCTTTTTGTGATGCCTTCCCATTGGTGCATAGAATAGCACAAAGCACACATTCTGGTATAGAGACATTTCCTGAGGATGGGATCTAGCGTCAGTCTGAAAGCTCAGAAGATTAAACCTCTGATCCTGGTGACCGACCCAGGTTGGATCCTGCAACATTATCCTGGGACATGTATATTTCCTTCATTTGTGAGAAATTATTTGGTTTGAAAGTTATAGATCTGCCAGAAAAGATGGAAAGGAATATAAATACAAGAAATTCTGAGTTAATGGAATTGAAGAAGGATGGACTGGATTTTCTTTGCATGAGGAATGCTGTGTTTTTAAGGAGAATTTTTCAACAATGGATACTGTAGAGATTTCACTATGAAGAACCAAAAGAGAGAATATGATCCTGGCCAGATCAGAGATAATGATTTGTGGTAGATAAGAAACCATTGTAGACTTTCTTTATTGATTTATAAGATAAAATACAAAACTACAAAAGAAAATAGTAGGAAAATAGGGGAGGGAGAAGGGAAAGGAAAAGTGTAGGGGAAAGAGGAAAAAGAAAGAAAAAGCATTGTCTTCCAACTCCCTTTGGTGCGGTAGAATTAAGATAATATCATCAAACCTCAACTTTTTACTTTTACATAATAATAAAAAATACCCATTTCTATAACAACAAACCTATCGGTAAAACCCAAAATCAAAGTTTCATTTTTTCCCACCTCAAACACAAAGTCGAGAAGCAGTTTCCAAGTAGAAACAAAAAAATGTGTTTTTTTCTTTAATCAAAGCAGTTAATTTAGCCATCTCTGCAAACTCCATCAACTTTTACAGAAATTCATCAGTTATGGGAATCAAAGCGTCCTTTCATTTTTGTGCATAAACTAATCTTGTTATCATCAACATATATAACATCAAAGTTCCAATTTTTTCCCAAGTCTTTTTCCATTAAACCCAAATGAATATTTTCTGGTTTTATAATTATATTCAGTTTGAGAATCTTCAGTATTAAGTTGTGAATCCTACTGCAATATTTCTTTCCTTTATTACATGTCTACCATAAATGATAAAAAGTCCCTTTTTTACATTTGCAGGCTTTCTACAAATAAATTATAATAACAGATGGTTAACAGAGGGTCTTGAACTTTAATTTTGCAGTTGTTTAACCTGTTAACTATTTTTGTTCCTACATATATATATAATATATGACAGGACAAATGGGTTGAGAATAGAATAGAATAGAATAGAATAGAATAGAATAGAATAGAATAGAATAGAATAGAATAGAATAGAATAGAATAGAATAGAATAGAATAGAATAGAATAGAATAGAATAGAATAGAATAGAATAGAATAGAATAGAATAGAATAGAATAGAATTTAACCACAATGTAAGCAACCCAGATGGCGGCGCCTTGCTTGGCTGCGGCTGCTTCAGCTCTCAAAGGTGTGGGGGTTAGGGAGGGAAATGTACAATCCGGACTGAAACACTTTTCGGAAATAGGGACAACTAAGCTGAGTTGGGCTGCTAAACTTTCATACGAACGTCAGTCCATATTGGAGATGAAGAGATTCAGCGTGGAAGGAACGGTGGAGAAAACTGTTCAGGAGAGACTGCATGGCTTCGGATTACTGCGAAGGAGGAGGAGAAAACCAGGGACGGAGTTGCCGGCAGCTGACACGGAGGGTGAGAGATCAGCTGAAATATCTGGAGGAGCTGGGAGGAAGAAAAGGAATTGCTGGAGGGGGAAACAGCATCGTGCTCAGTGTTTTGAGCAGCAAAAGCAGCAAAGGCAGCGTTTCGGGCCGCAGGGGCAGAGTGGAGAAGCAGCCATTGCAGCT
The DNA here is from genome assembly GCA_023970755.1 of Azemiops feae. Lineage (NCBI taxonomy): Eukaryota > Metazoa > Chordata > Lepidosauria > Squamata > Viperidae > Azemiops > Azemiops feae. Next base: position 1,497,293 of record JALGBA010004027.1, on the reverse strand, counting down.
GGGAAGTTTCCCTCCGCTGCTGTTTATCTCCAGAAGAAAAGAAGGAGGTGCGACCGGAAGAGGAAGCGTGGCAAACGTGGAGGCCTAACATCTAGGCTGAAAGCTAGACCTTACATTGTGTCTCTTCCATCTATTTTGTTTGCAAATGCTCGCTCCTTAGAACCAAAAATGGATTACTTAAGGCTGGATTTAACAACAAATCAGGAGGTGAGAAATTGCTGTGTTATTATTGCAACAGAGACTTGGTTAAAGCCCTCTGTTCCAGATAGTGCTGTTAGCTTGATGGGATTTTCAACATTTCGGTTGGACAGGAGTTCTACTCTTAGTGGCAAATCCAGGGGAGGGGGTGTCTGTTTTTATATAAATGACAGATGGTGTAATAATGCCAAGGTGGTTTCAAGTCTGTGTTCCCCAGATGTGGAGCTTCTGACCATCAAATGCAGACCCTTCTATCTGCCTAGAGAATTCTCTGTTACCATTATCACAGCTGTGTATATCCCCCCTGATGAAAACAGAGAAGAGGCCCTGAAGGTTCTCCACCATACCATCAGTGACTTACAAACTACTCACCCAGAAGGTGCATTTATTGCTGTGGGAGACTTTAACCAAGTGGATTTGAAAGCTACCCTGCCACATTTCCATCAATATGTGGACTTTGCAACCAGAGGGGACAATACACTGGATCTTGCTTATTCCAACATCAAGAAGGCTTTCAAAGCTATCCCCCGCCCTCACCTGGGCTCCTCTGACCATCTCTCAGTGCTGCTTATTCCAGCATATAAACCTTTATTAGTCAGAGTGAAACCTACAGTAAAGCAGGTGAGGATTTGGACAGAGGGAGCTATAGAAGCATTACAAGACTGCTTTGAATGTACAGATTGGGGCATGTTTAAGGAAGCAGCTACTGATAACCAACATACAAATGTTGAGGAGTATGCCACCACAGTGTCTGCATATATCCAAAAGTGCATAGAAGATGTCTGTGTCCTGAAAAGCTTTGTTGTGAGGGCGAATGAAAAACCGTGGCTGACTTATGAGGTCCGCAAGATGCTGAAAGCACGGAATGTGGCTTTTAAATCTGGGGACATGCTGGCACTTAGAACAGCCAGAGCAAATCTGAAAAGTGCCGTAAAAGGTGCAAAGCAAGCCCATTGCCAGAAAATTCAGAACTTTTTTCAGGACCAAACAAACACCAGGCAAATGTGGCAAGGGATCCAGGCCATTACGGATTACAAGGTGGCTCCATCGAGATGTAAGGATGACACAGACTTCCTAAACAAACTGAATGCATTCTTTGGTAGATTTGAGGCATCAAATAGTACTCCTGCTAGGAAAGCTGTGCCCCATCCTGATGAGCAAGTGCCTAGCTTTGATGTCACCTCTGTCCGGAAAACACTGCAGACAGTTAATATTCGGAAAGCAGCAGGCCCAGATAACATCCCTGGATGTGTCCTCAGGGAATGCGCAGAGGAGCTGGCTTGTGTTCTCACTGATATTTTCAACCTCTCATTGCAGCAGGCAGTGGTCCCATCATATTTTAAGATGGCCATCATCTTGCCAGTGCCAAAAAAGTCCACAATTACAGGCCTCAATGATTACCGTCCGGTTGCACTGACATCCACCATCATGAAATGCTTTGAGAAGCTGATAAAAGACACTATTGTATCTAGCCTCCCGCCAGCATTTGACCCGCTTCAGTTTGCCTACCGACCAAATCGCTCTACGGAGGATGCTATTTCTTCCGTTCTCCATCTGAGCCTGAAGCACTTGGAGGAAAGAAATACTCATGTGCGTTTGCTGTTTGTCGACTTCAGTTCGGCGTTTAACACAATCATTCCCCAGCATCTAGTAGACAAACTGGGCCTTTTAGGCTTAAACACTCCTTTGTGCAACTGGATTCTGGATTTTCTTACCAACAGGCCCCAATATGTGCGAGTTGGAACAAATACCTCAAATACCATTTTCTTGAGCACAGGTTCTCCTCAGGGCTGCGTCTTAAGTCCGCTGCTGTTCACCCTGTTGACCCATGACTGCTGTGCTAGGTTTGCCACCAACCATATTGTGAAGTTCGCAGATGATACAACAGTAGTGGGCCTTATTCAGGATGACAAGGTGGAAGCTTACTGCAAGGAGGTTGAGGGGTTGGTGAACTGGTGTAAGGAAAACAGCCTAGTTTTAAATACAAGAAAAACCAAAGAGATCATTGTTGATTTCAGAAAAGGCAGGCACAGCCACACTTCTCTCTGCATTAATGATTCACCTGTGGAGATGGTTACCAGCATCAAATTCCTGGGTGTGCAGCTAACGAGTAGGCTGACTTGGTCGCTAAACAGTGAGAAACTGATGAAGCGGGCACAGCAGCGCCTGCATTTTCTGCGCCGCATGAGAAAAGCACATCTTCCTTCCCCTGTCCTGACCACTTTCTACAGGGGGACAATCGAGAGCATCCTGTCATACAGCATCACAGTTGGTTTGGAGGCATCACTGCTTCAGACAGGAAGGCGGTGCAGAGAGTGGTGAGGATGGCCGAAAAGATCATTGGCATTTCCCTCCCTACCATCCAGGACATAGCACAGAAGCGTTGCTTGAGCAGGGCCCGCAAGATTTCTGGGACACTACACATCCTCTTCACAACCTGTTTTCCTTGTTACCTTCTGGGAGGAGGCTTCGTGGTATCCGTAGCAGAACATCCAGATTCAGCCATAGTTTCATTCCATACAGCATTAACCTTGCGAACTCTCAAACTTCCTCCTTGCGTTATATATTCAAGATGGACAGTATTTAATATTTATTTGCTATGTATATGTAGGGATGTGGGTCTACATATATGTTGTACATAGTATGTTTAGGTGTGTGTCATGTATATGTTTCACTTTGAGAGCGGGCAACTAAATTTCATTTTTTATGTGTGCCATTGTGCCCACAATATAAAAATGACAATAAAGGTTATTTATCTTTATCTTATCTTAATAGAATAGAATAGAATAGAAAGTATTTATATATCAATGCCTATATTTACATTTGTATTTTCATTAATGAATATAATGATTTTATTTTTCTCTTGTGGCTCATGCCTTCCTGCCTCATAAACCTTCAAAGGTTTTGACAATGTTCACGTATGTGACAGTTTCACTATCATTATGAAATTAGCCAGTTTCTCTCTTCCAGGTCCTATGGGATACCATGGAAAAAGGAGGAACTGGCCCTGAAGGATGATACTTATTGTCCTCATGATATTCCATCCCATGGCTGGGAGTCCCAGAGCTCTATGAATTGATTTGATAGTATGTTGCTATTTGTATCTGAAGAATATCTCAACAAGACAGGTCAGAAGGATCCATCTGTGTACAAATGCATAAAGAGGCATTTGTACACAGAAAGAAGACACTCATAGAAGATGTTTGTATTCATGGAGTTGCTGTTAATAGCAATGTCTCAAGTGATGTGCAAGAATCCTAGCCTTCAGTGTGACCTTGAGGAGCCTCTTCCTATTCGTCACACCTATCATCAGATTGGAGACATCAACATTGCTGGCATTATTTCTGTATTGTTTACATTTTCTGATCCTATTGATTTCAGTCAACATCCTTCTCAGGCACTTCAGGATGGATCTCTGTAAGTACATCATCAATTTATTGTCAGACTCTGGACCATTCTGCTAAATCACACGATGCTTGAAATGTTTTCCTCTAATCACAAAGGCTCCTGAAAAAACACATTTTAACTAAGATGCCTAGGTTTACTTTATGTGAAGTGAAATTTCAGTGTCTGCATAAAGTTAAAAGAGAGGTCACATGTCTAATCATAACAAACCACATCTAAATATCTATAACCATAAAGGAATGTATGACTTAATTTATGAGGATGTAACTATAACTAAGATTTGGGGGGAGGGCATATTTCCCCTGATGAATTGTTCGTTTGATATTTCTGGTACCGAAATTCAGCAATTTCCTTCTGGATATAAGCCATTTTTAAAAGCTGCAGTTTGATACTGGGCCTTTCTCATTTATTAAGAAATAGTGATTCCAATTTCAAGCCAGTGTTTGTTTTGTAAAATAAATAACTCCAGTTCCTGGAGGGGTATATATGTGCTAGCATTTTGCTTTGCATTTTCCAGGATCCGAGCTGAATAGTAAAGGTGAATGCATCATTAGAGGGAACAGGAGCAGGAAAATGTAGGTCCTAATCCTGGTGTACAGGGCTTTAGTCAGACCCCATTTGGAATACTCTATGTTTTGTATTTAAGGATTGCAGGTGCCATGATATAAAGCAGACCTTTCTTCGTGTGTGTTTTTACAGAATGCTTTTTCAGAGTTACCAGCATGTCCTGGCCTTAGCATTTACTCTAAAAGAGATCAATAAAAATCCACAGATCCTACCCAATGTCACGCTGGGCTTCCATATTTTTAACAGCCATTTTAGTCCAAGCTGGACCTACTTCGCCTCAATGGTCCTGCCTTTCACTCAGGGCAAATTCATCCCTAACTACAAGTGTGGGCTCCCAAAACCTTTGGCTGCAGTCATTGGGGGACCGGATATCTCTCTTCACATGGCAGCTGTATTGTCCATTTACAAAGTTCCTCAGGTAAGATGTGCTGAAGATCTTCATTATTATATTGCCATACCTCCCCAAAGATCTGTATGCTTCTTTTTCTAAAAACTTTCAAGATTCCTAGATATTATTTTTTGCTTGCTAGGATTACCATAACATTATGAGTAATTATAACTCTGAACAGACAGTGAGGATATTGGGCATAGAAAAAACATTCCCCAAAGCCTGACATTGAATTAAGAGTTGGAAGTGACCTCAGAGGTCTTCTAGACCAACCCCTGCTCAAGCAAGAAACTCTACACTATTCTCTACAAATGTCTGTGCAATCTCTTCTTTAAAACCTCCAGTGATGGATCACCCACAACTTTTGGAGGCAAGTTGTTCCACTGATTAATTGTTCTAAGTTGATTCTCTACTTGATAAGTTTCCATCTAATTGCTTTTTGTCCTGCCTTCATGTGTTTTGGAGAATTGGTTTCCTCCCTCTTCTTTTATTCTTGTCAACCTCAGTATATAGAGGGACATCTTAGTTGATATTCCTAAATAAAGACTAGTTGCATAATGAATGTACACATTTTCAGAGATTCACTTAGACCTTCGCAGTCACTTACGTTTGTCTTCCTACAGTTGACCTATGGCTCTGCTCCAGCCATGGATAAAGAGACTCAAGCAGTTTTCTTCCAGCAAATGTTTCCAGATGAATCCCATGAACATAAGGGCCTCATGCAGCTATTGAAGTACTTAAGATGGATCTGGGTTGGAATTCTTGTTGTAAAGGATGAGAAAGCAGAGAAATTTGTCCAGGAGGTGGTCCCCACCTTTTCAGAGTACGGCATCTGCACTGAGTTCATAGCAGAGTTACCAAACATAGATTTCTATAATGATTTTACTGGTATTATGGAGGAAGGACAACATATATACCACATTCTCATGAACAGCACAGCCAATGTGATAATTGTATGGGGTAACATTTACACTATGACATTTCTGAGAAGTTTCCTCCGGTTTTCAGAAGTGGAGGATATACCAAAGAAGCAAAAGATCTGGCTTATAAATGCTCAGACAGATTACCCTTCAATGTCCCTTTATAAATCATTGGACGTCCATTTCCTACAAGGTGCTTTATCCTTTGCAGTTCACACAAAAGAGGTCCAAGACTTCCAGGAATTTCTTCACAATCTAAATCCAAACAATGACCACCATGATCATTTTCGAAAAGATTTTTGGGAACAGGCATTCGGTTGTTTCTTCCCTATTTCAAAAGCAGAGGTATCTGAGACAACTTGTACTGGACAGGAGAGAGTTGAGACACTTCCTAGATCTGTGTTTGAAACACACATCAGTGGCCAGAGTTACAATATTTACAATGCAGTCTATGCTGTGGCACATGCTTTGCAATCACTGTATTTATCCAAATCCATGGATGCAACAATAGTGAAAGCAGGAAGGAAAGAGTTTCACAATCAAGTGTGGTGGCAGGTAAGCCTGTAAGCAGATTAGTGCAGAAACAACCGTATCTGTGGGTCTATGGAGATTCTCAGTCATCCAGGTCATAGTTGTCCCAAAGGTGCTTTTTCAAGAGACAACTGGACTTTCTTCTTTTCCTTGAAGACCTCCAAGTGGCCTCAATGACTCTCAGAGAGAGTGCCAATGATCAGATGCCTGCAAGGAATATAAATCCTTCCACTCCCCACCATTCAATCAGACCTGAAGAAGCTTCTTGTATGAGAACCGAAACGTCTTCAAAGAAAAACAGGAATGACCAGTTGCCTCTTCTAAAAGCACCTTTGGACAACCACATCTGTAGTTGCAAACTCTAACAAACAATATTCTCTAGGGGTATTGATTTTAGGTTTAAAAGTGAGATACGGTAATGGATTAACCAACTGAAATATTTATAAGCTTATGTTAACATTGTAAATTGAATTCTATAAAATTATAACTGCATCTCTTAGACTAAGATTCTGTGCATGAAATTGACAGAATTGCCCAAAACATTTTTGGTGACACACAGTGATTCTTCCAAGCTGCTTTCTTTATTGTTTTGCATCTATAGGCAAATCTTGCAGGACTGAGCACTCTACCATCCGTATCAACAATATACTCAGTGAACCATAAGGAAGGGGCTATATACCCTTATAGATAATATATTCAAATGCATGAAACAATAATAGGATAAAACATAATGTAACTGAAAAGTGTGTTTGCTTTTGTGTATCTGTGTGTGTAAGAGAGAGTGTATACATACATACATACAAATAAACCTTTTAAACTACATTTTGTTTTATCTTGTTATTCTCTTGCTTCCAGTCTGTTGGGTTGTAACTGCAATAATACAAATCAAACCTTAGCATGGCTGCAGCAAATTTAAGGCTCTTTATAAGTAAGAATAATATTAAACGTTTATAGCCATATACATCCTTATATTTCTTATGTATTTTATCAGAAGTCATCCGGCTTATATCTCTTTAGCAATTAAACTAATTGCTAATTATTATTTTTTTGCTGATTTTTTCATTTTGCTATTATTCTATGTTCATTTTTTTTCAGTAACCTAATATTTTACCTCTGCCTCTCTATTAGAATGATTGTTATGTTATTTGTTTCATATTGGCCTACAACTAAAATTTAAAAAAAATTAAAATGTTATACGGTACATAAATCTTTTCAATAACATTTTGTTTTATCTTGTTATTATCTTGCTTCCAGTCTGTTAGATTGTAACTACAATAATTCAAATCTAACTTTAGCATGGCCGCAGCAAATATAAAGCTTTTTATAAGATTAGAATTAATTTTTATAGCCGTATACATCCTAGTATTTCTTATATATTTATCAGTAGTCATCTGGCTTAAGAGCCTTTGGCAATTAAACTACAATATTTCTAAAAAATATATTGCTGGTTTTGTTTTTTTTACAATTATATGTTAATTTTATTTTAGTAATCTGATATTTTACCTCTACCTCTATGTTGGAATGGTGGCTATGTTATCTGTTTGATACTGGCCTACAACTAAAGTTTTTTTTTTTAAGTATTTATATTTTCTTTGTTTTCAAGAAACATCCCTATGTATGATTTGAATATATTAGGGTTTTCTCTTCCCTCTGTCCTTTTCTCTCTTTGTCCCTCTCTGGCTGTCTCTATATTCCAGGTTCATTCTTTTCTGAGAAGTGTCAGATTCAACAACAGTCTTGGTGAGAAGATCTCCTTTGATGAAAATGGAGAACTCATTGGTGGATATGATATTATCAACTGGATCTCATTCCCAAACCATTCCTTTGTTAGGGTCAAAGTTGGGATGGTAGATCCCACAGCTCCAGAAGACAAGTTCTTCAATATTTCTGTAGATTCCATCATGTGGCCAGTAGGCTTTAATCAGGTTAGCTCCTTCAATCTAGATTGGTCTCCCTTCATTTATGTAGCATAAAAATATGCTTATTGTTGAAAAAGCATCATCTCTGAACTAGCCTATGTACAAATGTTCCATGGAAGGAAAAAAAATTATCTGTAAGAATGATTACTTTTGTAATACAGGTAATCGATGAGTTACAAGTGCAATGGAGCCTGCCCATTCCACTCATAACTCAAATACTCGTGGCAGTGATTCTCGTACGTCGAACGAGATCACTCCCTTGGTCGTTAAGATTCACACAGCTCATTAAGTGAACATGAGGTATCCCACGGCCTCAGATCCAGGTGTGAACGGCCTGGAGAATTCATCCAGCACCTGGATCGGGCCACTGGAGGGCTGTGGAAGCATCCCCGATCTCAGATCCGGGCGGCAGCAGCCTGGAGAAGATGTCCGGCGCGTGGATCAGGCCATCAGAGGGCTGCAGAAGCATCCCCTGGCCTCAGATCCAGGCAGCAGTGGCCTGAGAAAATCCTCTGGTGCCTGGATCGGGCCGCCGGTGGGCCGCAGAAGCGTCCTCCATCTTTTGTTCCCTTCTCTGTTGCAGTGAACAGAGGCCTAAAGTACCATGAGATCATGCTTGATCAGTAGTGTGAGATCTCACCCACAGATCTCGTGTGATCTTGCATTACTTTAGGACTCCATTCTCTGTTAATGCACCAAAGGCCTGGAACAGCCAAGAAAGCGAAGGATCTCGATCTTTGCAGGGTGAGTATTAAAGGACTGGTGCCTAGGGAGACTTGGAGCAAGGGTGGGGAGGAAGGAAATAACCAGGGTAAATGTTGCAGTGCCATTGCTCGTAAGGGCAAACGACTGCCGTGGTGCTGCAATATTCATAATTTCGGGACTTACTGGTAAACACTAGGGGGCGCTTCTCGCATACCTTCAAACAAGCATTAAGTGAACACTCATAACTCGGGGATTACCTGTAGTTGATCTAAAATATTGTCTCCTTTACCTTGGTCCTCTGTTAATTATGGACAATATGTTTGGGGTTTTGAAGTAAAAAATCCAGTGTACTAGATTTCATGAGTCTGGTGACTTCAAAATTCAGAAGTTGAGAAAACAATTGTTATCTAACCAGCACAAAAATTGTCTTCAGAAAGTGGTGATGATGATTATAGAAGTCCATAAAGGCCAATAAGGGTAGATATCTAATGAATTATTTCAGATCAATTACATCTAAAATGATGTCATCACTTTACTTCTGTATTGAATTACTTAGTACATAAAACCATTTTTATGCTAGTCATTCCACTGTAACAGTAGCTCTCCAAGCAATTCTTTTCTGTATTGAATTATTTAGTACAGGGCTTTTCAAGAGGTGGTACGCGTACCACTTGTGGTACATTAACAAGTGGCAGGTGGTACGCAGCTCTGCCTAGCCAAGTGTAGTGGGGGAGGGAAAGAGCCAGCGCTCACAAGGACTTACTATGAGAGAGTCCTCTGGAGTAGCAGATTGGCTGGGATGATGCAAAGGCTCCAGGCTCACTTCTGGCTCACCCTCCCCCATGAGAAAGAAGGCGGAGACAGGAGAGGCTATAAAAGGAGGCAGTTTGGGTGGGAGAGGGAGAGAGAGAAAAAGCAGCAGCCTTGGGAGGAGGCAGAGTCAGCTCTAGCTGCACCAAAGGGAAAGAAGAAGAAGGAGGAGGGTGGGGGGAAAGGAGAGATCAAGCAGGCCGGCCATGAGCCGATCTACAACTGCTGTGGCAGCCACCTGCGCTGGCAGCAGCAAACAGACAAGAAATGCAGTGGGGGAGGGGTTGCCCTCCAAGAGGAATGAAAAAAGGCAGCAATGGCTGGAGGTGAGGCATGGAGGAGGGAGGGAGATGGAGAGTGGAAGGATTCTTATGTGCTTTTGTGACTTTGAAGTTCTGGAATTTGTGTTCTTAAGGAGTGTTTGGCAATTTCTATTTGGCTGATGGCTGATGTCTCTTCTATTGCTCTGCTATTGTTAGCTGTAAGTTTTGCTGCAAGGAATTTTGAAGTATTTTTCTCCTGAATGGATTTTGCCTGTAGCATTCCTTTACTTATGAATGGAGCCATTTGGGGAGGCTGCCTTAGCTGGCAGCCAGAACTTATTTACTTTTTTTTTCCTCCTTATGTTACTTTCCTTTCTAGCCAGTAGCTAATTCTTAAAGGGGAATGTGCCTTTTTAAGCTACTTCACTCAGCAGTTTGTCTTTTCTATCTCTGGAGGCTTTTCCTTATTTTATGAATATATGGAAGAGAGAAAATATGGGGGGGGTTCAAATTCTTCCTTCAGAAGGAGATGGGCATGAGAAAGAGGGAGGCAGGGAAGGAGGGAGGGAGGGAAGTCTCGCCTTAGCACTTGGCCACCAGCAGCCCTTTGCTTGTCAAAAGGTTGCAAAAGGGGATCACATGACCCTGGGACACTGTGACCATCATAAATATGAATCAGTTGCCAAGCATCCAAATATAAATCACATGACCCAGGGCATGCTGCAATGGCCATAAGTGTGAAAAATGGTCATAAGTCATTTCACTGCAATTGCAACTTTGAACATTTTTTGGGGGGGGTAAACAGGTTTTTGACACCTTGCTAGGTGGCACTCGAATATTGCCATATCCTAAAAGTGGTACAATCAGTGAAAAGCTTGAAAAGCGCTGACTTAGTACATCAAACCATTTTTATGCTAATCATTCCACTGTAACAGTAGCTCTCCAAGGAATTCTTTTCCCCTCTGTATCTTAAAATATTCTTCTTCATTCATTGGTAGGCATTACCTCTATCTTTGTGTAATGATCCTTGTGAGACAGGATACAGCAAGGAAAAGATAGAAGGGGAGTCGTTTTGCTGCTATGCTTGCCATCCGTGTCCAGAGGGGAAAATATCAAAAAAGAAGGGTAGGAAATTTGCAAATATAATGGGACTAAGCCAGGAGGGTACAACACTGTCGATTATCCACTGTATCAATTCCACTGTGTTCTTTTTCAGATGTAGATGACTGTTCTCCATGTCCAGAAGATCAATATCCAAATCCTGACAAAAATACGTGTATTCCAAAGTGGATCACCTTTTTGTCCTATGGAGAACCATTGGGGATCAATCTGACCGTTCTTTCACTTTGCTTTGCTTTAATGACAACTTTGATAATCACAATCTTCATGAAACACAAAGACACTCCCATTGTCAAAGCCAACAACCGGAATCTCACCTACATCCTCCTAGTTTCCCTCCTCCTCTCTTTCCTTTGCGTGTTTCTGTTTCTTGGGAGACCCAACACAATTGTGTGTCTCTTTCGACAACCAGCTTTTGGCCTCATCTTTTCTGTGGCGGTTTCTTGTGTCTTGGCCAAAACCTTTGTTGTGGTTCTAGCATTCATGGCCACCAAACCTGGTTCCAGATTAAGGAAATGTGTGGGGGGAAGAATGGTCAGTTTTATTCTTCTATCCTGCTCCCTTGTTCAAATGTGTGTTTGTGCTGTGTGGCTAATAACGTCCCCACCATACCCAGATTTTGATGCCCATTCAGTGTCTGAAGAACTCATCATGGAGTGCAATGAAGACTCGGTCATGTTCTACTGTGTTTTGGGCTTTATGGGTTTTCTTGCTCTGGTAAGCTTCTCTGCTGCTTTTCTAGCTAGGAAGTTACCCGATAGTTTCAACGAAGCCAAATTCATCACCTTCAGCATGTTGATCTTCTGCAGTGTTTGGCTGTGCTTCATTCCAACCTATCTAAGCACAAGGGGAAAATATACCTTGGCTGTGGAGATCTTCTCCATGATCTCCTCCAGTGCTGGCTTATTGGTGTGCATCTTCCTTCCCAAGTGTTTTATCATTGTGATGAGACCCGAACTGAATGATAAACATCAGCTCATGAAAAGAAAGTTTTAACAACTCTTTCCATTTTCCTGATATCCTTTATATGTAGATGTTGGAGATCTTCAACACTGGCAAATTTAAACCAGAGAACAATTGCACTAAGATTGGCCTTCTATATTGCCCTGTCCCCTGAGATTTATATAGGTCAGAACGTTTTTTCCTTCTGGAAATGGGGACCATAAAAGCATACAGATAAACAAATATCCCAAAGGTGCTTTTTCACAAAGCAACTGGAATACTTTGCACTACTCAGGTGACCCTGATGACACAGATAAACCTCCAGGTTGCCTCAATGACTGTCTAAAAGAATGCAAATGACCAGCTGTCTGCAAGGAGTATAAATCCTTCTATTCCCCACCATCTAGTCCGACCCGAAGAAGCATCTTGCATGAAAAAGGACCTTTGGGGTAACTATCGTATGGCCTGGATGACCGATAATCTCCATAGACAGATAAGCAAAAAATAGTACAAATTGATGTATGTACATATTTTGTTGTGTGATAGACAGCTCTGACTAAATATATAGATTAAATATAAATTGTCAATTTGTCTTGAGTGGTCATCTTAATTCATATACAGACTAGAATGTGAAAAAGAAGTGGACTTAAGTACAAATGACTTTTTCATTTAAAAAGTTAGGGCTTGGGAATTGTTTCTGAAGCAAGCAAACATTGTCAGTTTTATAGATCACATAATGTGTAGGAAGTTACCTAAGAAAAATGGGCTAAATTCAAAAGATCTTCCAGCTGGATATATTTGCCTCCTCCTAAGTAGGAAAGGCCACTGAAATCTCTGACACAAAAATAATCCAAATAAATTCCATCAAAAGTCCAATACATGCTAGTATCCAACTTAAATAATGGTCTCTTTCTAGGAAATTCAGTCAACTATGATATCTGTGTAGAACAGCACATTCCATGCTCCTAAGCCAAACAGAATACCTAGCACACAACGAATGTACATGCCAGTTGATGAGATCATTCTGGATATGATTTTCTTGTCAGAGCAATAATAATGTCATCTGCTGGGGGAATCTGTCATTATCCCCTGTCATGGCCAGATCACATCCTGGTGGCTGTGAGAATTTCCAATGCTCACCCCTTCTGCAGCAAGGTAGAACCTATATGAATAGTTCATCCTTGGCAACTGATGCATCTACTTGGGTTTCAGAAGGAGCTGGAAGATATCCTAGGGATTCTGCTGCATGGCCCTGTGGATATATTTGTCACAAATGGACAGACCCCTGTGGAGGTTTTTTTCACAAATAGAATCAGAAAGCAGGCAAGACCCTGGACAGGATCATGCCTATATAACTTCTGATCCATCAGTCCTGAAACTCCCCTTGGTGTACACAGGAGGTGAAGGTACTAAAAAGGGCCAAAGGATGGTGTAGTGCCACTGGAGGAAAAACTAAGAATGATGTGACACAGTTGCACTGGGTGAGATTATCCAACACCTTGGGAGGAGATATCGTCAGCTTCTTCAGTTCTAACCAGTTAGTTTTTAATGGATTTAATAATATCTGTTTCATCAGTTCCATCCAGCTGGTCTTCATTTTGTTGACATCGCATTAAACAATGCTGTAGCATTTTTAGGATACATGCCTTATGAATATGTGTAATTCCAGTATGCAACAGGAAAAATCCATTCTAAAAGAAGTAATATTATGCACTGACGGTTTCAACTAATGAAAATACTAATTTTAATACAATGATTGGATTCACCATTGGGTATCTGACAGAACTGACAATGACAGGGCTTCATCATCATATTGCAATCGCCTCCATTAATATTATGTATCTTAGTCCTACGTGACCCCAATTGGCTGATTCAGGAAACAGTTTTATATCAAATTGTCGTCTTACTCTCACACAGCCCCTTTATCAAGTGCTTCTTTGGAGTCTGAGGCTGCCATATTATTCTCAAATGCAGGAACGTGTTTAAACTAATTGAAGTTCACAATCAGCTGCAGACACTACACTTAACAGTGCCCACTCAGAATAACAAACGTAGGACAAATCTGAACATGTGCTGAACATGCCTGTCTCAATCTTGCATGGGCAGAATACATGCATGCACAGCATCACCTCTCTGACATGTCTGTACCCATTCTCTGGATGTTCATGTCAAAACCATCCCTTGAATGGTACCCTTTTAGATTAATTACAGAGCCATTTTAAAAATGTCATCTTTTTGTGATGCCTTCCCATTGGTGCATAGAATAGCACAAAGCACACATTCTGGTATAGAGACATTTCCTGAGGATGTGATCTAGCATCAGTCCGAAAGCTCAGAAGATTAAACCTCTGATCCTGGTGACCGACCCAGGTTGGATCCTGCAACATTATCCTGGGACATGTATATTTCCTTCATTTGTGAGAAATTATTTGGTTTGAAAGTTATAGATCTGCCAGAAAAGATGGAAAGGAATATAAATACAAGAAATTCTGAGATAATGGAATTGAAGAAGGATGGACTGGATTTTCTTGGCAAGAGGAATGCTGTGTTTTGTTTTGTTTTTTAATAACAAGTTTTATTAGTTTTTTTTGTTTGTTTTACAGGCAAGTGCTTATAACACATCGTGGAGATAGGGCACTCCATAGAACAAAGCAAAAGATACAGTCATACATATATAATTTAAATTACTTCTTTAAAGGTTCCCTCTCTGTTTTATCAATAAAGAAAAGAAAAAAGAAAAAAGAAAAGAAAAACATACAAAAACAAAAAACAAAAGCTATCAATCATATTTTCACCCGTTTTCAGGCTTAACCAACTTTCAATTAATCTATTTCAATTTAGTCTTACATAAACATATAGTATACAATTCGAGCATTCCTAAAATATAAATTGTTTCTCACATATATCTATTATTCCAATTTCAATTTATACTTCTCAATCAGATTATATCTCTTATTCTATTCTATTTCACATACATATTTTGTAAATAAACATAAGTTTATGTATTTTAAAACCATTACATTTTAGCCTAAAATAATAAAACAATAATTATTTCTATCATAGACATATAATATAACTATTATATTTTAATGTTTCTCAACTATATTCTATTTCATATACTCTAGATCAATCCAAATCCCTAAAAATTCCTCAATTGTTTCAATTTAGTCCACTTAATACATTGCTAATTACCATTCAATTCTTGTAAGTAAAAATATCAATAGTATTTCACCAATCTCAATCTCAATCTAACTCCTTTAGTTTTAAATTTTCCAATTTTCCCTATTGCCATTCCAAACCGTAATCAAATCCATAATTTAGATCTAATGTTGACTCAGACCAGAATAACCTTAAAAATCTCAAAAGTATTAGCTCAATCAAAGTCCAAAAGCCCTTTTTACCCATCTCATTTTTTAAATCTAATTCTAGTTTTCTTTTTGTGCCAGGTAGGTTTCCACAGCAGGGCCTCTAGTTCCTCCCATCTTAGTGATTGGCTAAAAGCCTTTTCCCACCATTGAGTCCAATCATAGTCTTTTTCTCTTTTATCCAGTGTTGTCTGTACTATCATATTGTTAGCGTTTTTAGTGCCTTGTATTTGGAAGTCCAATCTTGTTGCTTTTAAAGTTGTAAATGTTTTAGTTGAATTCTGCCTTTATCATCAGAAATCTCCATCATGTGGGATGTATCCTCTTCCTCCTCAATAGATTGTGAATATGTTTCATCCATCTCGTTAAGTTGTAGATCTGATTGTGTGTCATAGTCAATCAAAAGTTGAGCTTCAATTTTTAATTCTGAAATTTCCTTTTTCCTAAGCGTTCTAATGTGTTCTTTAAATTCCATTCTCATTTCCAAGATTTTTTCTAATATAAGTCCATAATTAATCTGTGAGTAGGATTCCATCCTCTCTTTTTTTTGTAGAAATTCAGCTTAAAAAATGGATTGCAGCATTATAAAATATAGAGTCCAAACCGAAATATATTTCCAAACAGAAATAGAAAAAAGCAAATAGTCAAGTCCAGCACAGAGATAAAAGAAGCAGCAAAAGTCCCAAGTAGCAGTCAGTTATTATATTATAATCCAGTCTGGGCATCACGCCAGAATCAGGGAGTGAGAGTTCAGCTGGAGATACATTGTATCAGTCAAAGTTTCTGGGCTTCACGCCAAGTCCAAGGTTGCACTGTAACCAAAACAATCCACATGAGGCCGCCCAGAGAACAGAAAGTTTTTTTTTTAAAAAAAGTAGGCAATACTGTTCAGGGGGGGGAGGAGAAAAAAGCATTCCACCCCCCTCCCTAAGAGTTTTCACCGAAACTAAAGATAAGCCAAGAGAGTCACAGTAAGGATTTTTTTTTCAGGATGCCCGAATTCCAACAGTTTATATAAACAAAGTAAAAAATAATAATAATAATAATAATTTTTCCAAAACCCGTTTTCCCCAGTGATCAAACACTGCTTTCTCAAAATAGGGAAATAGTTCTTAAAGCTGTTAACAGGGAAGTAGATAGATTAACAAGAGGGAAGGAAAGGTCTCACCCGGATCTTCCACGGTGGTTCTTTGCTTAGATGTTGCTGTGACTTCGGCAGGAGCAGCTAAGTGATCGGCCATGTTACTGGCCGATCTTTTCCCCGTCGGCCCAAAGGTGATTTCTCGGACCGCAGAGGGAGCTACCACTCCCTCCGCGATCGACGAGTGCCCTCCTCTACGGTGGTCGCCCCTCCAAGGAGACTTTCGACCCTGTCCAGGGTCTACCGGCGGGGGGAAACCGGACGGAAAGAGTGCAAGTTCTTTGCACGTCCGCGGGCGCTGCAACCGGAAACGGAAGTCAGGAATGCTGTGTTTTTAAGGAGAAGTTTTCAACAATGGATACTGCAGAGATATTTACAGCAGAGACTTATGAACTCCAAAAATGAGATGCAATTGTTGGGATAATTCCCAATTAAAAACCTAAGGAAATATTTTACTATGAAGAACCAAAAGAGAGAATTTGATCCTGGCCAGATCAGAGATAATGATTTGTAGTAGATAAGAAACCATTGTAGACTTTCTTTATTGATTTATAATATAAAATACAAAACTACAAAAGAAATAGTAGGAAAATAGGGGAGGGAGAAGGGAAAGGAAAAGTGTAGGGGAAAGAGGAAAAAGAAAGAAAAAGCATTGTCTTCCAACTCCCTTTGGTGCGGTAGAATTAAGATAATATCATCAAACCTCAACTTTTTACTTTTACATAATAATAAAAAATACCCATTTCTATAACAACAAACCTATCGGTAAAACCCAAAATCAAAGTTTCGTTTCTTTCCACCTCAAACACAAAGTCCAGAAGCAGTTTCCAAGTAGAAACAAAACATTGTGTTTTTTTCTTTAATCAAAGCAGTTAATTTAGCCATCTCTGCAAACTCCATCAACTTTTACAGAAATTCATCAATTATGGGAATCAAAGCGTCCTTTCATTTTTGTGCATAAACTAATCTTGTTACCATCAACATATATAAACTCAAAGTTCCATTTTTTTCCCAAGTTTTTTTCCATTAAACCCAAATGAATAGTTTCTGGTTTTATAATTATATTCAGTTTGAGAATCTTCAGTATTAAGTTGTGAATCCTACTGCAATATTTCTTTGCTTTATTACATGTCTAAAATAAATGATAAAAAGTCCCTTTTTTACATTTGCAGGCTTTCTACAAATAAATTATAATAACAGATTGTTAACAGAGGGCCTTGAACTTTAATTTTGCAGTTGTTTAACCTGTTAACTATTTTTGTTCCTACATATATATATAGTATATGACAGGACAAATGGGTTGAGAATAGAATAGAATAGAATAGAATAGAATAGAATAGAATAGAATAGAATAGAATAGAATAGAATAGAATAGAATAGAATAGAATAGAATAGAATAGAATAGAATAGAATAGAATATTATATATCAATGCCTATATTTACATTTGTATTTTCATTAATGAATATAATGATTTTATTTTTCTCTTGTGGCTCATGCCTTCCTGCCTCATAAACCTTCAAAGGTTTTGACAATGTTCACATATGTGACAGTCTCACTATCGTTATGAAATTAGCCAGTTTCTCTCCTCCAGCTCCTATGGGATACCATGGAAAAAGGAGGAACTGGCCCTGAAGGATGATACTTATTGTCCTCATGATATTCCATCCCATGGCTGGGAGTCCCAGAGCTCTATGAATTGATTTGTTAGTATGTTGCTATTTGTATCTGAAGAATATCTCAAGAAGACAGGTCAGAAGGATCCATCTGTGTACAAATGCATAAAGAGGCATTTGTACACAGAAAGAAGACACTCATGGAAGATGTTTGTATTCATGGAGTTGCTGTTAATAGCAATGTCTCAAGTGGTGTGCAAGAATCCTAGCCTTCAGTGTGACCTTGAGGAGCCTCTTCCTATTCGTCACACCTATCATCAGATTGGAGACATCAACCTTGCTGGCATTATTTCTGTATTGTTTACATTTTCTGATCCTATTGATTTCAGTCAACATCCTTCTCAGGCACTTCAGGATGGATCTGTGTAAGTACATCATCAATTTATTGTCAGACTCTGGACCATTCTGCTAAATCACACGATGCTTGAAATGTTTTCCTCTAATCACAAAGGCTCCTGAAAAAACACATTTTAACTAAGATGCCTAGGTTTACTTTATGTGAAGTGAAATTTCAGTTTCTGCATAAAGTTAAAAGAGAGGTCACATGTCTAATCATAACAAACCACATCTAAATATCTATAACCATAAAGGAATGTATGACTTAATTTATGAGGATGTAACTATAACTAAGATTTGGGGGGAGGGCATATTTCCCCTGATGAATTTTTCGTTTGATATTTCTGGTACCGAAATTCAGCAATTTCCTTCTGGATATAAGCCATTTTTAAAAGCTGCAGTTTGATACTGGGCCTTTCTCATTTATTAAGAAATAGTGATTCCAATTAAAAGCCAGTGTTTGTTTTGTAAAATAAATAACTCCAGTTCCTGGAGGGGTATATATGTGCTAGCATTTTGCTTTGCATTTTCCAGGATCTGAGCTGAATAGTAAAGGTGAATGCATCACTAGAGGGAACAGGAGCAGGAAAATGTAGGTCCTAATCCTGGTGTACAGGGCTTTAGTCAGACCCCATTTGGAATACTCTATGTTTCGTATTTAAGGATTGCAGGTGCCGTGATATAAAGCAGACCTTTCTTCGTGTGTGTTTTTACAGAATGCTTTTTCAGAGTTACCAGCATGTCCTGGCCTTAGCATTTACTCTAAAAGAGATCAATAAAAATCCGCAGATCCTACCCAATGTCACGCTGGGCTTCCATATTTTTAACAGCCATTTTAGTCCAAGCTGGACCTACTTCGCCTCAATGGTCCTGCCTTTCACTCAGGGCAAATTCATCCCTAACTACAAGTGTGGGCTCCCAAAACCTTTGGCTGCAGTCATTGGGGGACCGGATATCTCTCTTCACATGGCAGCTGTATTGTCCATTTACAAAGTTCCTCAGGTAAGATGTGCTGAAGATGTTCATTATTATATTGCCATACCTCCCCAAAGATCTGTATGCTTCTTTCTCTAAAAACTTTCAAGATTCCTAGATATTATTTTTTGCTTGCTAGGATTACCATAACATTAGGAGTAATTATAACTCTGAACAGACAGTGAGGATATTGGGCATAGAAAAAACATTCCCCAAAGCCTGACATTGAATTAAGAGTTGGAAGTGACCTCAGAGGTCTTCTAGACCAACCCCTGCTCAAGCAAGAAACTCTACACTATTCTCTACAAATGGCTGTCCAAACTCTTCTTTAAAACCTCCAGTGATGGATCACCCACAACTTTTGGAGGCAAGTTGTTCCACTGATTAATTGTTCTAAGTTGATTCTCTACTTGATAAGTTTCCATCTAATTGCTTTTTGTCCTGCCTTCATGTGTTTTGGACAATTGGTTTCCTGCCTCTTCTTTTATTCTTGTCAACCTCAGTATATAGAGGGACATCTTAGTTGATATTCCTAAATAAAGACTAGTTGCATAATGAATGTACACATTTTCAGAGATTCACTTAGACCTTCGCAGTCACTTATGTTTGTCTTCCTACAGTTCACCTATGGCTCTGCTCCAGCCATGGATAAAGAGACTCAAGCAGTTTTCTTCCAGCAAATGTTTCCAGATGAATCCCATGAACATAAGGGCCTCGTGCAGCTATTGAAGTACTTAAGATGGATCTGGGTTGGAATTCTTGTTGTAAAGGATGAGAAAGCAGAGAAATTTGTCCAGGAGGTGGTCCCCACCTTTTCAGAGTACGGCATCTGCACTGAGTTCATAGCAGAGTTACCAAACATAGATTTCTATAATGATTTTACTGGTATTATGGAGGAAGGACAACATATATACCACATTCTCATGATCAGCACAGCCAATGTGATAATTGTATGGGGTAACATTTACACTATGACATTTCTGAGAAGTTTCCTCCGGTTTTCAGAAGTGGAGGATATACCAAAGAAGCAAAAGATCTTGCTTATAAATGCTCAGACAGATTACACTTCAATGTCCCTTTATAAATCATTGGACGTCCATTTCCTACAAGGTGCTTTATCCTTTGCAGTTCACACAAAAGAGGTCCAAGACTTCCAGGAATTTCTTCACAATCTAAATCCAAACAATGACCACCGTGATCATTTTCGAAAAGATTTTTGGGAACAGGCATTCGGTTGTTTCTTCCCTATTTCAAAAGCAGAGGTATCTGAGACAACTTGTACTGGACAGGAGAGAGTTGAGACCCTTCCTACATCTGTGTTTGAAACACGCATTAGTGGCCAGAGTTACAATATTTACAACGCAGTCTATGCTGTGGCACATGCTTTGCAATCACTTTATTTATCCAAATCCAGGGACGCAACAATAGTGAAAGCAGGAAGGAAAGAGTTTCACAATCAAGTGTGGTGGCAGGTAAGCCTGTAAGCAGATTAGTGCAGAAACAATCGTATCTGTGGGTCTATGGATATTCTCAGTCATCCAGGTCATAGTTGTCCCAAAGGTGCTTTTTCAAGAGACAACTGGACTTTCTTCTTTTCCTTGAAGACCACCAAGTGGCCTCAATGACTCTCAGAGAGAGTGCCAATAACCAGATGCCTGCAAGGAATATAAATCCTTCCACTCCCCACCATTCAATCAGACCTGAAGAAGCTTCTTGGATGAGAAACAAAACGTCTTCAAAGAAAACAAGAATGTCCAGTTGCCTCTTCTAAAAGCACCTTTGGACAACCACATCTGTAGCTGCAAACTCTAACAAACAATATTCTCTAGGGGGATTGATCTTACGTTTAAAAGTGTGATACGGTAATGGATTAACCAACTGAAATATTTATAAGCTTATGTTAACATTGTAAATTGAATTCTATAAAATTATAACCGCATCTCTTAGACTAAGATTCTGTGCATGTAATTGACAGAATTGCCCAAAACATTTTTGGTGACACACTGATTCTTCCAAGCTGCTTTCTTTATTGTTTTGCATCTATAGGCAAATCTTGTAGGACTGAGCACTCTACCATCCGTATCAACAATATACTCAGTGAACCATAAGGAAGGGGCTATATTCCCTTATAGATAATATATTCAAATGCATGAAACAATAATAGGATAAAACATAATGTAACTGAAAAGTGTGTTTGCTTTTGTGTGTATCTGTGTGTGTAAGAGAGAGAGTGTATACATACATACATACACATAAACCTTTTAAACTACATTTTGTTTTATCTTGTTATTCTCTTGCTTCCAGTCTGTTGGGTTGTAACTGCAATAATACAAATCAAACCTTAGCATGGCTGCAGCAAATTTAAGGCTCTTTATAAGTAAGAATAATATTAAACGTTTATAGCCATATACATCCTTATATTTCTTATGTATTTTATCAGAAGTCATCCGGCTTATATCTCTTTAGCAATTAAACTAATTGCTAATTATTATTTTTTTGCTGATTTTTTCATTTTGCTATTATTCTATGTTCATTTTTTTTCAGTAACCTAATATTTTACCTCTGCCTCTCTATTAGAATCATTGTTATGTTATTTGTTTCATATTGGCCTACAACTAAAATTTAAAAAAATTTAAAATGTTATACGGTACATAAATCTTTTCAATAACATTTTGTTTTATCTTGTTATTATCTTGCTTCCACTCTGTTGGATTGTAACTACAATAATTCAGATCTAACATTAGCATGGCCGCAGCAAATATAAAGCTTTTTATAAGATTAGACTTAATTTTTATAGCCGTATACATCCTAGTATTTCTTATATATTTATCAGTAGTCATCTGGCTTAAGAGCCTTTGGCAATTAAACTACAATAGTTCTAAAAATATATTGCTGGGTTTTTTTTTTTGCAATTATATGTTAATTTTATTTTAGTAATCTGATATTTTACCTCTACCTCTATGTTGGAATGGTGGCTATGTTATCTGTTTGATACTGGCCTACAACTAAAGTTTTTTTTTTTAAGTATTTATATTTTCTTTGTTTTCAAGAAACATCCCTATGTATGATTTGAATATATTAGGGTTTTCTCTTCCTTCTGTCCTTTTCTCTCTTTGTCCCTCTCTGGCTGTCTCTATATTCCAGGTTCATTCTTTTCTGAGAAGTGTCAGATTCAACAACAGTGTTGGTGAGAAGATCTCCTTTGATGAAAATGGAGAACTCATTGGTGGATATGATATTATCAACTGGATCTCATTCCAAAACCATTCCTTTGTTAGGGTCAAAGTTGGGGTGGTAGATCCCACAGCTCCAGAAGACAAGTTCTTCAATATTTCTGTAGATTCCATCACGTGGCCAGTAGGCTTTAATCAGGTTAGCTCCTTCAATCTAGATTGGTCTCCCTTCATTTATGTAGCATAAAAATATGCTTATTGTTGAAAGAGCATCATCTCTGAACTAGCCTATGTACAAATGTTCTATGGAAGGAAAAAAATTATCTGTAAGAATGATTACTTTTGTAATACAGGTAATGGATGAGTTACGAGTGCAATGGACCCTGCCCATTCCACACATAATGCACAAACACATGGAAGTGAATCTTGTACGTAGAACGAGATCACTCCCTTGGTCGTTAAGATTCACGCAGCTCATTAAGTGAACATGAGGTATCCCGCGGCCTCAGATCCAGGTGTGAGCGGCCTGGAGAATTCATCCAGCACCTGGATCGGGCCACTGGAGGGCTGTGGAAGCATCCCCGATCTCAGATCCGGGCGGCAGCAGCCTGGAGAAGATGTCCGGCGCCTGGATCAGGCCGTTGGAGGGCAGAAGCATCCCCTGGCCTCAGATCCAGGCAGCAGTGGCCTGGAAAAAGCCTCCGGTGCCTGGATCGGGCCGCCGGTGGGCCGCAGAAGCGTCCTCCATCTTTTGTTCCATTCTCTGTTGCAGTGAACAGAGGCCTGAAGTACCATGAGATCATGCTTGATCAGTAGTGTGAGATCTCACCCCACAGATCTCGTGTGATCTTGCATTACTTTAGGACTCCATTCTCTGTTAATGCACCAAAGGCCTGGAACAGCCAAGAAAGCAAAGGATCTCGATCTTCGCAGGGTGAGTATTAAAGGACTGGTGCCTCGGGAAACTTGGAGCAAGGGTGGGAGGAAGTAAAAAATCCAGTGTACTAGATTTCATGAGTCTGGTGACTTCAAAATTCAGAAGTTGAGAAAACAATTGTTATCTAACCAGCACAAAAATTGTCTTCAGAAAGTGGTGATGATGATTATAGAAGTCCATAAAGGCCAATAAGTGTAGATATCTAATGAATTGTTATTTCAGATGAATTACATCTAAAATGATGTCATCACTTTACTTCTGTATTGAATTACTTAGTACATAAAACCATTTTTATGCTAGTCATTCCACTGTAACAGTAGCTCTCCAAGCAATTCTTTTCTGTATTGAATTATTTAGTACAGGGCTTTTCAAGAGGTGGTACGCGTACCACTTGTGGTACATTAACAAGTGGCAGGTGGTACGCAGCTCTGCCTAGCCAAGTGTAGTGGGGGAGGGAAAGAGCCAGCGCTCGCAAGGACTTACTATGAGAGAGTCCTCTGGAGCAGCAGATTGGCTGGGATGATGCAAAGGCTCCAGGCTCACTTTTGGCTCACCCTCCCCCATGAGAAAGGAGGAGGAGGGAGGCGGAGACAGGAGAGGCTATAAAAGGAGGCAGTTTGGGTGGGAGAGGGAGAGAGAGAAAAAGCAGCAGCCTTGGGAGGAGGCAGAGTCAGCTCTAGCTGCACCGAAGGGAAAGAAGAAGAAGGAGGAGGGTGGGGGGAGAGGAGAGGAGATCAAGCAGGCCGGCTATGAGCCGATCTACAACTGCTGTGGGAGCCACCTGAGCTGGCAGCAGCAAACAGACAAGAAATGCAGTGGGGGAGGGGTCGCCCTCCAAGAGGAATGAAAAAAGGCAGCAATGGCTGGAGGTGAGGCATGGAGGAGGGAGGGAGATGGAGAGTGGAAGGATTCTTATGTGCTTTTATGACTTTGAAGTTCTGGAATTTGTGTTCTTAAGGAGTGTTTGGCAATTTCTATTTGGCTGATGGCTGATGTCTCTTCTATTGCTCTGCTATTGTTAGCTGTAAGTTTTGCTGCAAGGAATTTTGAAGTATTTTTCTCCTGAATGGATTTTGCCTGTAGCATTCCTTTACTTATGAATGGAGCCATTTGGGGAGGCTGCCTTAGCTGGCAGCCAGAACTTATTTACATTTTTTTTCTTCCTTAAGTTACTTTCCTTTCTAGCCAGTACCTAATTCTTAAAAGGGAATGTGCCTTTTTAAGCTACTTCACTCAGCAGTTTGTCTTTTCTATCTCTGGAGGCTTTTCCTTATTTTATGAATATATGGAAGAGAGAAAGTACGTGGGGGTTCAAATTCTTCCTTCAGAAGGAGATGGGCATGAGAAAGAGGGAGGCAGGGAAGGAGGGAGGGAGGGAAGTCTCGCCTTAGCACTTGGCCACCAGCAGCCCTGCCATTGACTTTGCTTGTCAAAAGGTTGCAAAAGGGGATCACATGACCCTGGGACACTGTGACCATCATAAATATGAATCAGTTGCCAAGCATCCAAATATAAATCACATGACCCTAGGCATGCTGCAATGGCCATAAGTGTGAAAAATGGTCATAAGTCATTTCACTGCAATTGCAACTTTGAACATGTTTTTTGGGGGGGTAAACAGGTTTTTGACACCTTGCTAGGTGGTACTCGAATATTGCCATATCCTAAAAGTGGTACAATCGGTGAAAAGCTTGAAAAGCCCTGACTTAGTACATCAAACCATTTTTATGCTAGTCATTCCACTGTAACAGTAGCTCTCCAAGGAATTCTTTTCCCCTCTGTATCTTAAAATATTCTTCTTCATTCATTGGTAGGCATTACCTCTATCTTTGTGTAATGATCCTTGTGAGACAGGATACAGCAAGGAAAAGATAGAAGGGGAGTCGTTTTGCTGCTATGCTTGCCGTCCGTGTCCAGAGGGGAAAATATCAAAAAAGAAGGGTAGGAAATTTCCAAATATAATGGGACTAAGCCAGGAGGGTAAAACACTGTCGATTATCCACTGTATCAATTCCACTGTGTTCTTTTTCAGATGTAGATGACTGTTCTCCATGTCCAGAAGATCAATATCCAAATCCTGACAAAAATACGTGTATTCCAAAGTGGATCACCTTTTTGTCCTATGAAGAACCATTGGGGATCAATCTGACCGTTCTTTCACTTTGCTTTGCTTTAATGACAACTTTGATAATCACAATCTTCATGAAACACAAAGACACTCCCATTGTCAAAGCCAACAACCGGAATCTCACCTACATCCTCCTAGTTTCCCTCCTCCTCTCTTTCCTTTGCGTGTTTCTGTTTCTTGGGAGACCCAACACAATTGTGTGTCTCTTTCGACAACCAGCTTTTGGCCTCATCTTTTCTGTGGCGGTTTCTTGTGTCTTGGCCAAAACCTTTGTTGTGGTTCTAGCATTCATGGCCACCAAACCTGGTTCCAGATTAATGAAATGGGTGGGGGGAAGAATGGTCAGTTTTATTCTTCTATCCTGCTCCCTTGTTCAAATGTGTGTTTGTGCTGTGTGGCTGATAACGTCCCCACCATACCCAGATTTTGATGCCCATTCAGTGTCTGAAGAACTCATCATGGAGTGCAATGAAGACTCGGTCATGTTCGACTGTGTTTTGGGCTTTATGGGTTTTCTTGCTCTGGTAAGCTTCTCTGCTGCTTTTCTAGCTAGGAAGTTACCCGATAGTTTCAATGAATCCAAATTCATCACCTTCAGCATGTTGATCTTCTGCAGTGTTTGGCTGTGCTTCATTCCAACCTATCTAAGCACAAGGGGAAAATATACCTTGGCTGTGGAGATCTTCTCCATGATCTCCTCCAGTGCTGGCTTATTGGTGTGCATCTTCCTTCCCAAGTGTTTTATCATTGTGATGAGACCCGAACTGAATGATAAACATCAGCTCATGAAAAGAAAGTTTTAACAACTCTTTCCATTTTCCTGATATCCTTTATATGTAGATGTTGGAGATCTTCAACACTGGCAAATTTAAACCAGAGAACAATTGCACTAAGATTGGCCTTCTATATTGCCCTGTCCCCTGAGATTTATATAGGTCAGAATGTTTTTTCCTTCTGGAAATGGGGACCATAAAAGCATACAGATAAACAAATATCCCAAAGGTGCTTTTTCACAAAGCAACTGGAATACTTTGCACTACTCAGGTGACCCTGATGACACAGATAAACCTCCAGGTTGCCTCAATGACTGTCTAAAAGAATGCAAATGACCAGCTGTCTGCAAGGAGTATAACTCCTTCTATTCCCCACCATCTAGTCCGACCCGAAGAAGCATCTTGCATGAAAAAGGACCTTTGGGGTAACTATCGTATGGCTTGGATGACCGAGAATCTCCATAGACAGATAAACAAAAAATAGTACAAATTGATGTATGTACATATTTTGTTGTGTGATAGACAGCTCTGACTAAATATATAGATTAAATATGCATTGTCAATTTGTCTTGAGTGGTCATCTTAATTCATATACAGACTAGAATGTGAAAAAGAAGTGGACTTAAGTACAAATGACTTTTTCATTTAAAAAGTTAGGGCTTGGGAATTGTTTCTGAAGCAAGCAAACATTGTCAGTTTTATAGATCACATAATGTGTAGGAAGTTACCTAAGAAAAATGGGCTAAATTCAAAAGATCTTCCAGCTGGATATATTTGCCTCCTCCTAAGTAGGAAAGGCCACTGAAATCTCTGACACAAAAATAATCCAAATAAATTCCATCAAAAGTCCAATACATGCTAGTATCCAACTTAAATAATGGTCTCTTTCTAGGAAATTCAATCAACTATGATGACTGTGTAGAACAGCACATTTCATGCTCCTAAGCCAAACAGAATACCTAGCGCACAACGAATGTACATGCCAGTTGATGAGATCATTCTGGATATGATTTTCTTGTCAGAGCAATAGTAATGTCATCTGCTGGGGGAATCTGTCATTATCCCCTGTCATGGCCAGACCACATCCTGGTGGCTTTGAGAATTTCCAATGCTCACCCCTTCTGCAGCAAGGTAGTACCTATATGAATAGTTCATCCTTGACAACTGATGCATGTACTTGGGTTTCAGAAGGAGCTGGAAGATATCCTAGGGATTCTGCTGCATGGCCCTGTGGATATATTTGTCACAAATGGACAGACCCCTGTGGAGGTTTTTTTCACAAATAGAATCAGAAAGCAGGCAAGACCCTGGACAGGATCATGCCTATATAACTTCTGATCCATCAGTCCTGAAACTCCCCTTGGTGTACACAGGAGGTGAAGGTACTAAAAAGGGCCAAAGGATGGTGTAGTGCCACTGGAGGAAAAACTAAGAATGATGTGACACGGTTGCACTGGGTGAGATTATCCAACACCTTGGGAGGAGATATCGTCAGCTTCTTCAGTTCTAACCAGTTAGTTTTTAATGGATTTAATAATATCTGTTTCATCAGTTCCATCCAGCTGGTCTTCATTTTGTTGACATCGCATTAAACAATGCTGTAGCATTTTTAGGATACATGCCTTATGAATATGTGTAATTCCAGTATGCAACAGGAAAAATCCATTCTAAAAGAAGTAATATTATGCACTGACGGTTTCAACTAATGAAAATACTAATTTTAATACAATGATTGGATTCACCATTGGGTATCTGACAGAACTGACAATGACAGGGCTTCATCATCATATTGCAATCGCCTCCATTAATATTATGTATCTTAGTCCTAAGTGACCCCAATTGGCTGATTCAGGAAACAGTTTTATATCAAATTGTCGTCTTACTCTCACACAGCCCCTTTATCAACTGCTTCTTTGGAGTCTGAGGCTGCCATATTATTCTCAAATGCAGGAACGTGTTTAAACTAATTGAAGTTCACAATCAGCTGCAGACACTACACTTAACAGTGCCCACTCAGAATAACAAACGTAGGACAAATCTGAACATGTGCTGAACATGCCTGTCTCAATCTTGCATGGGCAGAATACATGCATGCACAGCATCACCTCTCTGACATGTCTGTACCCATTCTCTGGATGTTCATGTCAAAACCATCCCTTGAATGGTACCCTTTTAGATTAATTACAGAGCCATTTTAAAAATGTCATCTTTTTGTGATGCCTTCCCATTGGTGCATAGAATAGCACAAAGCACACATTCTGGTATAGAGACATTTCCTGAGGATGTGATCTAGCATCAGTCCGAAAGCTCAGAAGATTAAACCTCTGATCCTGGTGACCGACCCAGGTTGGATCCTGCAACATTATCCTGGGACATGTATATTTCCTTCATTTGTGAGAAATTATTTGGTTTGAAAGTTATAGATCTGCCAGAAAAGATGGAAAGGAATATAAATACAAGAAATTCTGAGATAATGGAATTGAAGAAGGATGGACTGGATTTTCTTGGCAAGAGGAATGCTGTGTTTTGTTTTGTTTTTTAATAACAAGTTTTATTAGTTTTTTTTGTTTGTTTTACAGGCAAGTGCTTATAACACATCGTGGAGATAGGGCACTCCATAGAACAAAGCAAAAGATACAGTCATACATATATAATTTAAATTACTTCTTTAAAGGTTCCCTCTCTGTTTTATCAATAAAGAAAAGAAAAAAGAAAAAAGAAAAGAAAAACATACAAAAACAAAAAACAAAAGCTATCAATCATATTTTCACCCGTTTTCAGGCTTAACCAACTTTCAATTAATCTATTTCAATTTAGTCTTACATAAACATATAGTATACAATTCGAGCATTCCTAAAATATAAATTGTTTCTCACATATATCTATTATTCCAATTTCAATTTATACTTCTCAATCAGATTATATCTCTTATTCTATTCTATTTCACATACATATTTTGTAAATAAACATAAGTTTATGTATTTTAAAACCATTACATTTTAGCCTAAAATAATAAAACAATAATTATTTCTATCATAGACATATAATATAACTATTATATTTTAATGTTTCTCAACTATATTCTATTTCATATACTCTAGATCAATCCAAATCCCTAAAAATTCCTCAATTGTTTCAATTTAGTCCACTTAATACATTGCTAATTACCATTCAATTCTTGTAAGTAAAAATATCAATAGTATTTCACCAATCTCAATCTCAATCTAACTCCTTTAGTTTTAAATTTTCCAATTTTCCCTATTGCCATTCCAAACCGTAATCAAATCCATAATTTAGATCTAATGTTGACTCAGACCAGAATAACCTTAAAAATCTCAAAAGTATTAGCTCAATCAAAGTCCAAAAGCCCTTTTTACCCATCTCATTTTTTAAATCTAATTCTAGTTTTCTTTTTGTGCCAGGTAGGTTTCCACAGCAGGGCCTCTAGTTCCTCCCATCTTAGTGATTGGCTAAAAGCCTTTTCCCACCATTGAGTCCAATCATAGTCTTTTTCTCTTTTATCCAGTGTTGTCTGTACTATCATATTGTTAGCGTTTTTAGTGCCTTGTATTTGGAAGTCCAATCTTGTTGCTTTTAAAGTTGTAAATGTTTTAGTTGAATTCTGCCTTTGATCATCAGAAATCTCCATCATGTGGGATGTATCCTCTTCCTCCTCAATAGATTGTGAATATGTTTCATCCATCTCGTTAAGTTGTAGATCTGATTGTGTGTCATAGTCAATCAAAAGTTGAGCTTCAATTTTTAATTCTGAAATTTCCTTTTTCCTAAGCGTTCTAATGTGTTCTTTAAATTCCATTCTCATTTCCAAGATTTTTTCTAATATAAGTCCATAATTAATCTGTGAGTAGGATTCCATCCTCTCTTTTTTTTGTAGAAGTTCAGCTTAAAAAATGGATTGCAGCATTATAAAATATAGAGTCCAAACCGAAATATATTTCCAAACAGAAATAGAAAAAAGCAAATAGTCAAGGAGAATTTTTCAACAATGGATACTGCAGAGATATTTACAGCAGAGACTTATGAACTCCAAAAATGAGATGCAATTGTTGGGATAATTCCCAATTAAAAACCTAAGGAAATATTTTACTATGAAGAACCAAAAGAGAGAATTTGATCCTGGCCAGATCAGAGATAATGATTTGTAGTAGATAAGAAACCATTGTAGACTTTCTTTATTGATTTATAATATAAAATACAAAACTACAAAAGAAAATAGTAGGAAAATAGGGGAGGGAGAAGGGAAAGGAAAAGTGTAGGGGAAAGAGGAAAAAGAAAGAAAAAGCATTGTCTTCCAACTCCCTTTGGTGCGGTAGAATTAAGATAATATCATCAAACCTCAACTTTTTACTTTTACATAATAATAAAAAATACCCATTTCTATAACAACAAACCTATCGGTAAAACCCAAAATCAAAGTTTCGTTTCTTTCCACCTCAAACACAAAGTCCAGAAGCAGTTTCCAAGTAGAAACAAAACATTGTGTTTTTTTCTTTAATCAAAGCAGTTAATTTAGCCATCTCTGCAAACTCCATCAACTTTTACAGAAATTCATCAATTATGGGAATCAAAGCGTCCTTTCATTTTTGTGCATAAACTAATCTTGTTACCATCAACATATATAAACTCAAAGTTCCATTTTTTTCCCAAGTTTTTTTCCATTAAACCCAAATGAATAGTTTCTGGTTTTATAATTATATTCAGTTTGAGAATCTTCAGTATTAAGTTGTGAATCCTACTGCAATATTTCTTTGCTTTATTACATGTCTAAAATAAATGATAAAAAGTCCCTTTTTTACATTTGCAGGCTTTCTACAAATAAATTATAATAACAGATTGTTAACAGAGGGCCTTGAACTTTAATTTTGCAGTTGTTTAACCTGTTAACTATTTTTGTTCCTACATATATATATAGTATATGACAGGACAAATGGGTTGAGAATAGAATAGAATAGAATAGAATAGAATAGAATAGAATAGAATAGAATAGAATAGAATAGAATAGAATAGAATAGAATAGAATAGAATAGAATAGAATAGAAAGTATTTATATATCAATGCCTATATTTACATTTGTATTTTCATTAATGAATATAATGATTTTATTTTTCTCTTGTGGCTCATGCCTTCCTGCCTCATAAACCTTCAAAGGTTTTGACAATGTTCACATATGTGACAGTCTCACTATCGTTATGAAATTAGCCAGTTTCTCTCCTCCAGCTCCTATGGGATACCATGGAAAAAGGAGGAACTGGCCCTGAAGGATGATACTTATTGTCCTCATGATATTCCATCCCATGGCTGGGAGTCCCAGAGCTCTATGAATTGATTTGTTAGTATGTTGCTATTTGTATCTGAAGAATATCTCAAGAAGACAGGTCAGAAGGATCCATCTGTGTACAAATGCATAAAGAGGCATTTGTACACAGAAAGAAGACACTCATGGAAGATGTTTGTATTCATGGAGTTGCTGTTAATAGCAATGTCTCAAGTGGTGTGCAAGAATCCTAGCCTTCAGTGTGACCTTGAGGAGCCTCTTCCTATTCGTCACACCTATCATCAGATTGGAGACATCAACCTTGCTGGCATTATTTCTGTATTGTTTACATTTTCTGATCCTATTGATTTCAGTCAACATCCTTCTCAGGCACTTCAGGATGGATCTGTGTAAGTACATCATCAATTTATTGTCAGACTCTGGACCATTCTGCTAAATCACACGATGCTTGAAATGTTTTCCTCTAATCACAAAGGCTCCTGAAAAAACACATTTTAACTAAGATGCCTAGGTTTACTTTATGTGAAGTGAAATTTCAGTTTCTGCATAAAGTTAAAAGAGAGGTCACATGTCTAATCATAACAAACCACATCTAAATATCTATAACCATAAAGGAATGTATGACTTAATTTATGAGGATGTAACTATAACTAAGATTTGGGGGGAGGGCATATTTCCCCTGATGAATTTTTCGTTTGATATTTCTGGTACCGAAATTCAGCAATTTCCTTCTGGATATAAGCCATTTTTTAAAGCTGCAGTTTGATACTGGGCCTTTCTCATTTATTAAGAAATAGTGATTCCAATTAAAAGCCAGTGTTTGTTTTGTAAAATAAATAACTCCAGTTCCTGGAGGGGTATATATGTGCTAGCATTTTGCTTTGCATTTTCCAGGATCTGAGCTGAATAGTAAAGGTGAATGCATCACTAGAGGGAACAGGAGCAGGAAAATGTAGGTCCTAATCCTGGTGTACAGGGCTTTAGTCAGACCCCATTTGGAATACTCTATGTTTCGTATTTAAGGATTGCAGGTGCCGTGATATAAAGCAGACCTTTCTTCGTGTGTGTTTTTACAGAATGCTTTTTCAGAGTTACCAGCATGTCCTGGCCTTAGCATTTACTCTAAAAGAGATCAATAAAAATCCGCAGATCCTACCCAATGTCACGCTGGGCTTCCATATTTTTAACAGCCATTTTAGTCCAAGCTGGACCTACTTCGCCTCAATGG
Source organism: Azemiops feae (assembly GCA_023970755.1). Taxonomy (NCBI): domain Eukaryota; kingdom Metazoa; phylum Chordata; class Lepidosauria; order Squamata; family Viperidae; genus Azemiops; species Azemiops feae. The sequence continues at coordinate 1,464,500 of JALGBA010004027.1, read as the reverse complement.
TCCTGCCTTTCACTCAGGGCAAATTCATCCCTAACTACAAGTGTGGGCTCCCAAAACCTTTGGCTGCAGTCATTGGGGGACCGGATATCTCTCTTCACATGGCAGCTGTATTGTCCATTTACAAAGTTCCTCAGGTAAGATGTGCTGAAGATGTTCATTATTATATTGCCATACCTCCCCAAAGATCTGTATGCTTCTTTCTCTAAAAACTTTCAAGATTCCTAGATATTATTTTTTGCTTGCTAGGATTACCATAACATTAGGAGTAATTATAACTCTGAACAGACAGTGAGTATATTGGGCATAGAAAAAACATTCCCCAAAGCCTGACATTGAATTAAGAGTTGGAAGTGACCTCAGAGGTCTTCTAGACCAACCCCTGCTCAAGCAAGAAACTCTACACTATTCTCTACAAATGGCTGTCCAAACTCTTCTTTAAAACCTCCAGTGATGGATCACCCACAACTTTTGGAGGCAAGTTGTTCCACTGATTAATTGTTCTAAGTTGATTCTCTACTTGATAAGTTTCCATCTAATTGCTTTTTGTCCTGCCTTCATGTGTTTTGGAGAATTGGTTTCCTGCCTCTTCTTTTATTCTTGTCAACCTCAGTATATAGAGGGACATCTTAGTTGATATTCCTAAATAAAGACTAGTTGCATAATGAATGTACACATTTTCAGAGATTCACTTAGACCTTCGCAGTCACTTATGTTTTTCTTCCTACAGTTCACCTATGGCTCTGCTCCAGCCATGGATAAAGAGACTCAAGCAGTTTTCTTCCAGCAAATGTTTCCAGATGAATCCCATGAACATAAGGGCCTCGTGCAGCTATTGAAGTACTTAAGATGGATCTGGGTTGGAATTCTTGTTGTAAAGGATGAGAAAGCAGAGAGATTTGTCCAGGAGGTGGTCCCCACCTTTTCAGAGTACGGCATCTGCACTGAGTTCATAGCAGAGTTACCAAACATAGATTTCTATAATGATTTTACTGGTATTATGGAGGAAGGACAACATATATACCACATTCTCATGATCAGCACAGCCAATGTGATAATTGTATGGGGTAACATTTACACTATGACATTTCTGAGAAGTTTCCTCCGGTTTTCAGAAGTGGAGGATATACCAAAGAAGCAAAAGATCTTGCTTATAAATGCTCAGACAGATTACACTTCAATGTCCCTTTATAAATCATTGGACGTCCATTTCCTACAAGGTGCTTTATCCTTTGCAGTTCACACAAAAGAGGTCCAAGACTTCCAGGAATTTCTTCACAATCTAAATCCAAACAATGACCACCGTGATCATTTTCGAAAAGATTTTTGGGAACAGGCATTCGGTTGTTTCTTCCCTATTTCAAAAGCAGAGGTATCTGAGACAACTTGTACTGGACAGGAGAGAGTTGAGACCCTTCCTACATCTGTGTTTGAAACACGCATTAGTGGCCAGAGTTACAATATTTACAACGCAGTCTATGCTGTGGCACATGCTTTGCAATCACTTTATTTATCCAAATCCAGGGACGCAACAATAGTGAAAGCAGGAAGGAAAGAGTTTCACAATCAAGTGTGGTGGCAGGTAAGCCTGTAAGCAGATTAGTGCAGAAACAATCGTATCTGTGGGTCTATGGAGATTCTCAGTCATCCAGGTCATAGTTGTCCCAAAGGTGATTTTTCAAGAGACAACTGGACTTTCTTCTTTTCCTTGAAGACCACCAAGTGGCCTCAATGACTCTCAGAGAGAGTGCCAATGACCAGATGCCTGCAAGGAATATAAATCCTTCCACTCCCCACCATTCAATCAGACCTGAAGAAGCTTCTTGGATGAGAAACAAAACGTCTTCAAAGAAAAACAAGAATGTCCAGTTGCCTCTTCTAAAAGCACCTTTGGACAACCACATCTGTAGCTGCAAACTCTAACAAACAATATTCTCTAGGGGGATTGATCTTACGTTTAAAAGTGTGATACGGTAATGGATTAACCAACTGAAATATTTATAAGCTTATGTTAACATTGTAAATTGAATTCTATAAAATTATAACCGCATCTCTTAGACTAAGATTCTGTGCATGAAATTGACAGAATTGCCCAAAACATTTTTGGTGACACACTGATTCTTCCAAGCTGCTTTCTTTATTGTTTTGCATCTATAGGCAAATCTTGTAGGACTGAGCACTCTACCATCCGTATCAACAATATACTCAGTGAACCATAAGGAAGGGGGTTTATTCCCTTATAGATAATATATTCAAATGCATGAAACAATAATAGGATAAAACATAATGTAACTGAAAAGTGTGTTTGCTTTTGTGTGTATCTGTGTGTGTAAGAGAGAGAGTGTATACATACATACATACACATAAACCTTTTAAACTACATTTTGTTTTATCTTGTTATTCTCTTGCTTCCAGTCTGTTGGGTTGTAACTGCAATAATACAAATCAAACCTTAGCATGGCTGCAGCAAATTTAAGGCTCTTTATAAGTAAGAATAATATTAAACGTTTATAGCCATATACATCCTTATATTTCTTATGTATTTTATCAGAAGTCATCCGGCTTATATCTCTTTAGCAATTAAACTAATTGCTAATTATTATTTTTTTGCTGATTTTTTCATTTTGCTATTATTCTATGTTCATTTTTTTTCAGTAACCTAATATTTTACCTCTGCCTCTCTATTAGAATGATTGTTATGTTATTTGTTTCATATTCGCCTACAACTAAAATTTAAAAAAATTTAAAATGTTATACGGTACATAAATCTTTTCAATAACATTTTGTTTTATCTTGTTATTATCTTGCTTCCACTCTGTTGGATTGTAACTACAATAATTCAGATCTAACATTAGCATGGCCGCAGCAAATATAAAGCTTTTTATAAGATTAGACTTAATTTTTATAGCCGTATACATCCTAGTATTTCTTATATATTTATCAGTAGTCATCTGGCTTAAGAGCCTTTGGCAATTAAACTACAATAGTTCTAAAAATATATTGCTGGGTTTTTTTTTTTGCAATTATATGTTAATTTTATTTTAGTAATCTGATATTTTACCTCTACCTCTATGTTGGAATGGTGGCTATGTTATCTGTTTGATACTGGCCTACAACTAAAGTTTTTTTTTTTAAGTATTTATATTTTCTTTGTTTTCAAGAAACATCCCTATGTATGATTTGAATATATTAGGGTTTTCTCTTCCTTCTGTCCTTTTCTCTCTTTGTCCCTCTCTGGCTGTCTCTATATTCCAGGTTCATTCTTTTCTGAGAAGTGTCAGATTCAACAACAGTGTTGGTGAGAAGATCTCCTTTGATGAAAATGGAGAACTCATTGGTGGATATGATATTATCAACTGGATCTCATTCCAAAACCATTCCTTTGTTAGGGTCAAAGTTGGGGTGGTAGATCCCACAGCTCCAGAAGACAAGTTCTTCAATATTTCTGTAGATTCCATCACGTGGCCAGTAGGCTTTAATCAGGTTAGCTCCTTCAATCTAGATTGGTCTCCCTTCATTTATGTAGCATAAAAATATGCTTATTGTTGAAAGAGCATCATCTCTGAACTAGCCTATGTACAAATGTTCTATGGAAGGAAAAAAATTATCTGTAAGAATGATTACTTTTGTAATACAGGTAATGGATGAGTTACGAGTGCAATGGACCCTGCCCATTCCACACATAATGCACAAACACATGGAAGTGAATCTTGTACGTAGAACGAGATCACTCCCTTGGTCGTTAAGATTCACGCAGCTCATTAAGTGAACATGAGGGCCACTGGAGGGCTGTGGAAGCATCCCCTATCTCAGATCCGGGCGGCAGCCTGGAGAAGATGTCCGGCGCCTGGATCAGGCCGTTGGAGGGCAGAAGCATCCCCTGGCCTCAGATCCAGGCAGCAGTGGCCTGGAAAAAGCCTCCGGTGCCTGGATCGGGCCGCCGGTAGGCCACAGAAGCGTCCTCCATCTTTTGTTCCATTCTCTGTTGCAGTGAACAGAGGCCTAAAGTACCATGAGATCATGCTTGATCAGTAGTGTGAGATCTCACCCCACAGATCTCGTGTGATCTTGCATTACTTTAGGACTCCATTCTCTGTTAATGCACCAAAGGCCTGGAACAGCCAAGAAAGCAAAGGATCTCGATCTTCGCAGGGTGAGTATTAAAGGACTGGTGCCTCGGGAGACTTGGAGCAAGGGTGGGAGGAAGGAATAACCAGGGTAAATGTTGCAGTGCCATTGCTCGTAAGGGCAAACGACTGCCGTGGTGCTGCAATATTCATAATTTCGGGACTTACTGGTTAACACTAGGGGGCGCTTCTCGCATACCTTCAAACAAGCATTAAGTGAACACTCATAACTCGGGGATTACCTGTAGTTGATCAAAAACATTGTACCCTTTACCTTGGTCCTCTGTTAATTATGGACAATATGTTTGGGGTTTTGAAGTAAAAGCTACAATCCAGTGTACTAGATTTTATGAATCTGGTGACTTCAAACTTCAGAAGTTGAGAAAACAATTGTTATCTAACCAGCACAAAAATTGTCTTCGGAAAGTGGTGATGATGATCATAGAAGTCCATAAAGGCCAATAAGGGTAGATATTTAATGAATTGTTATTTCAGATCAATTACATCTAAAATGATGTCATCACTTTACTTCTGTATTGAATTACTTAGTACATCAAACAATTTTTATGCTAGTCATTCCACTGTAACAGTAGCTCTCCAAGCAATTCTTTTCCCCTCTGTATCTTAAAATATTCTTCTTCATTCATTGGTAGGCATTACCTCTATCTTTGTGTAATGATCCTTGTGAGACAGGATACAGCAAGGAAAAGATAGAAGGGGAGTCGTTTTGCTGCTATGCTTGCCGTCCGTGTCCAGAGGGGAAAATATCAAAAAAGAAGGGTAGGAAATTTCCAAATATAATGGGACTAAACCAGGAGGGTACAACACTGTCTATAATCCACTGTATCAATTACACTGTGTTCTTTTTCAGATGTAGATGACTGTTCTCCATGTCCAGAAGATCAATATCCAAATCCTGACCAAAATATGTGCATTCCAAAGGGGATCAGTCTGACCGTTCTTTCTCTTTGCTTTTCTTTAATGACAACTTTTGTAATCACAATCTACATGAAACACAAAGACACTCCCATTGTCAAAGCCAACAACCGGAATCTCACCTACATCCTCCTAGTTTCCCTCCTCCTCTCTTTCCTTTGCGTGTTTCTGTTTCTTGGGAGGCCCAACACGATTGTGTGTCTCCTTCGACAACCAGCTTTTGGCCTCATCTTTTCTGTGGCGGTTTCTTGTGTCTTGGCCAAAACCTTTGTTGTGGTTCTAGCATTCATGGCCACCAAACCTGGTTCCAGATTGAGGAAATGGGTGGGGGGAAGAATGGTCAGTTTTATTCTTCTATCCTGCTCCCTTGTTCAAATGTGTGTTTGTGCTGTGTGGCTGATAATGTCTCCACCATACCCAGATTTTGATGCCCATTCAGTGCCTGAAGAACTCATCATGGAGTGCAATGAAGACTCGGTCATGTTCTACTGTGTTTTGGGCTTTATGGGTTTTCTTGTTCTGGTAAGCTTCTCTGCTGCTTTTCTAGCTAGGAAGCTACCCGATAGTTTCAACGAAGCCAAATTCATCACCTTCAGCATGTTGGTCTTCTGCAGTGTTTGGCTGTGCTTCATTCCAACCTATCTAAGCACAAGGGGAAAATATACCTTGGCTGTGGAGATCTTCTCCATGATCTCCTCCAGTGCTGGCTTATTGGCGTGCATCTTCCTTCCCAAGTGTTTTATCATTGTGATGAGACCCGAACTGAATGATAAACATCAGCTCATGAAAAGAAATTTTTAACAACTCTTTCCATTTTTCTGATATCCTTTATATATAGATGTTGGAGATCTTCAACACTGGCAAATTTAAACCAGAGAACAATTGCACTAAGATTGGCCTTCTACAAATGACTTTTTCATTAAAAAAGATAGGTCTTGTGAATTGTTTCTGAAGCAAGCAAACATTGTCAGTTTTATAGATCACATAATGTGTAGGAAGTTACCTAAGAAAAATGGGCTAAATTCAAAAGATCTGGCAACTGGTTATATATGCCTTCTCCTCAGTAGCAAAGGCCAATGAAATCTCTGACACAAAAATAATCCAAAAAAATTCCATCAAAAGTCCAATACATGCTAGTATCCAACTTAAATAATGGTCTCTTTCTAGGAAATTCAATCAACTATGATGACTGTGTAGAACAGCATATTCCATGCTCCTAAGCCAAACAGAATACCTAGCACACAATGATTCTAAATGCCAGTTGATGAGATCATTCTGGATATGATTTTCTTGTCAGAGCAATAGTAATGTCATCTGCTGGGGGAATCTGTCATTATCCCCTGTCATGGCCAGACCACATCCTGGTGGCTTTGAGAATTTCCAATGCTCACCCCTTCTGCAGCAAGGTAGGACCTATATGAATAGTTCATCCTTGGCAACAGATGGATCTACTTCGGTTTCAGAAGGAGCTGAAAGATATCCTAGGGATTCTGCTGCATGGCCCTGTGGATGTATTTGTCACAAATGGACAGACCCCTTGTGGAGGTTTTGTTCACAAATAGAATCATAAAGCAGGCAAGACCCTGGACAGGATCATGCCTATATAACTTCTGATCCATCAGTCCTGAAACTCCCCTTGGTGTACACAGGAGGTGAGGGTGCTAAAAAGGGCCAAAGGATGGTGCAGTGCCACTGGAGGAAAAACTAAGAATGATGTGACATGGTTGCACTGGGTGAGATTATCCAACACCTTGGGATGAGATATGGTCAGCTTCTTCAGTTCTAACCAGTTAGTTTTTAATGGTTTTAATAATATCTGTTTCATCAGTTCCATCCAGCTGGTCTTCATTTTGTTGACATCGCATTAAACAATGCTGTAATATTTTTACGATACATGCCTTATGGATATGTGTAATTCCAGTATGCAACAGGAAAAATCCATTCTAAAAGAAGTAATATCATACACTGATGGTTTCAACTAATGAAAATATTAATTTTAATACAATGATTGGATTCACCATTGGGTATCTGACAGAACTGACAATGACAGGGCTGCATCATCATATTGCAATCGCCTCCATTAATATTATGTATCTTTGTTCTAAGTGACCCCAATTGGCTGATTCAGGAAACAGTTGTCTTACTCTCACACAGCCCCTGTATCAAGTTCTTCTTTGGAGTCTGAGGCTGCCATATTATTCTCAAGTGCAGGAACGTGCTTAAACTGTTGAAGTTCACAATCACCTGCAGACACTACTGTTAACAGTGCCCACTCAGAATGACAAACTTAGGAGAAATCTGAACATGTGCTGAACATGCCTGTCTCAATCTTGCATGGGCAGAATACATGCATGCACAGCATCACATCTCTGACATGTCTGTACCCATTCTCTTGAATGGTACCCTTTTAGATTAATTACAGAGCCATTTTTAAAATGTCATCTTTTTGTGATGCCTTCCCATTGGTGCGTAGAATAGCACAAAGCACACATTCTGGAATAGAGACGTTTCCAGAGGATGGGATCTAGCATTAGTCTGAAAGCTCAGAAGACTAAACCTCTGATCCTGGTGACCGACCCAGGTTGGATCCTGCAACATTATCCTGGGACATGTATATTTCCTTCATTTGTGAGAAATTATTTGGTTTGAAAGTTATAGATCTGCCAGAAAAGATGGAAAGGAATATAAATACAAGAAATTCTGAGATAATGGAATTGAAGAAGGATGGACTGGATTTTCTTGGCAAGAGGAATGCTGTGTTTTTAAGGAGAATTTTCCAACAATGGATACTGCAGAGATATTTACAACAGAGACTTATGAACTCCAAAAATGAGGTGCAATTGTTGGGATAATTCCCAATTAAAAACCTAAGGAAAGATTTCACTATGAAGAACCAAAAAAGAGAATTTGATCCTGGCCAGATCAGAGATAATGATTTGTGGTAGATAAGAAACCATTGTAGACTTTCTTTATTGATTTATAATATAAAATACAAAACTACAAAAAAAATAGTAGGAAAATAGGGGAGGGAGAAGGGAAAGGAAAAGTGTAGGGGAAAGAGGAAAAAGAAAGAAAAAGCATTGACTTCCAACTCCCTTTGGTGTAGTAAAATAAGATAATATCTGTCAGAATCCAATTATATTTTATTTCTAACTAATCTACTCTGGGAAAACCCAATTCTTACTCTCTTTGGGATTCTGTCATACTACGAAAGGGGGGGGAGTAAACACGGGTGTTTATGACTGGCATTCCTTCTATCATCTACAAATAAACATCCTCTGTGGATTCCCTCTCTGGAGTACTAACAATAACAATGCGGCCATCAGCCTTTGATCTCACTCCCTATGAAGCCTCCTATTACCGGCAGCAAGGAAAAGGGGGGGAAGATTGAAACGTTTGGGATTCCGATGGATTTAACACCCAGCCATCTGCCAATTTGGATTGACCGGAAGGAATGTGGGGTGGGACTGCTTGGGAACGCTTTAAAACATTGAATGATCAGGGGGGTCCCCCAGATCCTGTCTAGCACACCTTCAGTCAGTTTTTCTTAATAAAGATTCCTGTTGGAAAACCTGTTCCAAGAGTTCTGTCTTCTTAAGATGTAAATTGAGGGGGGTCCTTACATTAGACAGGATCTGCAAAATTAGTCAACCTGGAAGGAAGAACCTTGCCGGGGGACTTTGCAAAAATTACCATGTCAGACGACGAAGCAGGGAAGGGGGAAAGCCCCCCGGAGAGGGAGCCGTTGCCCCAACTGGAAACCTGCCAAATATCCGGATCTGAAGGGTCAGATTCCTCAGGAGAAGAGGAGGTGGAGACGCGTAACCACAAGCCTCGGTGGTCAATGGGCGTTGGAAAGAAAGGCGAGTGGGAAAAGAAATCAAGCAAGGTGACCCTGAGACGGGGGGCCAACCAACCAGGATGGAAGCAGGAGATGGAGAGATCCCTGCACACAAGCGAAGATGAAGGGAGCTGGGCACAGCACTCGAACTGGATCCTAGAGAAAGCTATCAACTTGATGAAGAGAACCCTCAGCTCCCTAGGAGAGGAGAATCCTGAACCCCACGACCGCACCAACTCCTGGAGCCGCAATTGGAGAGACACTGAGGGGGAATTGGAACCTGCAGCCCCGGGGACATCCGCTGATCCAGTAGTCCCCACCCCCCGCCGACCTGCAGAAGGGAATCCAGATAGAAGACAATACCGACGAAGAAGACACCGCTCCATTCAAAGACTTCCGCCGTTGGACGCAAAATTCAAGGGGGAGCCGACACGCTTGGGGTTCTTCCTAACCCAAGTCCTTGGCTACATGGAGGAACACGGGCGACACATCCCTAGCGACAAAGCCCGTATCCGGATCGTGCAATCTGCTCTGGATGGACCGGCCGCCGATTGGGTGGTGAATTTGCATGATTCCAATGCCCCAGAGCTCAACGACTTCAACCGTTTCATGTCCTCTCTGAGAAGGCGATTTGAAGACCACCTGGCTGATCGCAAAGCACGCGAAAGAATCAAAACGATGAGGCAAGGCAGACGGCCAGTAGCTGAATATACACAAGAATTCCGAACTATTGCCAGCAAGCTGAACTGGCCGGAAGACATCCTCCTTAGCCATTTCAAAGACGGTCTGAATTACGACCTATATGACGCTTGCCTGCCCCGGGGGGACCCACACCAACTCGACGAATGGTACGTCCTGGCAGAGGAAGCAGAGATCGACCTACTGAAGAGGCACCGCCGAGGAAAACAATGGAGCCGCTCACCGCCTGAACCAACGCACGAACCAGCAAAGCCATCGGCTATGGCCAAGAAACCAATGGGCTGTTTCAAATGCGGGAGAGAGGGGCATCGGGCTGTAGAATGCCGCTCAAAAGCCCCCCAGCACAACCCAGACAGACCACCGGCCAGCAAATCTGGGAAGTCCCCAGCTAAGTCAAAAGAATCTGCCATGAGAGGAATAGAAGCTGTGGAATCCCCTACCTCCACCCATCATGAGGAAAGAGCCCCAGCCTACACCGCAGGGCCGGTGGACGCCTCAGATGACACCTCGGAGGGTGAACCACTGGTAAGTGGATCCATCCCACCCATCCTCAAGACAGTGACTATATTAGCCCCCTCCATGCCCGAAGCTGTAAAAGTAAAAGCCTTAATAGACTCTGGCTGCACCCGCTGCCTAATTAGCCCGACTCTAGTGGGAAATCTGGGCATCCCAGTGAGGAGGCTGGAACAACCAATCTCATTTGGTCAATTAGATGGGTCCATAGCAGGGGGGGTGCCAGCTACCCTAGCCACGTTACCAATCCACCTATCCCTGGGGAATCATGAGGAAGACCTAACGTTTATAGTGACCCCAGGCATGGAATGCCCGATGATCCTAGGGCTGGAATGGTTAACAAAATGGAACCCCTGGGTAAATTGGAGGACGAAAGAAATCAATTTCCTGAAGGAGGACCCTACAGACTTAAAACCCCAAGGGGATCCATCAAAATTAAAAACGGAAATAGCGTCCATGGGTGAAGAAAAGGGGCTACCAGAAATACCAGAGGAATACAGAGACCTGGCTGAAGTTTTCAGTGAGGAGAGGGCGGATGAGCTTCCCCCCCACCGACCCACGGACTGTGCCATAGAGTTCAAGCCCGGGGCAAAACTCCCAAAGCCCAGATTATACTCCATGAGCCCAAAGGAGAAGGAGGAAATGGAGAGATTTATAAAGAAAAACCTAGAAAGGGGGTTCATTGAACCAGCCAAACCTAAGGTGGCCGCTCCGGTCCTCTTTAGAGAGAAGAAGGACGGCTCTTTACGCTTATGCGTTGACTATAGGCTCCTTAATGCGATCAGTGAAAGCAACCTATACCCCCTACCCCTCATGAAGGACATGTTATCACACCTCTCGAAAGGAAAGATTTTTACTAAACTAGATCTAAGGGAAGCGTATTACCGCGTGAGAATTAGGGAAGGAGATGAATGGAAAACTGCATTCAATTGCCCAATGGGGTGCTACAAATTCAAAGTTTTGCCTTTTGGATTACAAGGGGCCCCCGCAGTATTTATGCAATTAATCAATGAGGTACTAAGGGAGCACCTATTTAAGGGGGTCCTGGTTTATCTTGACGACATCCTCATCTTCACAGAATCAAAAGAGGAACATGTCAACCTAGTCAGAGCGGTTTTAAAGAAACTGCGAGCCGCCCACCTATATGCCAAATTATCAAAATGCGAATTTCACCAGGAAAGAATAGACTACCTAGGTTACCGCATATCCCCACAGGGCATTGAAATGGACCCAGAAAAGGTCAGGGCAGTATTAGAATGGGCACCACCTCGCACAAGAAAGCAACTGCAAAGTTTCCTGGGTTTTGCAAACTTTTACCGCCAATTCATCCCCTCATTTGCCCAGATAGCCCTGCCCCTCACGAGCTTACTAAAAACGAAGGGAGAATCCTCAGTGAAACCTAGCCAGCCACTAAAATGGACAATGGAATGCCAAGCGGCATTTGAGAGATTAAAGAGGCTTTTTTCTGCCGAACCAGTACTGAGGCACCCAGACATGGACAAACCCTTCGTGATACAGACGGATGCAAGTGATGTAGCAGTGGGGGCTGTATTATTACAAGAAAATGAGGAAGGGATGTTACAACCCTGCGCGTATACGTCCAGGAAACTCACTGAAACGGAACAGCGCTGGCCCGTGTGGGAAAAAGAGGCATATGGGATACGTTGGTCATTACTTACATGGCGCCAATTCCTTGAAGGCAATAAAATCCCTTTCCAGGTGTGGACAGACCACAAAAATTTGGAAGCCTTGAAAACACCCAGAAAACTCAGCCCCAAGCAAGCCCGCTGGTCCCAGCATTTTCACCAATTCAATTTTAAGCTCAAGCATTTGCCGGGGGGAAAGAACTTTTTGGCAGATGCATTATTTCGCATGCCCCAATATAACAGCACGCGAGCCACTGACTCTAAACCGATCATGGGAGAATCACAACTGGCAGCACCAGTGACTACCAGAGCCCACGTTAAATTAAAACCACAGCTGGATAGCCAGACCGGAATTGAATTCCGGAAAAGTTTGGAAACAGATGAATGGTTCCAGAAAAATAAACACGTATGCACAATGAAAGACGGACTGCCTTGGGTGGGGGAGAAGTTATATATACCGACCACCCAAAGAATCACATTCATGCAACTTTGCCACGACACAAAATCAGCAGGGCATTTTGGATTTGTAAAAACATTACACTTAATTAAACGGCAATTTTGGTGGCCATCCATGAAAAAAGACATAGAAAGTTACGTGGCCAGCTGCCCAAAGTGTGCAATGGCAAAAAGGCTGCAAGGGAAATCACCAGGACTGTTACAAACAGTGGCAAATCCCTCAGCCCCCTGGAGGGAAATAGCCATGGATTTTATAGTGGAATTACCAGAAAGCAATGGGAATACTGTCATTTGGACGGTCACGGACCTATTTTCCAAACAGGTTCACTTTATTCCTTGCCAAAAGATCCCCACCGCAAAAGCTTTAGCAAAACTTTTTGTGCAACATATTTACAGATTGCATGGGGCACCCCAACGCATCATATCTGATAGGGGAGTGCAATTTACATCTGCGTTTTGGAAGGAATTTCTATCTCTTTTAGGGACCACCCAGGGACTGACGTCTAGCCATCACCCTCAGGCAAATGGTCAATCAGAAAAATGTAACGGAGTACTTGAGCAATATTTAAGATGTTTTCTAAATTTCCAGCAGTCAGATTGGACGGACCTGTTGCCGTTTGCAGAGGTTGCCTACAATAATGCAGTCCACTCCAGCACAGGTTACACTCCTTTTCAAATAGCTACCGGCCAAAGTTTCAAACCCATGCCAGAACTAACCCCAAACGAACCAGAAATCCCATCACTGAAAGAATGGATGGAACAATTACAAAACACCTGGCCAATAGTGAGAAAAGCTCTAGAGGAAGCTAGGCAAGCATACAAAGCACAAGCAGATAAGAAAAGGGTGGAGCCCACACCATTCATTATAGGAGAAATGGTCTATCTGTCTACAAAATATTTAAAATCCATACAACCCTGTAAAAAACTTGGACCAAAATATATAGGGCCTTTTCCAATTAAAAGAATCATAAACCCGGTAACAGTAGAATTAGAATTACCCAAGAATCTTAGGCAAATACACCCAATTTTCCACTGCAGTTTGCTGAAAAGAGAACAACAGTCACCCTTATGGCCAAAAATTCCCCCCCCACCAACACCAATCATGATAGAAGGGGAACAACATTTCGAAATAAAGGAAATCCTGGACTCTAGAAAATATCATGGGTCAACTCAATACCTAGTAGCATGGAAGCACCTCCCCGCCTCTCACAACGAGTGGGTCCATAAACATCATATCAAAGCCCCGAAGCTTTTAAAGAAGTTTCATACAGAGTATCCTAACAAGCCAGACTAACTTTTATTCCTGTTTTGATTTCTCTACAGGTGGACCTCTCTTATTTTTAAGGGGAGCCAGATGTCAGAATCCAATTATATTTTATTTCTAACTAATCTACTCTGGGAAAACCCAATTCTTACTCTCTTTGGGATTCTGTCATACTACAAAGGGGGGGGGAGTAAACACGGGTGTTTATGACTGGCATTCCTTCTATCATCTACAAATAAACATCCTCTGTGGATTCCCTCTCTGGAGTACTAACAATAACAATGCGGCCATCAGCCTTTGATCTCACTCCCTATGAAGCCTCCTATTACCGGCAGCAAGGAAAAGGGGGGGAAGATTGAAACGTTTGGGATTCCGATGGATTTAACACCCAGCCATCTGCCAATTTGGATTGACCGGAAGGAATGTGGGGTGGGACTGCTTGGGAACGCTTTAAAACATTGAATGATCAGGGGGGTCCCCCAGATCCTGTCTAGCACACCTTCAGTCAGTTTTTCTTAATAAAGATTCCTGTTGGAAAACCTGTTCCAAGAGTTCTGTCTTCTTAAGATGTAAATTGAGGGGGGTCCTTACAATATCATCAAACCTCAACTTTTTACTTTTACATAATAGTAAGGGAGAAGGGAAAGGGAAAGTATAGGGGGGGGAAGGAAAAAAGCACGAATTAAAGTTAAAATGCTACTGGAAACCAAAGATAGTGGAGGATTTGGACTCCCAGATTGGAGACTTTATTATCAAGCAGCTATCTTACTATGGATCAAAGAATGGATAATGCTGAGAAATAAAAGGCTTCTCTACCTAAATGGGCACGACCTACAACTGGGTTGGCATGCCTTTTTGTGGTATGGGAAAAACAAAATACATAGATATTTTCAAAACCACGCTCTAAGGAACCAGAGAACAATTGCACTAAGATTGGCCTTCTATATTGCCCTGTCCCCTGAGATTTATATAGGTCAGAACGTTTTTTCCTTCTGGAAATGGGGACCATAAAAGCATACAGATAAACAAATATCCCAAAGGTGCTTTTTCACAAAGCAACTGGAATACTTTGCACTACTCAGGTGACCCTGATGACACAGATAAACCTCCAGGTTGCCTCAATGACTGTCTAAAACAATGCAAATGACCAGCTGTCTGCAAGGAGTATAAATCCTTCTATTCCCCACCATCTAGTCCGACCTGAAGAAGCATCTTGCATGAAAAAGGACCTTTGGGGTAACTATCGTATGGCCTGGATGACTGAGAATCTCCATAGACAGATAAACAAAAAATAGTACAAATTGATGTATATACATATTTTGTTGTGTGATAGACAGCTCTGACTAAATATATAGATTAAATATAAATTGTCAATTTGTCTTGAGTGGTCATCTTAATTCATATACAGACTAGAATGTGAAAAAGAAGTGGACTTAAGTACAAATGACTTTTTCATTTAAAAAGTTAGGGCTTGTGAATTGTTTCTGAAGCAAGCAAACATTGTCAGTTTTATAGATCACATAATGTGTAGGAAGTTACCTAAGAAAAATGGGCTAAATGCAAAAGATCTTCCAGCTGGATATATTTCCCTCCTCCTAAGTAGGAAAGGCAACTGAAATCTCTGACACACAAATAATCCAAATAAATTCCATCAAACGTCCAATACATGCTAGTATCCAACTTAAATAATGGTCTCTTTCTAGGAAATTCAATCAACTATGATGACTGTGTAGAACAGCACATTCCATGCTCCTAAGCCAAACAGAATACCTAGCGCACAACGAATGTACATGCCAGTTGATGAGATCATTCTGGATATGATTTTCTTGTCAGAGCAATAGTAATGTCATCTGCTAGGAGAATCTGTCATTATCCCCTGTCATGGCCAGATCACATCCTCGTGGCTGTGAGAATTTCCAATGCTCACCCCTTCTGCAGCAAGGTAGTACCTATATGAATAGTTCATCCTTGGCAACTGATGCATGTACTTGGGTTTCAGAAGGAGCTGGAAGATATCCTAGGGATTCTGCTGCATGGCCCTGTGGATATATTTGTCACAAATGGACAGCCCCCTGTGGAGGTTTTTTTCACAAATAGAATCAGAAAGCAGGCAAGATCCTGGACAGGATCATGCCTAAATAACTTCTGATCCGTCAGTCCTGAAACTCCCCTTGGTGTACACAGGAGGTGAAGGTGCTAAAAAGGGCCAAACGATGGTGTAGTGCCACTGGAGGAAAAACTAAGAATGATGTGACACGGTTGCACTGGGTGAGATTATCCAACACCTTGGGAGGAGATATGGTCAGCTTCTTCAGTTCTAACCAGTTAGTTTTTAATGGTTTTAATAATATCTGTTTCATCAGTTCCATCTTCATTTTGTTGACATCGCATTAAACAATGCTGTAGTATTTTTAGGATACATGCCTTATGAATATGTGTAATTCCAGTATGCAACAGGAAAAATCCATTCTAAAAGAAGAAATAATATGCACTGACGGTTTCAACTAATGAAAATATTAATTTTAATACAATGATTGGATTCACCATTGGGTATCTGACAGAACTGACAATGACAGGGCTTCATCGTCATATTGCAATCGCCTCCATTAATATTATGTATCTTAGTCCTAAGTGACCTCAATTGGCTGATTCAGGAAACAGTTTTATATCAAATTGTCGTCTTACTCTCACACAGCCCCTTTATCAACTGCTTCTTTGGAGTCTGAGGCTGCCATATTATTCTCAAATGCAGGAACGTGTTTAAACTAATTGAAGTTCACAATCAGCTGCAGACACTACACTTAACAGTGCCCACTCAGAATAACAAACGTAGGACAAATCTGAACAGGTGCTGAACATGCCTGTCTCAATCTTGCATGGGCAGAATACATGCATGCACAGCATGACCTCTCTCACATGTCTGTACCCATTCTCTGGATGTTCATGTCAAAAACATCCCTTGAGTGGTACCCTTTTAGATTAATTACAGAGCCATTTTAAAAATGTCATCTTTTTGTGATGCCTTCCCATTGGTGCATAGAATAGCACAAAGCACACATTCTGGTATAGAGACATTTCCTGAGGATGTGATCTAGCGTCAGTCTGAAAGCTCAGAAGATTAAACCTCTGATCCTGGTGACCGACCCAGGTTGGATCCTGCAACATTATCCTGGGACATGTATATTTCCTTCATTTGTGAGAAATTATTTGGTTTGAAAGTTATAGATCTGCCAGAAAAGATGGAAAGGAATATAAATACAAGAAATTCTGAGTTAATGGAATTGAAGAAGGATGGACTGGATTTTCTTTGCATGAGGAATGCTGTGTTTTTAAGGAGAATTTTTCAACAATGGATACTGTAGAGATATTTACAACAGAGACTTATGAACTCCGGAAATGAGATGCAATTGTTGAAATAATTCCCAATTAAAAACCTAAGGAAAGATTTCATTATGAAGAACCAAAAGAGAGAATATGATCCTGGCCAGATCGGAGATAATGATTTGTGGTAGATAAGAAACCATTGTAGACTTTCTTTATTGATTTATAACATAAAATACAAAACTACAAAAGAAAATAGTAGGAAAATAGGGGAGGGAGAAGGGAAAGGAAAAGTGTAGGGGAAAGAGGAAAAAGAAAGAAAAAGCATTGTCTTCCAACTCCCTTTGGTGCGGTAGAATTAAGATAATATCATCAAACCTCAACTTTTTACTTTTACATAATAATAAAAAATACCCATTTCTATAACAACAAACCTATCGGTAAAACCCAAAATCAAAGTTTCGTTTTTTTCCACCTCAAACACAAAGTCCAGAAGCAGTTTCCAAGTAGAAACAAAAAAATGTGTTTTTTTCTTTAATCAAAGCAGTTAATTTAGCCATCTCTGCAAACTCCATCAACTTTTACAGAAATTCATCAGTTATGGGAATCAAAGCGTCCTTTCATTTTTGTGCATAAACTAATCTTGTTACCATCAACATATATAACATCAAAGTTCCATTTTTTTCCCAAGTCTTTTTCCATTAAACCCAAATGAATAGTTTCTGGTTTTATAATTATATTCAGTTTGAGAATCTTCAGTATTAAGTTGTGAATCCTACTGCAATATTTCTTTGCTTTATTACATGTCTACCATAAATGATAAAAAGTCCCTTTTTTACATTTGCAGGCTTTCTACAAATAAATTATAATAACAGATGGTTAACAGAGGGTCTTGAACTTTAATAGAATAGAATAGAATAGAATAGAATAGAATAGAATAGAATAGAATAGAATAGAATAGAATAGAATAGAATAGAATAGAATAGAATAGAATAGAATAGAATAGAATAGAAAGTATTTATATATCAATGCCTATATTTACATTTGTATTTTCATTAATGAATATAATGATTTTATTTTTCTCTTGTGGCTCATGCCTTCCTGCCTCATAAACCTTCAAAGGTTTTGACAATGTTCACATATGTGACAGTCTCACTATCGTTATGAAATTAGCCAGTTTCTCTCCTCCAGGTCCTATGGGATACCATGGAAAAAGGAGGAACTGGCCCTGAAGGATGATACTTATTGTCCTCATGATATTGCATCCCATGGCTGGGAGTCCCAGAGCTCTATGAATTGATTTGATAGTATGTTGCTATTTGTATCTGAAGAATATCTCAACAAGACAGGTCAGAAGGATCCATCTGTGTACAAATGCATAAAGAGGCATTTGTACACAGAAAGAAGACACTCATGGAAGATGTTTGTATTCATGGAGTTGCTGTTAATAGCAATGTCTCAAGTGATGTGCAAGAATCCTAGCCTTCAGTGTGACCTTGAGGAGCCTCTTCCTATTCGTCACACCTATCATCAGATTGGAGACATCAATCTTGCTGGCATTATTTCTGTATTGTTTACATTTTCTGATCCTATTGACTTCAGTCAACATCCTTCTCAGGCACTTCAGGATGGATCTGTGTAAGTACATCATCAATTTATTGTCAGACTCTGGACCATTCTGCTAAATCACACGATGCTTGAAATGTTTTCCTCTAATCACAAAGGCTCCTGAAAAAACACGTTTTAACTAAGATGCCTAGGTTTACTTTATGTGAAGTGAAATTTCAGTTTCTGCATAAAGTTAAAAGAGAGGTCACATGTCTAATCATAACAAACCACATCTAAATATCTATAACCATAAAGGAATGTATGACTTAATTTATGAGGATGTAACTATAACTAAGATTTGGGGGGAGGGCATATTTCCCCTGATGAATTTTTCGTTTGATATTTCTGGTACCGAAATTCAGCAATTTCCTTCTGGATATAAGCCATTTTTAAAAGCTGCAGTTTGATACTGGGCCTTTCTCATTTATTAAGAAATAGTGATTCCAATTAAAAGCCAGTGTTTGTTTTGTAAAATAAATAACTCCAGTTCCTGGAGGGGTATATATGTGCTAGCATTTTGCTTTGCATTTTCCAGGATCTGAGCTGAATAGTAAAGGTGAATGCATCACTAGAGGGAACAGGAGCAGGAAAATGTAGGTCCTAATCCTGGTGTACAGGGCTTTAGTCAGACCCCATTTGGAATGCTCTATGTTTCGTATTTAAGGATTGCAGGTGCCGTGATATAAAGCAGACCTTTCTTCGTGTGTGTTTTTACAGAATGCTTTTTCAGAGTTACCAGCATGTCCTGGCCTTAGCATTTACTCTAAAAGAGATCAATAAAAATCCGCAGATCCTACCCAATGTCACGCTGGGCTTCCATATTTTTAACAGCCATTTTAGTCCAAGCTGGACCTACTTCGCCTCAATGGTCCTGCCTTTCACTCAGGGCAAATTCATCCCTAACTACAAGTGTGGGCTCCCAAAACCTTTGGCTGCAGTCATTGGGGGACCGGATATCTCTCTTCACATGGCAGCTGTATTGTCCATTTACAAAGTTCCTCAGGTAAGATGTGCTGAAGATGTTCATTATTATATTGCCATACCTCCCCAAAGATCTGTATGCTTCTTTCTCTAAAAACTTTCAAGATTCCTAGATATTATTTTTTGCTTGCTAGGATTACCATAACATTAGGAGTAATTATAACTCTGAACAGACAGTGAGGATATTGGGCATAGAAAAAACATTCCCCAAAGCCTGACATTGAATTAAGAGTTGGAAGTGACCTCAGAGGTCTTCTAGACCAACCCCTGCTCAAGCAAGAAACTCTACACTATTCTCTACAAATGGCTGTCCAAACTCTTCTTTAAAACCTCCAGTGATGGATCACCCACAACTTTTGGAGGCAAGTTGTTCCACTGATTAATTGTTCTAAGTTGATTCTCTACTTGATAAGTTTCCATCTAATTGCTTTTTGTCCTGCCTTCATGTGTTTTGGAGAATTGGTTTCCTGCCTCTTCTTTTATTCTTGTCAACCTCAGTATATAGAGGGACATCTTAGTTGATATTCCTAAATAAAGACTAGTTGCATAATGAATGTACACATTTTCAGAGATTCACTTAGACCTTCGCAGTCACTTATGTTTTTCTTCCTACAGTTCACCTATGGCTCTGCTCCAGCCATGGATAAAGAGACTCAAGCAGTTTTCTTCCAGCAAATGTTTCCAGATGAATCCCATGAACATAAGGGCCTCGTGCAGCTATTGAAGTACTTAAGATGGATCTGGGTTGGAATTCTTGTTGTAAAGGATGAGAAAGCAGAGAGATTTGTCCAGGAGGTGGTCCCCACCTTTTCAGAGTACGGCATCTGCACTGAGTTCATAGCAGAGTTACCAAACATAGATTTCTATAATGATTTTACTGGTATTATGGAGGAAGGACAACATATATACCACATTCTCATGATCAGCACAGCCAATGTGATAATTGTATGGGGTAACATTTACACTATGACATTTCTGAGAAGTTTCCTCCGGTTTTCAGAAGTGGAGGATATACCAAAGAAGCAAAAGATCTTGCTTATAAATGCTCAGACAGATTACACTTCAATGTCCCTTTATAAATCATTGGACGTCCATTTCCTACAAGGTGCTTTATCCTTTGCAGTTCACACAAAAGAGGTCCAAGACTTCCAGGAATTTCTTCACAATCTAAATCCAAACAATGACCACCGTGATCATTTTCGAAAAGATTTTTGGGAACAGGCATTCGGTTGTTTCTTCCCTATTTCAAAAGCAGAGGTATATGAGACAACTTGTACTGGACAGGAGAGAGTTGAGACCCTTCCTACATCTGTGTTTGAAACACGCATTAGTGGCCAGAGTTACAATATTTACAACGCAGTCTATGCTGTGGCACATGCTTTGCAATCACTTTATTTATCCAAATCCAGGGACGCAACAATAGTGAAAGCAGGAAGGAAAGAGTTTCACAATCAAGTGTGGTGGCAGGTAAGCCTGTAAGCAGATTAGTGCAGAAACAATCGTATCTGTGGGTCTATGGAGATTCTCAGTCATCCAGGTCATAGTTGTCCCAAAGGTGCTTTTTCAAGAGACAACTGGACTTTCTTCTTTTCCTTGAAGACCACCAAGTGGCCTCAATGACTCTCAGAGAGAGTGCCAATGACCAGATGCCTGCAAGGAATATAAATCCTTCCACTCCCCACCATTCAATCAGACCTGAAGAAGCTTCTTGGATGAGAAACAAAACGTCTTCAAAGAAAAACAAGAATGTCCAGTTGCCTCTTCTAAAAGCACCTTTGGACAACCACATCTGTAGCTGCAAACTCTAACAAACAATATTCTCTAGGGGGATTGATCTTACGTTTAAAAGTGTGATACGGTAATGGATTAACCAACTGAAATATTTATAAGCTTATGTTAACATTGTAAATTGAATTCTATAAAATTATAACCGCATCTCTTAGACTAAGATTCTGTGCATGAAATTGACAGAATTGCCCAAAACATTTTTGGTGACACACTGATTCTTCCAAGCTGCTTTCTTTATTGTTTTGCATCTATAGGCAAATCTTGTAGGACTGAGCACTCTACCATCCGTATCAACAATATACTCAGTGAACCATAAGGAAGGGGGTTTATTCCCTTATAGATAATATATTCAAATGCATGAAACAATAATAGGATAAAACATAATGTAACTGAAAAGTGTGTTTGCTTTTGTGTGTATCTGTGTGTGTAAGAGAGAGAGTGTATACATACATACATACACATAAACCTTTTAAACTACATTTTGTTTTATCTTGTTATTCTCTTGCTTCCAGTCTGTTGGGTTGTAACTGCAATAATACAAATCAAACCTTAGCATGGCTGCAGCAAATTTAAGGCTCTTTATAAGTAAGAATAATATTAAACGTTTATAGCCATATACATCCTTATATTTCTTATGTATTTTATCAGAAGTCATCCGGCTTATATCTCTTTAGCAATTAAACTAATTGCTAATTATTATTTTTTTGCTGATTTTTTCATTTTGCTATTATTCTATGTTCATTTTTTTTCAGTAACCTAATATTTTACCTCTGCCTCTCTATTAGAATGATTGTTATGTTATTTGTTTCATATTCGCCTACAACTAAAATTTAAAAAAATTTAAAATGTTATACGGTACATAAATCTTTTCAATAACATTTTGTTTTATCTTGTTATTATCTTGCTTCCACTCTGTTGGATTGTAACTACAATAATTCAGATCTAACATTAGCATGGCCGCAGCAAATATAAAGCTTTTTATAAGATTAGACTTAATTTTTATAGCCGTATACATCCTAGTATTTCTTATATATTTATCAGTAGTCATCTGGCTTAAGAGCCTTTGGCAATTAAACTACAATAGTTCTAAAAATATATTGCTGGGTTTTTTTTTTTGCAATTATATGTTAATTTTATTTTAGTAATCTGATATTTTACCTCTACCTCTATGTTGGAATGGTGGCTATGTTATCTGTTTGATACTGGCCTACAACTAAAGTTTTTTTTTTTAAGTATTTATATTTTCTTTGTTTTCAAGAAACATCCCTATGTATGATTTGAATATATTAGGGTTTTCTCTTCCTTCTGTCCTTTTCTCTCTTTGTCCCTCTCTGGCTGTCTCTATATTCCAGGTTCATTCTTTTCTGAGAAGTGTCAGATTCAACAACAGTGTTGGTGAGAAGATCTCCTTTGATGAAAATGGAGAACTCATTGGTGGATATGATATTATCAACTGGATCTCATTCCAAAACCATTCCTTTGTTAGGGTCAAAGTTGGGGTGGTAGATCCCACAGCTCCAGAAGACAAGTTCTTCAATATTTCTGTAGATTCCATCACGTGGCCAGTAGGCTTTAATCAGGTTAGCTCCTTCAATCTAGATTGGTCTCCCTTCATTTATGTAGCATAAAAATATGCTTATTGTTGAAAGAGCATCATCTCTGAACTAGCCTATGTACAAATGTTCTATGGAAGGAAAAAAATTATCTGTAAGAATGATTACTTTTGTAATACAGGTAATGGATGAGTTACGAGTGCAATGGACCCTGCCCATTCCACACATAATGCACAAACACATGGAAGTGAATCTTGTACGTAGAACGAGATCACTCCCTTGGTCGTTAAGATTCACGCAGCTCATTAAGTGAACATGAGGTATCCCGCGGCCTCAGATCCAGGTGTGAGCGGCCTGGAGAATTCATCCAGCACCTGGATCGGGCCACTGGAGGGCTGTGGAAGCATCCCCGATCTCAGATCCGGGCGGCAGCAGCCTGGAGAAGATGTCTGGCGCCTGGATCAGGCCGTTGGAGGGCAGAAGCATCCCCTGGCCTCAGATCCAGGCAGCAGTGGCCTGGAAAAAGCCTCCGATGCCTGGATCAGGCCGCCGGTGGGCCGCAGAAGCGTCCTCCATCTTTTGTTCCATTCTCTGTTGCAGTGAACAGAGGCCTGAAGTACCATGAGATCATGCTTGATCAGTAGTGTGAGATCTCACCCCACAGATCTCGTGTGATCTTGCATTACTTTAGGACTCCATACTCTGTTAATGCACCAAAGGCCTGGAACAGCCAAGAAAGCAAAGGATCTCGATCTTCGCAGGGTGAGTATTAAAGGACTGGTGCCTCGGGAGACTTGGAGCAAGGGTGGGAGGAAGGAAATAACCAGGGTAAATGTTGCAGTGCCATTGCTCGTAAGGGCAAACGACTGCCGTGGTGCTGCAATATTCATAATTTCGGGACTTACTGGTTAACACTAGGGGGCGCTTCTCGCATACCTTCAAACAAGCATTAAGTGAACACTCATAACTCGGGGATTACCTGTAGTTGATCTAAAATATTGTATCCTTTACCTTGGTCCTCTGTTAATTATGGACAATATGTTTGGGGTTTTGAAGTAAAAAATCCAGTGTACTAGATTTCATGAGTCTGGTGACTTCAAAATTCAGAAGTTGAGAAAACAATTGTTATCTAACCAGCACAAAAATTGTCTTCAGAAAGTGGTGATGATGATTATAGAAGTCCATAAAGGCCAATAAGGGTAGATATCTAATGAATTGTTATTTCAGATCAATTACATCTAAAATGATGTCATCACTTTACTTCTGTATTGAATTACTTAGTACATAAAACCATTTTTATGCTAGTCATTCCACTGTAACAGTAGCTCTCCAAGCAATTCTTTTCTGTATTGAATTATTTAGTACAGGGCTTTTCAAGAGGTGGTACGCGTACCACTTGTGGTACATTAACAAGTGGCAGGTGGTACGCAGCTCTGCCTAGCCAAGTGTAGTGGGGGAGGGAAAGAGCCAGCGCTCGCAAGGACTTACTATGAGAGAGTCCTCTGGAGCAGCAGATTGGCTGGGATGATGCAAAGGCTCCAGGCTCACTTTTGGCTCACCCTCCCCCATGAGAAAGGAGGAAAAGGGAGGCGGAGACAGGAGAGGCTATAAAAGGAGGCAGTTTGGGTGGGAGAGGGAGAGAGAGAAAAAGCAGCAGCCTTGGGAGGAGGCAGAGTCAGCTCTAGCTGCACCGAAGGGAAAGAAGAAGGAGGAGGAGGGTGGGGGGAGAGGAGAGGAGATCAAGCAGGCCGGCTATGAGCCGATCTACAACTGCTGTGGGAGCCACCTGAGCTGGCAGCAGCAAACAGACAAGAAATGCAGTGGGGGAGGGGTCGCCCTCCAAGAGGAATGAAAAAAGGCAGCAATGGCTGGAGGTGAGGCATGGAGGAGGGAGGGAGATGGAGAGTGGAAGGATTCTTATGTGCTTTTATGACTTTGAAGTTCTGGAATTTGTGTTCTTAAGGAGTGTTTGGCAATTTCTATTTGGCTGATGGCTGATGTCTCTTCTATTGCTCTGCTATTGTTAGCTGTAAGTTTTGCTGCAAGGGATTTTGAAGTATTTTTCTCCTGAATGGATTTTGCCTGTAGCATTCCTTTACTTATGAATGGAGCCATTTGGGGAGGCTGCCTTAGCTGGCAGCCAGAACTTATTTACATTTTTTTTCTTCCTTAAGTTACTTTCCTTTCTAGCCAGTACCTAATTCTTAAAAGGGAATGTGCCTTTTTAAGCTACTTCACTCAGCAGTTTGTCTTTTCTATCTCTGGAGGCTTTTCCTTATTTTATGAATATATGGAAGAGAGAAAATACGTGGGGGTTCAAATTCTTCCTTCAGAAGGAGATGGGCATGAGAAAGAGGGAGGCAGGGAAGGAGGGAGGGAGGGAAGTCTCGCCTTAGCACTTGGCCACCAGCAGCCCTGCCATTGACTTTGCTTGTCAAAAGGTTGCAAAAGGGGATCACATGACCCTGGGACACTGTGACCATCATAAATATGAATCAGTTGCCAAGCATCCAAATATAAATCACATGACCCTAGGCATGCTGCAATGGCCATAAGTGTGAAAAATGGTCATAAGTCATTTCACTGCAATTGCAACTTTGAACATGTTTTTGGGGGGGGTAAACAGGTTTTTGACACCTTGCTAGGTGGTACTCGAATATTGCCATATCCTAAAAGTGGTACAATCGGTGAAAAGCTTGAAAAGCCCTGACTTAGTACATCAAACCATTTTTATGCTAGTCATTCCACTGTAACAGTAGCTCTCCAAGGAATTCTTTTCCCCTCTGTATCTTAAAATATTCTTCTTCATTCATTGGTAGGCATTACCTCTATCTTTGTGTAATGATCCTTGTGAGACAGGATACAGCAAGGAAAAGATAGAAGGGGAGTCGTTTTGCTGCTATGCTTGCCGTCCGTGTCCAGAGGGGAAAATATCAAAAAAGAAGGGTAGGAAATTTCCAAATATAGTGGAACTAAGCCAGGAGGGTAAAACACTGTCGATTATCCACTGTATCAATTCCACTGTGTTCTTTTTCAGATGTAGATGACTGTTCTCCATGTCCAGAAGATCAATATCCAAATCCTGACAAAAATACGTGTATTCCAAAGTGGATCACCTTTTTGTCCTATGAAGAACCATTGGGGATCAATCTGACCGTTCTTTCACTTTGCTTTGCTTTAATGACAACTTTGATAATCACAATCTTCATGAAACACAAAGACACTCCCATTGTCAAAGCCAACAACCGGAATCTCACCTACATCCTCCTAGTTTCCCTCCTCCTCTCTTTCCTTTGCGTGTTTCTGTTTCTTGGGAGACCCAACACAATTGTGTGTCTCTTTCGACAACCAGCTTTTGGCCTCATCTTTTCTGTGGCGGTTTCTTGTGTCTTGGCCAAAACCTTTGTTGTGGTTCTAGCATTCATGGCCACCAAACCTGGTTCCAGATTAATGAAATGGGTGGGGGGAAGAATGGTCAGTTTTATTCTTCTATCCTGCTCCCTTGTTCAAATGTGTGTTTGTGCTGTGTGGCTGATAACGTCCCCACCATACCCAGATTTTGATGCCCATTCAGTATCTGAAGAACTCATCATGGAGTGCAATGAAGACTCGGTCATGTTCTACTGTGTTTTGGGCTTTATGGGTTTTCTTGCTCTGGTAAGCTTCTCTGCTGCTTTTCTAGCTAGGAAGTTACCCGATAGTTTCAACGAAGCCAAATTCATCACCTTCAGCATGTTGATCTTCTGCAGTGTTTGGCTGTGCTTCATTCCAACCTATCTAAGCACAAGGGGAAAATATACCTTGGCTGTGGAGATCTTCTCCATGATCTCCTCCAGTGCTGGCTTATTGGTGTGCATCTTCCTTCCCAAGTGTTTTATCATTGTGATGAGACCCGAACTGAATGATAAACATCAGCTCATGAAAAGAAAGTTTTAACAACTCTTTCCATTTTCCTGATATCCTTTATATGTAGATGTTGGAGATCTTCAACACTGGCAAATTTAAACCAGAGAACAATTGCACTAAGATTGGCCTTCTATATTGCCCTGTCCCCTGAGATTTATATAGGTCAGAATGTTTTTTCCTTCTGGAAATGGGGACCATAAAAGCATACAGATAAACAAATATCCCAAAGGTGCTTTTTCACAAAGCAACTGGAATACTTTGCACTACTCAGGTGACCCTGATGACACAGATAAACCTCCAGGTTGCCTCAATGACTGTCTAAAAGAATGCAAATGACCAGCTGTCTGCAAGGAGTATAACTCCTTCTATTCCCCACCATCTAGTCCGACCCGAAGAAGCATCTTGCATGAAAAAGGACCTTTGGGGTAACTATCGTATGGCTTGGATGACCGAGAATCTCCATAGACAGATAAACAAAAAATAGTACAAATTGATGTATGTACATATTTTGTTGTGTGATAGACAGCTCTGACTAAATATATAGATTAAATATAAATTGTCAATTTGTCTTGAGTGGTCATCTTAATTCATATACAGACTAGAATGTGAAAAAGAAGTGGACTTAAGTACAAATGACTTTTTCATTTAAAAAGTTAGGGCTTGGGAATTGTTTCTGAAGCAAGCAAACATTGTCAGTTTTATAGATCACATAATGTGTAGGAAGTTACCTAAGAAAAATGGGCTAAATTCAAAAGATCTTCCAGCTGGATATATTTGCCTCCTCCTAAGTAGGAAAGGCCACTGAAATCTCTGACACAAAAATAATCCAAATAAATTCCATCAAAAGTCCAATACATGCTAGTATCCAACTTAAATAATGGTCTCTTTCTAGGAAATTCAATCAACTATGATGACTGTGTAGAACAGCACATTTCATGCTCCTAAGCCAAACAGAATACCTAGCACACAACGAATGTACATGCCAGTTGATGAGATCATTCTGGATATGATTTTCTTGTCAGAGCAATAGTAATGTCATCTGCTGGGGGAATCTGTCATTATCCCCTGTCATGGCCAGATCACATCCTGGTGGCTGTGAGAATTTCCAATGCTCACCTCTTCTGCAGCAAGGTAGTACCTATATGAATAGTTCATCCTTGACAACTGATGCATGTACTTGGGTTTCAGAAGGAGCTGGAAGATATCCTAGGGATTCTGCTGCATGGCCCTGTGGATATATTTGTCACAAATGGACAAACCCCTGTGGAGGTTTTTTTCACAAATAGAATCAGAAAGCAGGCAAGACCCTGGACAGGATCATGCCTATATAACTTCTGATCCATCAGTCCTGAAACTCCCCTTGGTGTACACAGGAGGTGAAGGTACTAAAAAGGGCCAAAGGATGGTGTAGTGCCACTGGAGGAAAAACTAAGAATGATGTGACACGGTTGCACTGGGTGAGATTATCCAACACCTTGGGAGGAGATATCGTCAGCTTCTTCAGTTCTAACCAGTTAGTTTTTAATGGATTTAATAATATCTGTTTCATCAGTTCCATCCAGCTGGTCTTCATTTTGTTGACATCGCATTAAACAATGCTGTAGCATTTTTAGGATACATGCCTTATGAATATGTGTAATTCCAGTATGCAACAGGAAAAAAACATTCTAAAAGAAGTAATATTATGCACTGACGGTTTCAACTAATGAAAATACTAATTTTAATACAATGATTGGATTCACCATTGGGTATCTGACAGAACTGACAATGACAGGGCTTCATCATCATATTGCAATCGCCTCCATTAATATTATGTATCTTAGTCCTAAGTGACCCCAATTGGCTGATTCAGGAAACAGTTTTATATCAAATTGTCGTCTTACTCTCACACAGCCCCTTTATCAAGTGCTTCTTTGGAGTCTGAGGCTGCCATATTATTCTCAAATGCAGGAACGTGTTTAAACTAATTGAAGTTCACAATCAGCTGCAGACACTACACTTAACAGTGCCCACTCAGAATAACAAACGTAGGACAAATCTGAACATGTGCTGAACATGCCTGTCTCAATCTTGCATGGGCAGAATACATGCATGCACAGCATCACCTCTCTGACATGTCTGTACCCATTCTCTGGATGTTCATGTCAAAACCATCCCTTGAATGGTACCCTTTTAGATTAATTACAGAGCCATTTTAAAAATGTCATCTTTTTGTGATGCCTTCCCATTGGTGCATAGAATAGCACAAAGCACACATTCTGGTATAGAGACATTTCCTGAGGATGTGATCTAGCATCAGTCCGAAAGCTCAGAAGATTAAACCTCTGATCCTGGTGACCGACCCAGGTTGGATCCTGCAACATTATCCTGGGACATGTATATTTCCTTCATTTGTGAGAAATTATTTGGTTTGAAAGTTATAGATCTGCCAGAAAAGATGGAAAGGAATATAAATACAAGAAATTCTGAGATAATGGAATTGAAGAAGGATGGACTGGATTTTCTTGGCAAGAGGAATGCTGTGTTTTGTTTTGTTTTTTAATAACAAGTTGTATTAGTTTTTTTTGTTTGTTTTACAGGCAAGTGCTTATAACACATCGTGGAGATAGGGCACTCCATAGAACAAAGCAAAAGATACAGTCATACATATATAATTTAAATTACTTCTTTAAAGGTTCCCTCTCTGTTTTATCAATAAAGAAAAGAAAAAAGAAAAAAGAAAAGAAAAACATACAAAAACAAAAAACAAAAGCTATCAATCATATTTTCACCCGTTTTCAGGCTTAACCAACTTTCAATTAATCTATTTCAATTTAGTCTTACATAAACATATAGTATACAATTCGAGCATTCCTAAAATATAAATTGTTTCTCACATATATCTATTATTCCAATTTCAATTTATACTTCTCAATCAGATTATATCTCTTATTCTATTCTATTTCACATACATATTTTGTAAATAAACATAAGTTTATGTATTTTAAAACCATTACATTTTAGCCTAAAATAATAAAACAATAATTATTTCTATCATAGACATATAATATAACTATTATATTTTAATGTTTCTCAACTATATTCTATTTCATATACTCTAGATCAATCCAAATCCCTAAAAATTCCTCAATTGTTTCAATTTAGTCCACTTAATACATTGCTAATTACCATTCAATTCTTGTAAGTAAAAATATCAATAGTATTTCACCAATCTCAATCTCAATCTAACTCCTTTAGTTTTAAATTTTCCAATTTTCCCTATTGCCATTCCAAACCATAATCAAATCCATAATTTAGATCTAATGTTGACTCAGGCCAGAATAACCTTAAAAATCTCAAAAGTATTAGCTCAATCAAAGTCCAAAAGCCCTTTTTACCCATCTCATTTTTAAATCTAATTCTAGTTTTCTTTTTGTGCCAGGTAGGTTTCCACAGCAGGGCCTCTAGTTCCTCCCATCTTAGTGATTGGCTAAAAGCCTTTTCCCACCATTGAGTCCAATCATAGTCTTTTTCTCTTTTATCCAGTGTTGTCTGTACTATCATATTGTTAGCGTTTTTAGTGCCTTGTATTTGGAAGTCCAATCTTGTTGCTTTTAAAGTTGTAAATGTTTTAGTTGAATTCTGCCTTTGATCATCAGAAATCTCCATCATGTGGGATGTATCCTCTTCCTCCTCAATAGATTGTGAATATGTTTCATCCATCTCGTTAAGTTGTAGATCTGATTGTGTGTCATAGTCAATCAAAAGTTGAGCTTCAATTTTTAATTCTGAAATTTCCTTTTTCCTAAGCGTTCTAATGTGTTCTTTAAATTCCATTCTCATTTCCAAGATTTTTTCTAATATAAGTCCATAATTAATCTGTGAGTAGGATTCCATCCTCTCTTTTTTTTGTAGAAGTTCAGCTTAAAAAATGGATTGCAGCGTTATAAAATATAGAGTCCAAACCGAAATATATTTCCAAACAGAAATAGAAAAAAGCAAATAGTCAAGTCCAGCACAGAGATAAAAGAAGCAGCAAAAGTCCCAAGTAGCAGTCAGTTATTATATTATAATCCAGTCTGGGCATCACACCAGAATCAGGGAGTGAGAGTTCAGCTGGAGATACATTGTATCAGTCAAAGTTTCTAGGCTTCACGCCAAGTCCAAGGTTGCACTGTAACCAAAACAATCCACATGAGGCCGCCCAGAGAACAGAAAGTTTTTTTTTTTAAAAAAGTAGGCAATACTGTTCAGGGGGGGGGAGGAGAAAAAAGCATTCCACCCCCCTCCCTAAGAGTTTTCACCGAAACTAAAGATAAGCCAAGAGAGTCACAGTAAGGATTTTTTTTTCAGGATGCCCGAATTCCAACAGTTTATATAAACAAAGTAAAAAATAAAAATAATAATAATAATTTTTCCAAAACCCGTTTTCCCCAGTGATCAAACACTGCTTTCTCAAAATAGGGAAATAGTTCTTAAAGCTGTTAACAGGGAAGTAGATAGATTAACAAGAGGGAAGGAAAGGTCTCACCCGGATCTTCCACGGTGGTTCTTTGCTTAGATGTTGCTGTGACTTCGGCAGGAGCAGCTAAGTGATCGGCCATGTTACTGGCCGATCTTTTCCCCGTCGGCCCAAAGGTGATTTCTCGGACCGCAGAGGGAGCTACCACTCCCTCCGCGATCGACGAGTGCCCTCCTCTACGGTGGTCGCCCCTCCAAGGAGACTTTCGACCCTGTCCAGAGTCTACCGGCGGGGGGAAACCGGACGGAAAGAGTGCAAGTTCTTTGCACGTCCGCGGGCGCTGCAACCGGAAACGGAAGTCAGGAAGGCTGTGTTTTTAAGGAGAATTTTTCAACAATGGATACTGCAGAGATATTTACAGCAGAGACTTATGAACTCCAAAAATGAGATGCAATTGTTGGGATAATTCCCAATTAAAAACCTAAGGAAATATTTTACTATGAAGAACCAAAAGAGAGAATTTGATCCTGGCCAGATCAGAGATAATGATTTGTAGTAGATAAGAAACCATTGTAGACTTTCTTTATTGATTTATAATATAAAATACAAAACTACAAAAGAAAATAGTAGGAAAATAGGGGAGGGAGAAGGGAAAGGAAAAGTGTAGGGGAAAGAGGAAAAAGAAAGAAAAAGCATTGTCTTCCAACTCCCTTTGGTGCGGTAGAATTAAGATAATATCATCAAACCTCAACTTTTTACTTTTACATAATAATAAAAAATACCCATTTCTATAACAACAAACCTATCGGTAAAACCCAAAATCAAAGTTTCGTTTCTTTCCACCTCAAACACAAAGTCCAGAAGCAGTTTCCAAGTAGAAACGAAACATTGTGTTTTTTTCTTTAATCAAAGCAGTTAATTTAGCCATCTCTGCAAACTCCATCAACTTTTACAGAAATTCATCAATTATGGGAATCAAAGCGTCCTTTCATTTTTGTGCATAAACTAATCTTGTTACCATCAACATATATAACATCAAAGTTCCATTTTTTTCCCCAGTCTTTTTCCATTAAACCCAAACGAATACTTTCTGGTTTTATAATTATATTCAGTTCGAGAAACTTCAGTATTAAGCTGTGAATCCTACTGCAATATTTCTTTGCTTTATTACATGTCTAAAATAAATGATAAAAAGTCCCTTTTTTACATTTGCAGGCTTTCTACAAATAAATTATAATAACAGATGGTTAACAGAGGGTCTTGAACTTTAATTTCGCAGTTGTTTAACCTGTTAACTATTTTTGTTCCTACATATATATATAATATATGACAGGACAAATGGGTTGAGAATAGAATAGAATAGAATAGAATAGAATAGAATAGAATAGAATAGAATAGAATAGAATAGAATAGAATAGAATAGAATAGAATAGAATAGAATAGAATAGAATAGAATAGAATAGAACAGAAAGTATTTATATATCAATGCCTATATTTACATTTGTATTTTCATTAATGAATATAATGATTTTATTTTTCTCTTGTGGCTCATGCCTTCCTGCCTCATAAACCTTCAAAGGTTTTGACAATGTTCACATATGTGACAGTCTCACTATCGTTATGAAATTAGCCAGTTTCTCTCCTCCAGCTCCTATGGGATACCATGGAAAAAGGAGGAACTGGCCCTGAAGGATGATACTTATTGTCCTCATGATATTCCATCCCATGGCTGGGAGTCCCAGAGCTCTATGAATTGATTTGTTAGTATGTTGCTATTTGTATCTGAAGAATATCTCAAGAAGACAGGTCAGAAGGATCCATCTGTGTACAAATGCATAAAGAGGCATTTGTACACAGAAAGAAGACACTCATGGAAGATGTTTGTATTCATGGAGTTGCTGTTAATAGCAATGTCTCAAGTGGTGTGCAAGAATCCTAGCCTTCAGTGTGACCTTGAGGAGCCTCTTCCTATTCGTCACACCTATCATCAGATTGGAGACATCAACCTTGCTGGCATTATTTCTGTATTGTTTACATTTTCTGATCCTATTGATTTCAGTCAACATCCTTCTCAGGCACTTCAGGATGGATCTGTGTAAGTACATCATCAATTTATTGTCAGACTCTGGACCATTCTGCTAAATCACACGATGCTTGAAATGTTTTCCTCTAATCACAAAGGCTTCTGAAAAAACACGTTTTAACTAAGATGCCTAGGTTTACTTTATGTGAAGTGAAATTTCAGTGTCTGCATAAAGTTAAAAGAGAGGTCACATGTCTAATCATAACAAACCACATCTAAATATCTATAACCATAAAGGAATGTATGACTTAATTTATGAGGATGTAACTATCAATAAGATTTTGGGGGAGGGCATATTTCCCCTGATGAATTGTTTGTTTGATATTTCTGGTACCGAAATTCAGCAATTTCCTTCTAGATATAAGCCATTTTTAAAAGCAGCAGTTTGATACTGGGCCTTTCTCATTTATTAAGAAATAGTGATTCCAATTTCAAGCCAGTGTTCTTTTTGTAAAATAAATAACTCCAGTTCCTGGAGGGGTATATATGTGCTAGCATTTTGCTTTGCATTTTCCAGGATCTGAGCTGAATAGTAAAGGTGAATGCATCACTAGAGGGAACAGGAGCAGGAAAATGTAGGTCCTAATACTGATGTGCAGGGCTTTAGTCAGACCCCGTTTGGAATACTATATGTTTTGTATTTAAGGATTGCAGGTGCCGTGATATAAAGCAGACCTTTCTTCGTGTGTGTTTTTACAGAATATTTTTTCAGAATTACCAGCATGTCCTGGCCTTAGCATTTACTCTAAAAGAGATCAATAAAAATCCGCAGATCCTACCCAATGTCACGCTGGGCTTCCATATTTTTAACAGCCATTTTAGTCCAAGCTGGACCTACTTCGCCTCAATGGTCCTGCCTTTCACTCAGGGCAAATTCATCCCTAACTACAAGTGTGGGCTCCCAAAACCTTTGGCTGCAGTCATTGGGGGACCTGATATCTCTCTTCACATGGCAGCTGTATTGTCCATCTACAAAGTTCCTCAGGTAAGATGTGCTGAAGATATTCATTATTATATTGCCATACCTCCCCAAAGATCTGTATGCTTCTTTCTCTAAAAACTTGTGTCATGTGTTTTGGAGAATAGGTTGGCTCCCTCTTCTTTTATTCTTGTCAACCTCAGTATATAGAGGGACATCTTGGTTGATATTTCTAAATAAAGACAACTAGTTGCATAATGTTTCAGTATATAAGCTAGAAGTATAGCTTATACTAGAAGTATAGCTTATATAAGCGAGAGACTCAAATGAATGTACACATTTTCAGAGGTTCACTTAGACCTTCGCAGTCACTTATGTTTGTCTTCCTGCAGTTGACCTATGGCTCTGCTCCAGCCATGGATAAAGAGACTCAAGCAGTTTTCTTCCAGCAAATGTTTCCAGATGAATACCATGAACATAAGGGCCTCATGCAGCTATTGAAGTACTTAAGATGGATCTGGGTTGGAATTCTTGTAGTAAAGGATGAGAAAGCAGAGAAATTTGTCCAGGAGGTGGTCCCCACCTTTTCAGAGTACGGCATCTGCACTGAGTTCATAGCAGAGTTACCAAACATAAATTTCTATAATGATTTTACTGGTATTATGGAGGAAGGACAACATATATACCACGTTCTCATGAACAGCACAGCCAATGTGATAATTGTATATGGTAAAATTCATACCACGGCAGTTCTGAGAAGTTTCCTCCGGTTTTCAGAAGTGGAGGATATACCAAGGAAGCAAAAGATCTGGCTTCTAAATGCTCAGACAGATTACACTTCAATGTCCCTTCATAAAACATGGGACGTCCATTTCCTACAAGGTGCTTTATCCTTTGCAGTTCACATAAAAGAGGTCCAAGATTTCCAGGAATTTCTTCACAATCTAAGTCCAAACAATGATCAACATGATCATTTTCGGAAAGATTTCTGGGAACAGGCATTCGGTTGTTTCTTCCCTAATTCAAAAACAGAGATGTCTGACACAACTTGTACTGGACAGGAGAGACTGGAGACTCTTCCTACATCTGTGTTTGAAACACGCATCAGTGCCCAGAGTTACAATATTTACAACGCAGTCTATGCTGTGGCACATGCTTTGCAATCACTTTATTTATCCAAATCCAGGGACGCAACAATAGTGAAAGCAGGAAGGAAAGAGTTTCACAATCAAGTGTGGTGGCAGGTAAACCTGTAAGCAGATTAGTGCAGAAACAACCGTATCTGTAGCTCTATGGAGATTCTCAGTCATCCAGGTCATGGTTGTCCCAAAGGTGCTTTTTCAAAAGACAACTGGACTTTCTTCTTTTCCTTGAAGACCACAAAGTGGCCTCAATGACTCTCAGAGAGAGGGCCAATGACCAGATGCCTGCAAGGAATATAAATCCTTCCACTCCCCACCATTCAATCAGACCTGAAGAAGCTTCTTGGATGAGAAGCAAAACGTCTTCAAAGAAAAACAAGAATGTCCAGTTGCCTCTTCTAAAAGCACCTTTGGACAACCACATCTGTAGCTGCAAACTCTAACAAACAATATTCTCTAGGGGGATTGATCTTACGTTTAAAAGTGAGATACGGTAATGGATTAACCAACTGAAATATTTATAAGCTTATGTTAACATTGTAAATTGAATTCTATAAAATTATAACCGCATCTCTTAGACTAAGATTCTGTGCATGAAATTGACAGAATTGCCCAAAACATTTTTGGTGACACACAGTGATTCTTCCAAGCTGCTTTCTTTATTGTTTTGCATCTATAGGCAAATCTTGCAGGACTGAGCACTCTACCATCCGTATCAACAATATACTCAGTGAACCATAAGGAAGGGGCTATATTCCCTTATAGATAATATATTCAAATGCATGAAACAATAATAGGATAAAACATAATGTAACTGAAAAGTGTGTTTGCTTTTGTGTGTATCTGTGTGTGTAAGAGAGAGAGTGTATACATACATACATACACATAAACCTTTTAAACTACATTTTGTTTTATCTTGTTATTCTCTTGCTTCCAGTCTGTTGGATTGTAACTGCAACAATACAAATCAAACCTTAGCATGGCTGCAGCAAATTTAAGGCTCTTTATAAGTAAGAATAATATTAAACGTTTATAGCCATATACATCCTTATATTTCTTATGTATTTTATCAGAAGTCATCCGGCTTATATCTCTTTAGCAATTAAACTAATTGCTAATTATTATTTTTTTGCTGATTTTTTTATTTTGCTATTATTCTATGTTCATTTTTTTCCAGTAACCTAATATTTTACCTCTGCCTCTCTATTAGAATGATTGTTATGTTATTTGTTTCATATTGGCCTACAACTAAAATGTAAAAAAATTTAAAATGTTATACGGTACATAAATCTTTTCAATAACATTTTGTTTTATCTTGTTATTATCTTGCTTCCAGTCTGTTGGATTGTAACTACAATAATTCAGATCTAACTTTAGCATGGCCGCAGCAAATATAAAGCTTTTTATAAGATTAGAATTAATTTTTATAGCCGTATACATCCTAGTATTTCTTATATATTTATCAGTAGTCATCTGGCTTAAGAGCCTTTGGCAATTAAACTACAATAGTTCTAAAAATATATTGCTGGGTTTTTTTTTTACAATTATATGTTAATTTTATTTTAGTAATCTGATATTTTACCTCTACCTCTATGTTGGAATGGTGGCTATGTTATCTGTTTGATACTGGCCTACAACTAAAGTTTTTTTTTTAAAGTATTTATATTTTCTTTGTTTTCAAGAAACATCCCTATGTATGATTTGAATATATTAGGGTTTTCTCTTCCTTCTGTCCTTTTCTCTCTTTGTCCCTCTCTGGCTGTCTCTATATTCCAGGTTCATTCTTTTCTGAGAAGTGTCAGATTCAACAACAGTGTTGGTGAGAAGATCTCCTTTGATGAAAATAGAGAACTCATTGGTGGATATGATATTATCAACTGGATCTCATTCCCAAACCATTCCTTTGTTAGGGTCAAAGTTGGGATGGTAGATCCCACAGCTCTAGAAGACAAGTTCTTCAATATTTCTGTAGATTCCATCACGTGGCCCGTAGGCTTTAATCAGGTTAGCTCCTTCAATCTAGATTGGTCTCCCTTCATTTATGTAGCATAAAAATAAGCTTATTGTTGAAAGAGCATCATCTCTGAACTAGCCTATGTACAAATGTTCTATGGAAGAAAAAAAGTATCTGTAAGAATGATTACTTTTGTAATACAGGTAATCGATGAGTTGCAAATGCAATGGAGCCTGCCCATTCCACTCATAACTCAAATACTCGTGGCAGTGATTCTCGTACGTCGAACGAGATCACTCCCTTGGTCGTTAAGATTCACGCAGCTCATTAAGTGAACATGAGGTATCCCGCGGCCTCAGATCCAGGTGTGAGCGCCCTGGAGAATTCATCCAGCACCTGGATCGGGCCACTGGAGGGCTGTGGAAGCATCCCCGATCTCAGATCTGGGTGGCAGCAGCCTGGAGAAGATGTCCAGCGTGTGGATCAGGCCGTCGGAGGGCTGCAGAAGCATCCCCTGGCCTCAGATCCAGGCAGCAGTGGCCTGGAAAAAGCCTCCGGTGCCTGGATCGGGCCGCCGGTGGGCCGCAGAAGTGTCCTCCATGTTTTGTTCCATTCTCTGTTGCAGTGAACAGAGGCTTAAAGTACCATGAGATCATGCTTGATCAGTAGTGTGAGATCTCACCCCACAGATCTCATGTGATCTTGCATTGCTTTAGGCCTCCATTCTCTGTTAATGCACCAAAGGCCTGGAACAGCCAAGAAAGCGAAGGATCTCGATCTTCGCAGGGTGAGTATTAAAGGACTGGTGCCTCGGGAGACTTGGAGCAAGGGTGGGGAGGAAGGAAATAACCAGGGTAAATGTTGCAGTGCCATTGCTCGTAAGGGCAAACGACTGCCGTGGTGCTGCAATATTCATAATTTCGGGACTTACTGGTTAACACTAGGGGGCGCTTCTCGCATACCTTCAAACAAGCATTAAGTGAACACTCATAACTCGGGGATTACCTGTAGTTGATCTAAAATATTGTATCCTTTACCTTGGTCCTCTGTTAATTATGGACAATATGTTTGGGGTTTTGAAGTAAAAAATCCAGTGTACTAGATTTCATGAGTCTGGTGACTTCAAAATTCAGAAGTTGAGAAAACAATTATCTAACCAGCACAAAAATTGTCTTCAGAAAGTGGTGATGATGATTATAGAAGTCCATAAAGGCCAATAAGGGTAGATATCTAATGAATTGTTATTTCAGATGAATTACATCTAAAATGATGTCATCACTTTACTTCTGTATTGAATTACTTAGTACATAAAACCATTTTTATGCTAGTCATTCCACTGTAACAGTAGCTCTCCAAGCAATTCTTTTCTGTATTGAATTATTTAGTACAGGGCTTTTCAAGAGGTGGTACGCGTACCACTTGTGGTACATTAACAAGTGGCAGGTGGTACGCAGCTCTGCCTAGCCAAGTGTAGTGGGGAAGGGAAAGAGCCAGCGCTCGCAAGGACTTACTATGAGAGAGTCCTCTGGAGCAGCAGATTGGCTGGGGTGATGCACAGGCTCCACGCTCACCTCTGGCTCACCCTCCCCCATGAGAAAGGAGGAGGAGGGAGGCGGAGACAGGAGAGGCTATAAAAGGAGGCAGTTTGGGTGGGAGAGGGAGAGAGAGAAAAAGCAGCAGCCTTGGAAGGAGGCAGAGTCAGCTCTAGCTGCACCGAAGGGAAAGAAGAAGGAGGAGGAGGGTGGGGGGAGAGGAGAGGAGATCAAGCAGGCCGGCCATGAGCCGATCTACAACTGCTGTGGCAGCCACCTGCGCTGGCAGCAGCAAACAGACAAGAAATGCAGTGGGGGAGGGGTTGCCCTCCAAGAGGAATGAAAAAAGGCAGCAATGGCTGGAGGTGAGGCACGGAGGAGGGAGGGAGATGGAGAATGGAAGGATTCTTATGTGCTTTTGTGACTTTGAAGTTCTGGAATTTGTGTTCTTAAGGAGTGTTTGGCAATTTCTATTTGGCTGATGGCTGATGTCTCTTCTATTGCTCTGCTATTGTTAGCTGTAAGTTTTGCTGCAAGGGATTTTGAAGTATTTTTCTCCTGAATGGATTTTGCCTGTAGCATTCCTTTACTTATGAATGGAGCCATTTGGGGAGGCTGCCTTAGCCGGCAGCCAGAACTTATTTACATTTTTTTTCTTCCTTAAGTTACTTTCCTTTCTAGCCAGTAGCTAATTCTTAAAGGGGAATGTGCCTTTTTAAGCTACTTCACTCAGCAGTTTGTCTTTTCTATCTCTGGAGGCTTTTCCTTATTTTATGAATATATGGAAGAGAGAAAATATGTGGGGGTTCAAATTCTTCCTTCAGAAGGAGATGGGCATGAGAAAGAGGGAGGCAGGGAAGGAGGGAGGGAGGGAAGTCTCGCCTTAGCACTTGGCCACCAGCAGCCCTGCCATTGACTTTGCTTGTCAAAAGGTTGCAAAAGGGGATCACATGACCCTGGGACACTGTGACCATCATAAATATGAATCAGTTGCCAAGCATCCAAATATAAATCACATGACCCAGGGCATGCTGCAATGGCCATAAGTGTGAAAAATGGTCATAAGTCATTTCACTGCAATTGCAACTTTGAACATTTTTTGGGGGGGGTAAACAGGTTTTTGACACCTTGCTAGGTGGCACTCGAATATTGCCATATCCTAAAAGTGGTACAATCAGTGAAAAGCTTGAAAAGCGCTGACTTAGTACATCAAACCATTTTTATGCTAATCATTCCACTGTAACAGTAGCTCTCCAAGCAATTCTTTTCCCCTCTGTATCTTAAAATATTCTTCTTCATTCATTGGTAGGCATTACCTCTATCTTTGTGTAATGATCCTTGTGAGACAGGATACAGCAAGGAAAAGATAGAAGGGGAGTCGTTTTGCTGCTATGCTTGCCGTCCGTGTCCAGAGGGGAAAATATCAAAAAAGAAGGGTAGGAAATTTCCAAATATAATGGGACTAAGCCAGGAGGGTAAAACACTGTCGATTATCCACTGTATCAATTCCACTGTGTTCTTTTTCAGATGTAGATGACTGTTCTCCATGTCCAGAAGATCAATATCCAAATCCTGACAAAAATACGTGTATTCCAAAGTGGATCACCTTTTTGTCCTATGAAGAACCATTGGGGATCAATCTGACCGTTCTTTCACTTTGCTTTGCTTTAATGACAACTTTGATAATCACAATCTTCATGAAACACAAAGACACTCCCATTGTCAAAGCCAACAACCGGAATCTCACCTACATCCTCCTAGTTTCCCTCCTCCTCTCTTTCCTTTGCGTGTTTCTGTTTCTTGGGAGACCCAACACAATTGTGTGTCTCTTTCGACAACCAGCTTTTGGCCTCATCTTTTCTGTGGCGGTTTCTTGTGTCTTGGCCAAAACCTTTGTTGTGGTTCTAGCATTCATGGCCACCAAACCTGGTTCCAGATTAATGAAATGGGTGGGGGGAAGAATGGTCAGTTTTATTCTTCTATCCTGCTCCCTTGTTCAAATGTGTGTTTGTGCTGTGTGGCTGATAACATCCCCACCATACCCAGATTTTGATGCCCATTCAGTATCTGAAGAACTCATCATGGAGTGCAATGAAGACTCGGTCATGTTCTACTGTGTTTTGGGCTTTATGGGTTTTCTTGCTCTGGTAAGCTTCTCTGCTGCTTTTCTAGCTAGGAAGTTACCCGATAGTTTCAACGAAGCCAAATTCATCACCTTCAGCATGTTGATCTTCTGCAGTGTTTGGCTGTGCTTCATTCCAACCTATCTAAGCACAAGGGGAAAATATACCTTGGCTGTGGAGATCTTCTCCATGATCTCCTCCAGTGCTGGCTTATTGGTGTGCATCTTCCTTCCCAAGTGTTTTATCATTGTGATGAGACCCGAACTGAATGATAAACATCAGCTCATGAAAAGAAAGTTTTAACAACTCTTTCCATTTTCCTGATATCCTTTATATGTAGATGTTGGAGATCTTCAACACTGGCAAATTTAAACCAGAGAACAATTGCACTAAGATTGGCCTTCTATATTGCCCTGTCCCCTGAGATTTATATAGGTCAGAACG
Source organism: Azemiops feae (assembly GCA_023970755.1). Taxonomy (NCBI): domain Eukaryota; kingdom Metazoa; phylum Chordata; class Lepidosauria; order Squamata; family Viperidae; genus Azemiops; species Azemiops feae. The sequence continues at coordinate 1,423,226 of JALGBA010004027.1, read as the reverse complement.
TTTTTTCCTTCTGGAAATGGGGACCATAAAAGCATACAGATAAACAAATATCCCAAAGGTGCTTTTTCACAAAGCAACTGGAATACTTTGCACTACTCAGGTGACCCTGATGACACAGATAAACCTCCAGGTTGCCTCAATGACTGTCTAAAAGAATGCAAATGACCAGCTGTCTGCAAGGAGTATAACTCCTTCTATTCCCCACCATCTAGTCCGACCCGAAGAAGCATCTTGCATGAAAAAGGACCTTTGGGGTAACTATCGTATGGCTTGGATGACTGAGAATCTCCATAGACAGATAAACAAAAAATAGTACAAATTGATGTATGTACATATTTTGTTGTGTGATAGACAGCTCTGACTAAATATATAGATTAAATATAAATTGTCAATTTGTCTTGAGTGGTCATCTTAATTCATATACAGACTAGAATGTGAAAAAGAAGTGGACTTAAGTACAAATGACTTTTTCATTTAAAAAGTTAGGGCTTGGGAATTGTTTCTGAAGCAAGCAAACATTGTCAGTTTTATAGATCACATAATGTGTAGGAAGTTACCTAAGAAAAATGTGCTAAATTCAAAAGATTTTCCAGCTGGATATATTTGCCTCCTCCTAAGTAGGAAAGGCCACTGAAATCTCTGACACAAAAATAATCCAAATAAATTCCATCAAAAGTCCAATACATGCTAGTATCCAACTTAAATAATGGTCTCTTTCTAGGAAATTCAATCAACTATGATGACTGTGTAGAACAGCACATTTCATGCTCCTAAGCCAAACAGAATACCTAGCACACAACGAATGTACATGCCAGTTGATGAGATCATTCTGGATATGATTTTCTTGTCAGAGCAATAGTAATGTCATCTGCTGGGGGAATCTGTCATTATCCCCTGTCATGGCCAGATCACATCCTGGTGGCTGTGAGAATTTCCAATGCTCACCTCTTCTGCAGCAAGGTAGGACCTATATGAATAGTTCATCCTTGACAACTGATGCATGTACTTGGGTTTCAGAAGGAGCTGGAAGATATCCTAGGGATTCTGCTGCATGGCCCTGTGGATATATTTGTCACAAATGGACAGACCCCTGTGGAGGTTTTTTTCACAAATAGAATCAGAAAGCAGGCAAGACCCTGGACAGGATCATGCCTATATAACTTCTGATCCATCAGTCCTGAAACTCCCCTTGGTGTACACAGGAGGTGAAGGTACTAAAAAGGGCCAAAGGATGGTGTAGTGCCACTGGAGGAAAAACTAAGAATGATGTGACACGGTTGCACTGGGTGAGATTATCCAACACCTTGGGAGGAGATATCGTCAGCTTCTTCAGTTCTAACCAGTTAGTTTTTAATGGATTTAATAATATCTGTTTCATCAGTTCCATCCAGCTGGTCTTCATTTTGTTGACATCGCATTAAACAATGCTGTAGCATTTTTAGGATACATGCCTTATGAATATGTGTAATTCCAGTATGCAACAGGAAAAATCCATTCTAAAAGAAGTAATATTATGCACTGACGGTTTCAACTAATGAAAATACTAATTTTAATACAATGATTGGATTCACCATTGGGTATCTGACAGAACTGACAATGACAGGGCTTCATCATCATATTGCAATCGCCTCCATTAATATTATGTATCTTAGTCCTAAGTGACCCCAATTGGCTGATTCAGGAAACAGTTTTATATCAAATTGTCGTCTTACTCTCACACAGCCCCTTTATCAACTGCTTCTTTGGAGTCTGAGGCTGCCATATTATTCTCAAATGCAGGAACGTGTTTAAACTAATTGAAGTTCACAATCAGCTGCAGACACTACACTTAACAGTGCCCACTCAGAATAATAAACGTAGGACAAATCTGAACATGTGCTGAACATGCCTGTCTCAATCTTGCATGGGCAGAATACATGCATGCACAGCATCACCTCTCTGACATGTCTGTACCCATTCTCTGGATGTTCATGTCAAAACCATCCCTTGAATGGTACCCTTTTAGATTAATTACAGAGCCATTTTAAAAATGTCATCTTTTTGTGATGCCTTCCCATTGGTGCATAGAATAGCACAAAGCACACATTCTGGTATAGAGACATTTCCTGAGGATGTGATCTAGCATCAGTCCGAAAGCTCAGAAGATTAAACCTCTGATCCTGGTGACCGACCCAGGTTGGATCCTGCAACATTATCCTGGGACATGTATATTTCCTTCATTTGTGAGAAATTATTTGGTTTGAAAGTTATAGATCTGCCAGAAAAGATGGAAAGGAATATAAATACAAGAAATTCTGAGATAATGGAATTGAAGAAGGATGGACTGGATTTTCTTTGCATGAGGAATGCTGTGTTTTTAAGGAGAATTTTTCAACAATGGATACTGTAGAGATTTCACTATGAAGAACCAAAAGAGAGAATATGATCCTGGCCAGATCAGAGATAATGATTTGTGGTAGATAAGAAACCATTGTAGACTTTCTTTATTGATTTATAAGATAAAATACAAAACTACAAAAGAAAATAGTAGGAAAATAGGGGAGGGAGAAGGGAAAGGAAAAGTGTAGGGGAAAGAGGAAAAAGAAAGAAAAAGCATTGTCTTCCAACTCCCTTTGGTGCGGTAGAATTAAGATAATATCATCAAACCTCAACTTTTTACTTTTACATAATAATAAAAAATACCCATTTCTATAACAACAAACCTATCGGTAAAACCCAAAATCAAAGTTTCATTTTTTCCCACCTCAAACACAAAGTCGAGAAGCAGTTTCCAAGTAGAAACAAAAAAATGTGTTTTTTTCTTTAATCAAAGCAGTTAATTTAGCCATCTCTGCAAACTCCATCAACTTTTACAGAAATTCATCAGTTATGGGAATCAAAGCGTCCTTTCATTTTTGTGCATAAACTAATCTTGTTATCATCAACATATATAACATCAAAGTTCCAATTTTTTCCCAAGTCTTTTTCCATTAAACCCAAATGAATATTTTCTGGTTTTATAATTATATTCAGTTTGAGAATCTTCAGTATTAAGTTGTGAATCCTACTGCAATATTTCTTTCCTTTATTACATGTCTACCATAAATGATAAAAAGTCCCTTTTTTACATTTGCAGGCTTTCTACAAATAAATTATAATAACAGATGGTTAACAGAGGGTCTTGAACTTTAATAGAATAGAATAGAATAGAATAGAATAGAATAGAATAGAATAGAATAGAATAGAATAGAATAGAATAGAATAGAATAGAATAGAATAGAATAGAATAGAATAGAATAGAAAGTATTTATATATCAATGCCTATATTTACATTTGTATTTTCATTAATGAATATAATGATTTTATTTTTCTCTTGTGGCTCATGCCTTCCTGCCTCATAAACCTTCAAAGGTTTTGACAATGTTCACATATGTGACAGTCTCACTATCGTTATGAAATTAGCCAGTTTCTCTCCTCCAGCTCCTATGGGATACCATGGAAAAAGGAGGAACTGGCCCTGAAGGATGATACTTATTGTCCTCATGATATTGCATCCCATGGCTGGGAGTCCCAGAGCTCTATGAATTGATTTGATAGTATGTTGCTATTTGTATCTGAAGAATATCTCAACAAGACAGGTCAGAAGGATCCATCTGTGTACAAATGCATAAAGAGGCATTTGTACACAGAAAGAAGAGACTCATGGAAGATGTTTGTATTCATGGAGTTGCTGTTAATAGCAATGTCTCAAGTGGTGTGCAAGAATCCTAGCCTTCAGTGTGACCTTGAGGAGCCTCTTCCTATTCGTCACACCTATCATCAGATTGGAGACATCAATCTTGCTGGCATTATTTCTGTATTGTTTACATTTTCTGATCCTATTGATTTCAGTCAACATCCTTCTCAGGCACTTCAGGATGGATCTGTGTAAGTACATCATCAATTTATTGTCAGACTCTGGACCATTCTGCTAAATCACACGATGCTTGAAATGTTTTCCTCTAATCACAAAGGCTTCTGAAAAAACACGTTTTAACTAAGATGCCTAGGTTTACTTTATGAGAAGTGAAATTTCAGTGTCTGCATAAAGTTAAAAGAGAGGTCACATGTCTAATCATAACAAACCACATCTAAATATCTATAACCATAAAGGAATGTATGACTTAATTTATGAGGATGTAACTATAACTAAGATTTGGGGGGAGGGCATATTTCCCCTGATGAATTTTTCGTTTGATATTTCTGGTACCGAAATTCAGCAATTTCCTTCTGGATATAAGCCATTTTTAAAAGCTGCAGTTTGATACTGGGCCTTTCTCATTTATTAAGAAATAGTGATTCCAATTTCAAGCCAGTGTTTGTTTTCTAAAATAAATAACTCCAGTTTCTGGAGGGGTATATATGTGCTAGCATTTTGCTTTGCATTTTCCAGGATCTGAGCTGAATAGTAAAGCTGAATGCATCACTAGAGGGAACAGGAGCAGGAAAATGTAGGTCCTAATCCTGATGTGCAGGGCTTTAGTCAGACCCCGTTTGGAATACTATATGTTTTGTATTTAAGGATTGCAGGTGCCATGATATAAAGCAGACCTTTCTTCGTTTGTGTTTTTACAGAATATTTTTTCACAATTACCAGCATGTCCTGGCCTTAGCATTTACTCTAAAAGAGATCAATCAAAATCCGCAGATCCTACCCAATGTCACGCTGGGCTTCCATATTTTTAACAGTCATTTTAGTCCAAGCTGGACCTACTTCGCCTCAATGGTCCTGCCTTTCACTCAGGGCAAATTCATCCCTAACTACAAGTGTGCACTCCCAAAACCTTTGGCTGCAGTCATTGGGGGACCTGATATCTCTCTTCACATGGCAACTGTATTGTCCATCTACAAAGTTGCTCAGGTAAGATGTGCTGAAGATATTCATTATTATATTGCCATACCTCCCCAAAGATCTGTATGCTTCTTTCTCTAAAAACTTTCAAGATTCCTAGATATTATTTTTTGCTTGCTAGGATTACCATAACATTAGGAGTAATTATAACTCTGAACAGACAGTGAGGATATTGGGCATAGAAAAAACATTCCCCAAAGCCTGACATTGAATTAAGAGTTGGAAGTGACCTCAGAGGTCTTCTAGACCAACCCCTGCTCAAGCAAGAAACTCTACACTATTCTCTACAAATGGCTGTCCAATCTCTTCTTTAAAACCTCCAGTGATGGATCACCCACAACTTTTGGAGGCAAGTCGTTCCACTGCTTAATTGTTCTAAGTTGATTCTCTCCTTGATAAGTTTCCATCTATTGCTTTTTGTCCTGCCTTCATGTGCTTTGCAGAATAGGTTGGATCCCTCTTCTTTTATTCTTGTCAATCTCAGTATATAGAGGGACATCTTGGTTGACATCAAAGACACCCAGAGACTCAAATGAATGTACACATTTTCAGAGGTTCACTTAGACCTTCGCAGTCACTTATGTTTGTCTTCCTTCAGTTGACCTATGGCTCTGCTCCAGCCATGGATAAAGAGACTCAAGCAGTTTTCTTCCAGCAAATGTTTCCAGATGAATCCCATGAACATAAGGGCCTCATGCACCTATTGAAGTACTTAAGATGGATCTGGGTTGGAATTCTTGTTGTAAAAGATGAGAAAGCAGAGAAATTTGTCCAGGAGGTGGTCCCCACCTTTTCAGAGTACGGCATCTGCACTGAGTTCATAGAAGAGTTACCAAACATAAATTTCTATAATGATTTTACTGGTATTATGGAGGAAGGACAACATATATACCATGTTCTCATGTACAGCACAGCCAATGTGATAATTGTATATGGTAAAATTCATACCATGACAGTTCTGAGAACTTTCCTCCGGTTTTCAGAAGTGGAGGATATACCAAGGAAGCAAAAGATCTGGCTTCTAAATGCTCAGACAGATTACACTTCAATGTCCTTTCATAAATCATGGGACATCCATTTCCTACAAGGTGCTTTATCCTTTGCAGTTCACATAAAAGAGGTCCAAGACTTCCAGGAATTTCTTCACAATCTAAGTCCAAACAATGATCAACATGATCATTTTCGAAAAGATTTTTGGGAACAGGCATTCGGTTGTTTCTTCCCTAATTCAAAAACAGAGATGTCTGAGACAACTTGTACTGGACAGGAGAGACTGGAGACTCTTCCTACATCTGTGTTTGAAACACGCATCAGTGGCCAGAGTTACAATATTTACAACGCAGTCTATGCTGTGGCACATGCTTTGCAATCTCTGTGTTTATCCAAATCCAGGGACGCGACAATAGTGAAAGCAGGAAGGAAAGAGTTTCACACTCAAGTGTGGTGGCAGGTAAGCCTGTAAGCAGATTAGTGCAGAAACAACCATATCTGTAGCTCTATGGAGATTCTCAGTCATCCAGGTCATGGTTGTCCCAAAGGTGCTTTTTCAAGAGACAACTGGACTTTCTTCTTTTCCTTGAAGACCTCCAAGTGGCCTCAATGACTCTCAGGGAGAGTGCCAATGACCAGATGACTGCAAGGAATATAAATCCTTCCACTCCCCACCATTCAATCAGACCTAAAGAAGCTTCTTGGATGAGAAGCGAAACGTCTTCAAAGAAAAACAAGAATGTCCAGTTGCCTCTTCTAAAAGCACCTTTGGACAACCACATCTGTAGCTGCAAACTCTAACAAACAATATTCTCTAGGGGGATTGATCTTATGTTTAAAAGTGAGATACGGTAATGGATTAACCAACTGAAATATTTATAAGCTTATGTTAACATTGTAAACTGAATTCTATAAAATTATAACCGCATCTCTTAGACTATGCTTCTATGCATGAAATTGACAGAATTGCCCAAAACATTTTTGGTGACACACAGTGATTCTTCCAAGCTGCTTTCTTAATTGTTTTGCATCTATAGGCAAATCTTGCAGGACTGAGCACTCTACCATCTGTATCAAGAATATATCTGTGAACCATAAGGAAGGGGCTATATTCCCTTATAGATAATATATTTAATATATTCAAATGCATGAGACAATAATAGGATAAAACATAATGTAACTGGAAAGTGTGTTTGCTTGTGTGTGTATGTGTGTGAGAGAGAGAGTGTGTGTATACACACATACATACACATAAACCTTTTAAACTACATTTTGTTTTATCTTGTTATTCTCTTGCTTCCAGTCTGTTGGATTGTAACTGCAATAATATAAATCAAACCTTAGCATGGCTGCAGCAAATTTAAGGCTCTTTATAAGTAAGAATAATATTAAACTTTTATAGCCATATACATCCTTATTTTCTTATGTATTTTATCAGAAGTCATCCGGCTTATATCTCTTTACCAATTAAACTAATTGCTAATTAATTTTTCTGCTGATTTTTTTATTTTGCTATAATTCTATGTTCATTTTTTTTCAGTAACCTAATATTTTACTTCTGCCTCTCTATTAGAATGATTGTTATGTTATTTGTTTCATATTGGCCTACAACTAAAATTAAAAAGAAAAGAAAATGTTATACAGTACATAAATCTTTTCAATAACATTTTGTTTTATCTTGCTTCCAGTCTGTTGGATTGTAATTACAATAATTCAAATCTAACTTTAGCATGGCCGCAGCAAATATAAAGCTCTTTATAAGATTAGAATTAATTTTTATAGCCGTATACATCCTAGTATTTCTTATATCAGTAGTCATCTGGCTTAAGAGCCTTTAGCAATTAAACTACAATAGTTCTAAAAAATTATTGCTGGGTTTTTTTTTACAATTATATCTTAATTTTATTTTAGTAATCTGATATTTTACCTCTACCTCTATGCTGGAATGGTGGCTATGTTATCTGTTTGATACTGGCCTACAACTAAAGTTTTTTTTTTTAAGTATTTATATTTTCTTTGTTTTCAAGAAACATCCTTATGTATGTTTTGAATATATGAGGGTTTTCTCTTCCCTCTGTCCTTTTCTCTCTTTGTCCCTCTCTGGCTGTCTCTATATTCCAGGTTCATTCTTTTCTGAGAAGTGTCAGATTCAACAACAGTGTTGGTGAGAAGATCTCCTTTGATGAAAATGGAGAACTCATTGGTGGATATGATATTATCAACTGGATCTCATTCCCAAACCAATCCTTTGTTAGGGTCAAAGTTGGGATGGTAGATCCCACAGCTCCAGAAGACAAGTTCTTCAATATTTCTGTAGATTCCATCACGTGGCCAGTAGGCTTTAATCAGGTTAGCTCTTTCAATCTAGATTGGTCTCCCTTCCTTTATTTAGCATAAAAATATGTTTATTGTTGAAAGAGCATCATCTCTGAACTAGCTAAGTACAAATGTTCTATGGAAGGAAAAAAATTATCTGTAAGAATGATTACTTTTGTAATACAGGTAATCGTTGAGTTACGAGTGTAATGGAGCCTGCCCATTCCACTCATAACTCAAAAACCCATGGCAGTGATTCTCGTACATCGAACGAGATCACACCCTTGGTTGTTAAGATTCACGCCGCTCATTAAGTGAACATGAGGTATCCCGCGGCCTCAGATCCAGGTGTGAACGGCCTGGAGAAGTCATGCAGCACCTGGATCGGGCCACTGGATGGCTGTGGAAGCATCCCCGATCTCAGATCCGGGTGGCAGCAGCCTGGAGAATATATCCGGTGCGTGGATCGGGCCATTGGAGGGCTGCAAAAGCATCCACTGGCCTCAGATCCGGGCAGCAGTGGCCTGGAAAAAGCCTCCAGTGCCTGGATCGGGCCGCCAGTGGGCTGCAGAAGCGTCCTCTGGCTTTTGTTCCATTCTCTGTTGCAAGAAGCGAAGGATCTCAATCTTTGCAGGGTGAGTATTAAACGACTGGTGCCTAGGGATACTTGGAGCAAGAGTTGGGAGGGAGGAAATAACCAGGGTAAATGTTGCAGTGCCATTGCTCGTAAGGGCAAACGACTGCCTTGGTGCTGCAATATTCATAATTTCGGGACTTGCTGGTTAACACTAGGGGGCGCTTCTCGCGTACCTTCAAACAAGCATTAAGTGAACACTCGTAACTCGGGGATTACCTGTAGTTGATCTAAAACATTGTACCCTTTACCTTGGTCCTCTGTTAATTATGGACAATATGTTTGGGGTTTTGAAGTAAAAGCTACAATCCAGTGTACTAGATTTTATGAGTCTGGTGACTTAAAACTTCAGAAGTTGAGAAAACAATTGTTATCTAACCAGCACAAAAATTGTCTTCGGAAAGTGGTGATGATGATCATAGAAGTCCATAAAGGCCAATAAGGGTAGATATTTAATGAATTGTTATTTCAGATCAATTACATCTAAAATGATGTCATCATTTTACTTCTGTATTGAATTACTTAGTACATAAAACAATTTTTATGCTAGTCATTCCACTGTAACAGTAGCTCTCCAAGCAATTCTTTTCCCCTCTGTATCTTAAAATATTCTTCTTCATTCATTGGTAGGCATTACCTCTATCTTTGTGTAATGATCCTTGTGAGACAGGATACAGCAAGGAAAAGATAGAAAGGAAGTCGTTTTGCTGCTATGCTTGCCGTCCGTGTCCACAGGGGAAAATATCAAAAAAGAAGGGTAGGAAATTTCCAAATATAATGGGACTAAGCCAGAAGGGTACAACACTGTCTATAATCCACTGTATCATTTACACTGTGTTCTTTTTCAGATGTAGATGACTGTTCTCCATGTCCAGAAGATCAATATCCAAATCCTGACAAAAATATGTGCATTCCAAAGGGGATCACTTTTTTGTCCTATGAAGAACCCTTGGGGATCAGTCTGACTGTTCTTTCTCTTTGCTTTTCTTTAATGACAACTTTTGTAATCACAATCTACATGAAACACAAAGACACTCCCATTGTCAAAGCCAACAACCGGAATCTCACCTACATCCTCCTAGTTTCCCTCCTCCTCTCTTTCCTTTGCGTGTTTCTGTTTCTTGGGAGACCCAACACGGTTGCGTGTCTCCTTCGACAACCAGCTTTTGGCCTCATCTTTTCTGTGGCAGTTTCTTGTGTCTTGGCCAAAACCTTTGTTGTGGTTCTAGCATTTATGGCCACCAAACCTGGTTCCAGATTGAGGAAATGGGTGGGGGGAAGAATGGTCAGTTTTATTCTTCTATCCTGCTCCCTTGTTCAAATGTGTGTTTGTGCTGTGTGGCTGATAATGTCTCCACCATACCCAGATTTTGATGCCCATTCAGTGTCTGAAGAACTCATCATGGAGTGCAATGAAGACTCGGTCATGTTCTACTGTGTTTTGGGCTTTATGGGTTTTCTTGCTCTGGTAAGCTTCTCTGCTGCTTTTCTAGCTAGGAAGTTACCCGATAGTTTCAACGAAGCCAAATTCATCACCTTCAGCATGTTGGTCTTCTGCAGTGTTTGGCTGTGTTTCATTCCAACCTATCTAAGCACAAGGGGAAAATATACCTTGGCTGTGGAGATCTTCTCCATGATCTCTTCCAGTGCTGGCTTATTGGTGTGCATCTTCCTTCCCAAGTGTTTTATCATTGTGATGAGACCCGAACTGAATGATAAACATCAGCTCATGAAAAGAAAGTTTTAACAACTCTTTCCATTTCCCTGATATCCTTTATATGTAGATGTTGGAGATCTTCAACACTGGCAAATTTAAACCAGAGAACAATTGCAGTAAGATTGGCCTTCTATATTGCCCTGTCCCCTGAGATTTATATAGGTCAGAACATTTTTTCCTTCTGGAAATGGGGACCATAAAAGCATACAGATAAACAAATATCCCAAAGGTGCTTTTTCACAAAGCAACTGGAATACTTTGCACTACTCAGGTGACCCTGATGACACAGATAAACCTCCAGGTTGCCTCAATGACTGTCTAAAAGAATGCAAATGACCAGCTGTCTGCAAGGAGTATAACTCCTTCTATTCCCCACCATCTAGTCAGAGCCGAAGAAGCATCTTGCATGAAAAAGGACCTTTGGGGTAACTATCGTATGGCCTGGATGACCGAGAATCTCCATAGACAGATAAACAAAAAATAGTACAAATTGATGTATATACATATTTTGTTGTGTGATAGACAGCTCTGACTAAATATATAGATTAAATATAAATTGTCAATTTGTTTTGAGTGGTCCTCTTTATTCATATACAGACTAGAATGTGAAAAAGAAGTGGACTTAAGTACAAATGACTTTTTCATTTAAAATGTTAGGGCTTGTGAATTGTTTCTGAAGCAAGCAAACATTGTCAGTTTTATAGATCACATAATGTGTAGGACGTTACCTAAGAAAAATGGGCTAAATTCAAAAGATCTGCCAGCTGCATATATATGCCTTCTCCTCAGTAGCAAAGGCCAATGAAATCACTGACACAAAAATAATCCAAAAAAATTCCATCAAAAGTCCAATACATGCTAGTATCCAACTTAAATAATGGTCTCTTTCTAGGAAATTCAATCAACTATGATGACTGTGTAGAACAGCACATTCCATGGTCATAAGCCAAACAAAATACCTAGCACACAATGATTCTAAATGCCAGTTGATGAGATCATTCTGGATATGATTTTCTTGTCAGAGCAATAGTAATGTCATCTGCTGGGGGAATCTGTCATTATCCCCTGTCGTGGCCAGACCACATCCTGGTGGCTTTGAGAATTTCCAATGCTCACCCCTTCTGCAGCAAGGTAGGACCTATATGAATAGTTCATCCTTGGCAACAGATGGATCTACTTGGGTTTCAGAAGGAGCTGGAAGATATCCTAGGGATTCTGCTGCATGGCCCTGTGGGTATATTTGTCACAAATGGACAGACCCCTGTGGAGGTTTTTTTCACAAATAGAATCAGAAAGCAGGCAAGACCCTGGACAGGATCATGCCTATATAACGTCTGATCCATCAGTCCTGAAACTCCCCTTGGTGTACACAGGAGGTGAGGATGCTAAAAAGGGCCAAAGGATGGTGCAGTGCCACTGGAGGAAAAACTAAGAATGATGTGACATGGTTGCACTGTGTTAGATTATCCAACAGCTTGGGATGAGATATGGTCAGCTTCTTCAGTTCTAACCAGTTAGTTTTTAATGGTTTTAATAATATCTGTTTCATCAGTTCCATCCAGCTGGTCTTCATTTTGTTGAGATTGCATTAAACAATGCTGTAGTATTTTTAGGATACATGCCTTATGAATATGTGTAATTCCAGTATGCAACAGGAAAAATGCATTCTAAAAGAAGAAATATTATGCACTGACGGTTTCAACTAATGAAAATACTAATTTTAATACAATGATTGGATTCACCATTGGGTATCTGACAGAACTGACAATGACAGGGCTTCATCGTCATATTGCAATCGCCTCCATTAATATTATGTATCTTAGTCCTAAGTGACCCCAATTGGCTGATTCAGGAAACAGTTGTCTTACTCTCACACAGCCCCTTTATCAAGTTCTTCTTTGGAGTCTGAGGCTGCCATATTATTTTCAAGTGCAGGAACGTGTTTAAACTGTTGAAGTTCACAATCACCTGCAGACACTACTGTTAACAGTGCCCACTCAGAATGACAAACGTAGGACAAATCTGAACATGTGCTGAACATTCCTGTCTCAATCTTGCATGGGCAGAATACATGCATGCACAGCATCACATCTCTGACATGTCTGTACCAATTCTCTTGAATGGTACCCTTTTAGATTAATTACAGAGCCATTTTTAAAATGTCATCTTTTTGTGATGCCTTCCCATTGGTGCGTAGAATAGCACAAAGCACACATTCTGGTATAGAGACGTTTCCAGAGGATGGGATCTAGCATTAGTCTGAAAGCTCAGAAGACTAAACCTCTGATCCTGGTGACCGACCCAGGTTGGATCCTGCAACATTATCCTGGGACATGTATATTTCCTTCATTTGTGAGAAATTATTTGGTTTGAAAGTTATAGATCTGCCAGAAAAAATGGAAAGGAATATAAATACAAGAATTTCTGATATAATGGAATTGAAGAACGATGGACTGGATTTTCTTGGCAAGAGGAATGCTGTGTTTTTAAGGAGAATTTTTCAACAATGGATATTGCAAAGATATTTATAACGGAGACTTATGAACTCCAAAAATGAGATGCAATTGTTGGGATAATTCCCAATTAAAAACCTAAGGAAAGATTTCACTATGAAGAACCAAAAAAGAGAATTTGATCCTGGCCAGATCAGAGATAATGATTTGTGGTAGATAAGAAACCATTGTAGACTTTCTTTATTGATTTATAATATAAAATACAAAACTACAAAAAAAAAATAGTAGGAAAATAGGGGAGGGAGAAGGGAAAGGAAAAGTGTAGGGGAAAGAGGAAAAAGAAAGAAAAAGCATTGACTTCCAACTCCCTTTGGTGTTGTAAAATAAGATAATATCAACAAACCTCAACTTTTTACTTTTACATAATGGTAAGGGAGAAGGGAAAGGAAAAGTGTAGGGGGGGGAGGAAAAAAGCACGAATTAAAGTTAAAATGCTACTAGAAACCAAAGATAGTGGAGGATTTGGACTCCCAGATTGGAGACTTTATTATCAAGCAGCTATCTTACTATGGATCAAAGAATGGATAATGCTGAGAAATAAAAGGCTTCTCTACCTAGAGGGGCACGACCTACAACTGGGTTGGCATGCCTTTTTGTGGTATGGGAAAAACAAAATACATAGATATTTTCAAAACCACGCTATAAGGAATGCACTGCTTTCAGAATGGGAGAGAATAAAACAAAAACTTTATATTAAAATACCAGTTTGGCTTTCAACAATGGAAGCTTTTGCATACCCAAATTTAATTAACTACGACAAACTCGTTACCTATAAAGACATTTTGGACAAGGATGGAAAACTTAAAGACAGGCAAGATTTACAACAACAAGGCATTGACTTACAAATACAAACAAGATACAAGAAAGATTTAAAGACAATGGGATTTTATAAAGAACAGATAGAATTTGACTAAATACTTTTGAAAACAGATGAAAATTTGATTAAGAAACTTTATAGATTTCTGCTAAGTTGGAAGATGGAAGAAGAACAAGTAAAAGAGACAATGATAATTTGGGCAAAAAACTTTGGATATTCTATAGACTTAGAAGCTTGGCAAAAGCTATGGGATAGAAATATTAAACTGACTAAAGCAGCTTCATATAAAGAAAATTTATATAAAATGTTCTATAGATGGCACATGACACCAGTAAGGCTAGCGAAAATGTTCCAGAATGTTTTCAATAACTGTTGGAAATGTAAACAAAAGCCAAGCACTTATTACCATATCTGGTGGGTATGTCCTAGCGCAAAGAAATTCTGGTCTAAGATTCATAGATGGTTAGAAAAGATGACTAAAATACAGATAGAATTTAAGCCAGAACTGTTTCTGCTAGGAATACTAGGAACTAATTACGGGAAAAAGAATGAATATTTAATATTACATATATTGACAGCTGCGAGAATAGCATTTGCCCAATACTGGAAAAATGAAAATGTACCATCTGATGAGATTATAATTAGGAAAATTCTAGAATGTACAGAAATGGACAGATTAACCTTAGAGATTAAGGAGAAAGAAGACTCAGTTTATTTTAAGACATGGGAAAACTTTTATCAATGGTTAGCAAAATGAGTTAGTGAGAAATAACTGTGAAAGATATTAAGATGCTTGATGTTTATTGATTAATCGACATACTTAATAACCATTGCTATTTTTGTTGACCACAGCTATTTATTATTATATTAATCACTCCCATTGAATACCTGTACCCGGACGATAGTTTGTTTGCTAAAGCTTGGAATGTGATTGGGGGTAACCCCATTCTGTACCTATCCCCACCTCAATCTTATCCTTGAACCCCATCCTGAATCCCACTACCTATACCAACCCTTTCCTTCCTTACCTGTATAAAATCAACAAAATATCTTAAAAAAAAGAAAGAAAGAAAAGTGTGGGGGAAAAGGAAAAAGAAATAAAAAGCATTTATTTCCAATTCCCTTTGGTGTAGTAAAATAAGATAATATCATCAAACATCAACTTTTTACTTTTACATAATAATAAAAAATACCCATTTCTATAACAACAAACCTATCGGTAAAACCCAAAATCAAAGTTTCATTTTTTCCCACCTCAAACACAAAGTCCAGAAGCAGTTTCCAAGTAGAAACAAAAAAAATGTGTTTTTTTCTTTAATCAAAGCAGTTAATTTAGATATCTCTGCAAACTCCATCAACTTTTACAGACATTCATCAATTATGGGAATCAAAGTATCCTTTCATTTTTGTGCATAAACT
Source organism: Azemiops feae (assembly GCA_023970755.1). Classification (NCBI taxonomy): domain Eukaryota; kingdom Metazoa; phylum Chordata; class Lepidosauria; order Squamata; family Viperidae; genus Azemiops; species Azemiops feae. Next base: position 1,407,950 of record JALGBA010004027.1, on the reverse strand, counting down.
AATCTTGTTACCATCAACATATATAACATCAAAGTTCCATTTTTTCCCAAGTCTTTTTCCATTAAACCCAAATGAATAGTTTCTGGTTTTATAATTATATTCAGTTTGAGAAACTTCAGTATTAAGTTATGAATCCTACTGCAATATTTCTTTGCTTTATTACATGTCTACCATAAATGATAAAAAGTCCCTTTTTTACATTTTCAGGCTTTCTGCGAATAAATTATAATAACAAATTTTTAACAGAGGGCCTTGAACTTTAATTTTGCAGTTGTTTAACTTGTTAACTATTTTTGTTTCTACATATATATATAATATATGACAGGACAAATGGGTTGAGAATAGAATAGAATAGAATAGAATAGAATAGAATAGAATAGAATAGAATAGAATAGAATAGAATAGAATAGAATAGAATAGAATAGAATAGAATAGAATAGAATAGAATAGAATAGAAAGTATTTATATATCAATGCCTATATTTACATTTGTATTTTCATTAATGAATATAATGATTTTATTTTTCTCTTGTGGCTCATGCCTTCCTGCCTCATAAACCTTCAAAGGTTTTGACAATGTTCACATATGTGACAGTCTCACTATCGTTATGAAATTAGCCAGTTTCTCTCCTCCAGGTCCTATGGGATATCATGGAAAAAGAAGGAACTGGCCCTGAAGGATGATACTTATTGTCCTCATGATATTCCATCCCATGGCTGGGAGTCCCAGAGCTCTATGAATTGATTTGATAGTATGTTGCTATTTGTATCTGAAGAATATCTCAAGAAGACAGGTCAGAAGGATCCATCTTGTGGCATAAAGAGGCATTTGTACACAGAAAGAAGACACTCATGGAAGATGTTTGTATTCATGGAGTTGCTGTTAATAGCAATGTCTCAAGTGATGTGCAAGGATCCTAGCCTTCAGTGTGACCTTGAGGAGCCTCTTCCTATTCATCACACCTATCATCAGATTGGAGACATCAACCTTGCTGGCATTATTTCTGTATTGTTTACATTTTCTGATCCTATTGATTTCAGTCAACATCCTTCTCAGGCACTTCAGGATGGATCTGTGTAAGTACATCATCAATTTATTGTCAGACTCTGGACCATTCTGCTAAATCACACGATGCTTGAAATGTTTTCCTCTAATCACAAAGGCTTCTGAAAAAACACGTTTTAACTAAGATGCCTAGGTTTACTTTATGTGAAGTGAAATTTCAGTGTCTGCATAAAGTTAAAAGAGAGGTCACATGTCTAATCATAACCAACCACATCTAAATATCTATAACCATAAAGGAATGTATGACTTAATTTATGAAGATGTAACTATCAATAAGATTTTGGGGGAGGGCATATTTCCCCTGATGAATTTTTCATTTCATATTATTGGTACCAAAATTCAGCAATTTCCTTCTGGATATAAGTCATTCTTAAAAGCTGCAGTTTGATACTGGGCCTTTCTCATTTGTTAAGAAATAGTGATTCCAATTTCAAGTCAGTGTTTCTTTTGTAATATAAATAACTCCACTTTCTGGAGGGGTATATATGTGCTAGCATTTTGTGTTGCATTTTCCAGGATCTGAGCTGAATAGTAAAGCTGAATGCATCACTAGAGGGAACAAGAGCAGGAAAATGTAGGTTCTAATCCTGATGTACAGGGCTTTAGTCAGACCCCATTTGGAATACTCTATGTTTTGTATTTAAGGATTACAGGTGCCATGATATAAAGCAGACCTTTCTTCGTGTGTGTTTTTACAGAATGCTTTTTCAGAGTTACCAGCATGTCCTGGCCTTAGCATTTACTCTAAAAGAGATCAATAAAAATCCACAGATCCTACCCAATGTCACGCTGGGCTTCCATATTTTTAACAGCCATTTTAGTCCAAGCTGGACCTACTTCGCCTCAATGGTCCTGCCTTTCACTCAGGGCAAATTCATCCCTAACTACAAGTGTGGGCTCCCAAAACCTTTGGCTGCAGTCATTGGGGGACCTGATATCTCTCTTCACATGGCAGCTGTATTGTCCATTTACAAAGTTCCTCAGGTAAGATGTGCTGAAGATGTTCATTATTATATTGCCATACCTCCCCAAAGATCTGTATGCTTCTTTCTCTAAAAACTTTCAAGATTCCTAGATATTATTTTTTGCTTGCTAGGATTACCATAACATTAGGAGTAATTATAACTCTGAGCAGACAGTGAGGATATTGGGCATAGAAAAAACATTCCCCAAAGCCTGACATTGAATTAAGAGTTGGAAGTGACCTCAGAGGTCTTCTAGACCAACCCCTGCTCAAGCAAGAAACTCTACACTATTCTCTACAAATGGCTGTCCAAACTCTTCTTTAAAACCTCCAGTGATGGATCACCCACAACTTTTGGAGGCAAGTTGTTCCACTGATTAATTGTTCTAAGTTGATTCTCTACTTGATAAGTTTCCATATAATTGCTTTTTGTCCTGCCTTCATGTGTTTTGGAGAATTGGTTTCCTTCCTCTTCTTTTATTCTTGTCAATCTCAGTATATAGAGGGACATCTTAGTTGATATTCCTAAATAAAGACTAGTTGCATAATGAATGTACACATTTTCAGAGGTTCACTTAGATCTACGCAATCACTTATATTTGTCTTCCTGCAGTTGACCTATGGCTCTGCTCCAGCCATAGATAAAGAGACTCAAGCAGTTTTCTTCCAGCAAATGTTTCCAGATGAATCCCATGAACATAAGGGCCTCATGCAGCTATTGAAGTACTTAAGATGGATCTGGGTTGGAATTCTTGTTGTAAAGGATGAGAAAGCAGAGAAATTTGTCCAGGAGGTGGTCCCCACCTTTTCAGACTACGGCATCTGCACTGAGTTCATAGCAGAGTTACCAAGCATAGATTTCTATAATGATTTTACTGGTATTATGGAGGAAGGACAAAAGATATACCACGTTCTCATGAACAGCACAGCCAATGTGATAATTGTATGTGGTAAAATTCATACCATGGCAGTTCTGAGAAGTTTCCTCCGGTTTTCAGAAGTGGAGGATATACCAAGGAAGCAAAAGATCTGGCTTATAAATGCTCAGACAGATTTCACTTCAATGTCCCTTTATAAATCATTGGATGTCCATTTCCTACAAGGTGCTTTATCCTTTGCAGTTCACACAAAAGAGGTCCAAGACTTCCAGGAATTTCTTCACAATCTAAATCCAAACAATGACCACCATGATCATTTTCGAAAAGATTTTTGGGAACAGGCATTCGGTTGTTTCTTCCCTATTTCAAAAGCAGAGGTATCTGAGACAACCTGTACTGGACAGGAGAGACTTGAGACCCTTCCTACATCTGTGTTTGAAACACGCATCAGTGGCCAGAGTTACAATATTTACAACGCAGTCTATGCTGTGGCACATGCTTTGCAATCACTGTATTTATCCAAATCCAGGGACGCAACAATAGTGAAAGTAGGAAAGAAAGAGTTTCACAATCAAGTGTGGTGGCAGGTAAGCCTGTAAGCAGATTAGTGCTGAAACAACCATATCTGTGCGTCTATGGAGATTCTCAGTCATCCAGGTCATAGTTGTCCCAAAGGTGCTTTTTCAAGAGACAACTGGACTTTCTTCTTTTCCTTGAAGACCTCCAAGTGGCCTCAATGACTCTCAGAGAGAGTGCCAATGACCAGATGACTGCAAGGAATATAAATCCTTCCACTCCCCACCATTCAATCAGACCTGAAGAAGCTTCTTGGATGAGAAGCGAAACGTCTTCAAAGAAAAACAGGAATGTCCAGTTGCCTCTTCTAAAAGCACCTTTGGACAACCACATCTGTAGTTGCAAACTCTAACAAACAATATTTTCTAGGGGTATTCATTTTAGATTTAAAAGTGAGATACGGTAATGGATTAACCAACTGAAATATTTATAAGCTTATGTTAACATTGTAAACTGAATTCTATAAAATTATAACCGCATCTCTTAGACTATGCTTCTATGCATGAAATTGACAGAATTGCCCAAAACATTTTTGGTGACACACAGTGATTCTTCCAAGAGTGTATACATACATACATACACATAAACCTTTTAAACTACATTTTGTTTTATCTTGTTATTCTCTTGCTTCCAGTCTGTTGGATTGTAACTGCAATAATATAAATCAAACCTTAGCATGGCTGCAGCAAGTTTAAGGCTCTTTATAAGTAAGAATAATATTAAACATTTATAGCAATATACATACTTATATTTCTTATGTATTTTATCAGAAGTCATCCGGCTTATATCCCTTTAGCAATTAAACTAATTGCTAATTATTATTTTTTTGCTAATTTATTTTACTTTGGTATTATTCTATGTTCATTTTTTTTCAGTAACCTAATATTTTACCTCTGCCTCTCTATTAGAATGATTGTTATGTTATTTGTTTCATATTGGCCTACAACTAAAATTTTAAAAAAATTAAAATGTTATATGGTACATAAATCTTTTCAATAACATTTTGTTTTATCTTGTTATTATCTTGCTTCCAGTCTGTTGGATTGTAACTACAATAATTCAAATCTTACTTTAGCATAGCCGCAGCAAATATAAAGCTTTTATAAGATTAGAATTAATTTTTATAGCCGTATACATCCTAGTATTTCTTATATATTTATCAATAGTCATCTGGCTTAAGAGCCTTTAGCAATTAAACTACAATAGTTCTAAAAATATATTGCTGGGTTTTTTTTTTACAATTATATGTTAATTTTATTTTAGTAATCTGATATTTTACCTCTACCTCTATGTTGGAATGGTGGCTATGTTATCTGTTTGATACTGGCCTACAACTAAAGTTTTTTTTTAAGTATTTATATTTTCTTTGTTTCAAGAAACATCCCTATGTATGTTTTGAATATATGAGGGTTTTCTCTTCCCTCTGTCCTTTTCTCTCTTTGTGCCTCTCTGGCTGTCTCTATATTCCAGGTTCATTGTTTTCTGAGAAGTGTCAGATTCAACAACAGTCTTGGTGAGAAGATCTCCTTTGATGAAAATGGAGAACTCATTGGTGGATATGATATTATCAACTGGATCTCATTCCCAAACCATTCCTTTGTTAGGGTCAAAGTTGGGATGGTAGATCCCACAGCTCCAGAAGACAAGTTCTTCAATATTTCTGTAGATTCCATCACATGGCCAGTAGGCTTTAATCAGGTTAGCTCTTTCAATCTAGATTGGTCTCCGTTCATTTATGTAGCATAAAAATATGCTTATTGTTGAAAGAGCATCATCTCTGAACTAGCCTAAGTACAAATGTTCTATGGAAGGAAAAAAAATATCTGTAAGAATGATTACTTTTGTAATACAGGTAATCACTGAGTTATGAGTGTAATGGACCCTGCCCATTCCACACATAATGCACAAACACATGGAAGTGAATCTTGTACGTAGAATGAGATCACTCCCTTGGTCGTTAAGATTCACGCAGCTCATTAAATAAACATGAGGTATCCCGCGGCCTCAGATCCAGGTGTGAGCGCCCTGGAGAATTCATCCAGCACCTGGATCGGGCCACTGGAGGGCTGTGGAAGCATCCCCAATCTCAGATCCGGGCGGCAGCAGCCTGGAGAAGATGTCCGGCGTCTGGATCAGGCCGTCGGAGGGCTGCAGAAGCGTCCCCTGGCCTCAGATCCAGGCAGCAGTGGCCTGGAAAAAGCCTCCGGTGCCTGGATCGGGCTGCCAGTGGGCCGCAGAAGCGTCCTCCATCTTTTGTTCCATTCTCTGTTGCAGTGAACAGAGGCCTAAAGTACCATGAGATCATGCTTGATCAGTAGTGTGAGATCTCACCCCACAGATCTCGTGTGATCTTGCATTAGTGTAGGCCTCCATTCTCTGTTAATGCACCAAAGGCCTGGAACAGCCAAGAAAGCAAGTATTAAAGGACTGGTGCCTAGGGAGACTTGGAGCAAGAGTGGGGAGGGAGGAAATAACCAGGGTACTAGATTTCATGAGTCTGGTGACTTCAAAATTCAGAAATTGAGAAAACAATTGTTATCTAACAAGCACAAAAATGGTCTTCGGAGAGTGATGATGATGATTATAGAACTCCATAAATGCCAATAAGGGGATATATTTAATGAATTGTTATTTCAGACAAATTACATCTAAAATGATGTTATCACTTTACTTCTGTACTGAATTACTTAGTACATAAAACCATTTTCATGCTAGTCATCCCACTGTAACAGTAGCTCTTCAAGCCATTCTTTTCCCCTCTGTATCTTAAAATATTCTTCTTCATTCATTGGTAGGCATTACCTCTATCTTTGTGTAATGATCCTTGTGAGATAGGATACAGCAAGGAAAAGATAGAAGGGGAGTCGTTTTGCTGCTATGCTTGCCGTCTGTGTCCAGAGGGGAAAATATCACAAAATAAGGGTAGGAAATTTCCAAATATAATGGGACTAAGCCAGGAGGGTACAACACTATTGATAATCCACTGTATCAATTCCATTGTGTTCTTTTTCAGATGTAGATGACTGTTCTCCATGTGCAGAAGATCAATATCCAAATCCTGACAAAAATATGTGCATTCCAAAGCGGATCAGCTTTTTGTCCTATGAAGAACACTTAGGGATCAGTCTGACCGTTCTTTCTCTTTGCTTTTCTTTAATGACAACTTTGGTAATCACAATCTTCATGAAACACAAAGACACTCCCATTGTCAAAGCCAACAACCGGAATCTCACCTACATCCTCCTAGTTTCCCTCCTCCTCTCTTTCCTTTGCGTATTTTTGTTTCTTGGGAGACCCAACACAATTGTGTGTCTCCTTCGACAACCAGCTTTTGGCCTCATCTTTTCTGTGGCAGTTTCTTGTATCTTGGCCAAAACTTTTGTTGTTGTTCTAGCATTCATGGCCACCAAACCTGGTTCCAGATTGAGGAAATGGGTGGGGGGAAGAATGGTCAGTTTTATTCTTCTATCCTGCTCCCTTGTTCAAATGTGTGTTTGTGCTGTGTGGCTGATAACTTCCCCACCATACCCAGATTTTGATGCCCATTCAGTATCTGAAGAACTCATCATGGAGTGCAATGAAGACTCGGTCATGTTCTACTGTGTTTTGGGCTTTATGGGTTTTCTTGCTCTGGTAAGCTTCTCTGCTGCTTTTCTAGCTAGGAAGTTACCCGATAGTTTCAACGAAGCCAAATTCATCACCTTCTGCATGTTGGTCTTCTGCAGTGTTTGGCTGTGCTTTATTCCAACCTATCTAAGCACAAGGGGAAAATATACCTTGGCTGTGGAGATCTTCTCCATGATCTCCTCCAGTGCTGGCTTATTGGTGTGCATCTTCCTTCCCAAGTGTTTTATCATTGTGATGAGACCCGAACTGAATGATAAACATCAGCTCATGAAAAGAAAGTTATAACATTTCCATTTTCCTGATATCCTTTATATGTAGATGTTGGAGATCTTCAACACTGGCAAATTTAAACCAGAGAACAATTGCACTAAGATTGGCCTTCTACAAATGACTTTTTCATTAAAAAAAGATAGGGCTTGTGAATTGTTTCTGAAGCAAGCAAACATTGTCAGTTTTATAGATCACATAATGTGTAGGAAGTTACCTAAGAAAAATGGGCTAAATTCAAAAGATCTGCCAGCTGCATATATATGCCTTCTCCTCAGTAGCAAAGGCCAATGAAATCTCTGACACAAAAAGAATCCAAAAAAATTCCATCAAAAGTCCAATACATGCTAGTATCCAACTTAAATAATGGTCTCTTTCTAGGAAATTCAATCAACTATGATGACTGTGTAGAACAGCACATTCCATGGTCATAAGCCAAACAAAATACCTAGCACACAATGATTCTAAATGCCAGTTGATGAGATCATTCTGGATATGATTTTCTTGTCAGAGCAATAGTAATGTCATCTGCTCGGGGAATCTGTCTGATATGTTCTGAAGCGAAGAAGCACTCTTAAAGGAATCTAATCCATTTTGTTCAGAAAACTCTTTATTTATGCAACATACTCCAGTACGAATAAAGTATTGCCAAAAACTGAATAACTCCTCCTTCTTCCCACAGTGTCTAAGCATTTCCTCCTCCCTCAAATGACAGGTCATAAATCACATTCCCCAATTAGTTTAAAGTGTGAGCTTTCTTTCCCGCCATGTTATCTATCTTCTCACATTTCATTCTTTGAAGACGCTGTGCTGAGATATTTTTATGGCTAAATAGTTCCCAACACATTCTTTCACTCCCTCCCCCCATACTATCTATTAGTGACTCTTAAAGTAATACACAGGTTAAATAGTGAATGTCTGCATCCATATATATATTGTCAAGCATAACATTCGATGTTAGAAGCCTTGACATCCGGGCCCCCTTACAAAAACGACCAATCCTGTAATATAGACAAAAGCATATGTTAATGATCAGGTTTCGGTTTGTTGGGATATTTTGCATGAAATCTTTTGACGAGTCTGTCGGCTTCTACCTCGCATGATTTCACCCAGGTGGCTTCAGATAGCGGGTATCCTTTCCATTGTACTAAGTACTGTAATTTGCCTTTAAAGATTCTGGAATCAAGAATACGTTTCACTTCATAATGGGTCTTCCCTGCAACTACGAGGGGCCCAGGTGCTTTCTTTGGGGGAGGTCTTATAGTGGAGCCCCGATAAGGTTTTAACAAGCTACTGTGGAAAACAGGGTGAATTTTACCCAGAAGTCTAGGAAGTTTCAGTTTTACGGTGACCGGATTGATGACCTTTACGATAGGGAATGGGCCTAGGAATTTCGGTCCTAACTTCTTGCTAGGTAATTTAAGGCGTAAATATTTGGTTGACAGATAGACTTTTTCCCCAACTTGAAATGTTCTTTGGGGAGCCCTCTTTTTGTCAGCTTGTTTTTTATAGGTCTCAAAAGTCTTTTTTAAAGCAGACTTAGTGTTCTTCCAAACTTCCTCCCATCCCCTCACCCATTGGTCAAGTGTCTGGGAAGCGGTTGGCACTTGGGGATATTCAGGTATTGGGCCGAACTCTTTGCCTGTGGCTACTCTGAAAGGTGTGTAGCCAGTACTGCTGTGCACAGAATTGTTGTACGCCACCTCTGCAAAAGGGAGGAGGTCAGTCCAGTTAGTTTGTTGATAGGATACGTAGCATCTGAGATATTGCTCCACCATTTTGTTGGCGGCTTCTGCAGCTCCATTGGTGGCGTGATGAAAAGCAGACGATAAGCCTTGAGATGACCCAATTAATTTAAGAAAACTCCTCCAGAACTTTGCTGTGAACTGCACCCCCCTGTCAGAGATTATTCGCTTAGGGGCGCCGTGCAGTCGGTAGATATGTTTCAGGAACAATTTGGTCAGTCGTTGGGCAGATGGGAGTCCTTTGCAGGCGATGAAATGAGCCTGTTTCGAAAACAGGTCTATCACAGTCCAGATAACAGTATTTCCTCTACTTTCAGGTAGGTCTACGATAAAGTCCATAGCTATTTCTTCCCAGGGTTGGGAAGGGTCTGCCACCGGCTGCAGTAACCCAGGGGATTTCCCCGGGATTCTTTTCATTGTGGCACATACGGTACAACTCTTCACGTAATTTTCCACATCCCGTTTCAGTCCAGGCCACCAGAATTGCCGGCGGGTGAGATGCAGAGTTTTTAGGTATCCAAAGTGTCCAGCCTGTTTAATATCATGGCTATGTTTGAGAGCATTTAGACGGAGGGATTTGGGTAAATACAGTTTCCCTCCCTTTTAAGCCAAACCATCCTGGCAGGTCAAGGAGGTTTGATTATCTTTGAACCATTGATCAGTGAGGAGTTCTCATTTTAACTTCTTTGCTCCAGGGTCATCAGGATTGGGGACCCTGCGAGGTGTAATTTGTGCAACAGGCTGTGGATTAGAGATAATCGCCTCATTGACTTCTTCACGTTTGCTTTTGTATTGGGGCAATCTAGATAGCGCATCAGCTAGGAAGTTTTTTCCCCCTGGGATGTACTTTAGAGTAAAGTTGAAGTGGTTAAAGTATTGCGCCCACCGTACTTGCTTTGGAGACAATTTGCGGGGATTTTTTAGTGCCTCTAGGTTTTTGTGATCTGTCCATACTTCAAATGGCACTTTGCTCCCTTCTAGGTAGTGTCGCCAGTTTAACAACCCCCATCTAATTGCAAAGGCCTCTTTTTCCCATATTGCTCATCTCCGTTCACTTTCTGTATACTTTTTTGAGGTGTAGGCGCAGGGTTGCAGGATTCCATCTTTGTTCTTTTGAAGTAGTACAGCTCCAACGGCCACATCGCTGGCATCGGCTTGTATTACAAAAGGTTCCCCTGGACAGGGGTGCTTTAGAACTGGTTCAGCGGCAAATAGTCTTTTCAAGTTCTCAAAAGCCGTTTGACAGTTCATAGTCCATGCTAGTGGTTGGCCCGGTCATGGCTTCCCTCCTTTTTTCCCTGTTTTGAGTAAGTCTGTAAGGGGTAGGGCAATCTTGGCAAAAGAAGGGATGAATTGACGGTAGAAGTTGGCAAAACCTAGAAAGCTCTGGAGCTGTTTGCGGGTTCTTGGGGGTTGCCACTCAATTATAGCTTTCACCTTTGCTGGATCCATCTCTATACCCTCGTTGGAAATTCTGTAACTGAGGTAATCTAATCGGGTCTGATGAAATTCACATTTTGACAATTTGGCATAAAGCTTGGCATTTAGTAGTTTCTTCAATACTTCTCTCACCAGCTTTACGTGTTCAGTCATATTCGTGCTGTATATAAGGATATCGTCAAGGTACACCAGAACCCCTTTGTATAGGTGATCATGTAGGACCTCATTAATCAGTTGCATGAACACAGCTGGGGCCCCCTGTAGCCCAAATGGCATGACCTTGAATTGGTAGCTCCCCATGGGGCAGTTGAAGGCAGTCTTCCACTCGTCTCCCTCTTTTATTCTCACTCGGTAATATGCCTCTCTCAGGTCTAGCTTAGTGAAGACACTCCCTTTAGCTAGATGAGTTAATAAGTTCTGTAGGAGGGGGAGGGGGTACTTGTTGTGCACACTTACAGCGTTTAAGCCCTTATAGTCCACACAGAGACGAAGAGACCCATCTTTTTTCTCTTTAAATAATACAGGGGCTCCCACAGTAGATTTGGCCCTTTCAATGAACCCCCTCTTTAGGTTCTTATTCACGTATTGCTGCATCTCTTCCATTTCGAGGGTGGACATGGCGTACATTCTCGGGCGGGGGAGCTTGGCGTCTGGTACCAATTCAATGGAACAATCATTGGGTCTGTGAGGGGGTAGAACATCGCATTCATTCTCACTGAATACTTCTGCTAAGTCCCGGTATTCATTGGGGACAAGTAGATCATATGGTGTCGGTGAGGCAGTTATAAGTGCTCGCTCATTTGGTGGCCTAAAGTGTTCCATAATGTCTGCCGAATCAGGGGGGGGGTTCTGGTCCTATTGGTAACCTCACAGTTCTCATCCCTTTCTCCCACCAGATCTAACCAGGCCAATCCTAGGATCACAGCCTCAGTTAGTTTTGGAGCCACTAGGAAACGTACGAACTCCCAGTGCTCCCCTATTTCTAGGCGTAGAGGCTCAGTTAGTTGTGTGACAAAAGTTCCTCCCATCAGGGAGCCATCGACTTGCTCAAGCCTCATTGGCTGGGAGAGCGATTTTGCTCGTATTCCTAATTTCATGGCAAAGGGCAAGCTAATGATACATCGGGAGCATCCAGAATCTATTAGCACTTTTAAGTCTGTTTGTGCTCCTGATTTAGGGCTGATTAGCCTTGCAGCCAGTTTGAAAGGAGGGACAAGTCGACTCACCATTGGGTCGTTCTCTCCTTCGTCATCGCTGTCAAAAGAGGGTAGAGTGACGGCAGGTCCAGTCTCAGCTCCGGCGTCCTCTTGTGTAGGGGAGGTAGCTTGGGCCGCCAGTTGCTGTGTGATCCCACTGGATTTTCCTGTCGACGGCTGTTGGCTAGGTCTTTTCCTCACTGCAGGTGGTGGTTTGTTCTGCTGTTGGGGGTAGGGGACCGGGCAGTTCGATGCTCGATGTCCCTGTTGTCCACACCGGAAGCATGTGATCGGGGGACCTGCTGATGGTCTGGGCCTTTCGGTGGTCATAGCCGTTGGGGGTTTTCGGGGGGGCGGTTGTCGTCTGGGTGGCTCAGGTCTTATCTCAGGTTCAGGTGGGGGAGGCTTCTTATAGCGGGTGAGTTGAATATCCAGCTTCACCACTGTCTGGTACCACTTGTGTAGCTGATCAGGTACTACTCGAATAAGGCAGGCCTGGGAGAGGTGGTCATCTAGCCCCTCTATGAAAAGATGGATTAGGGATTGCTCCGGCCACCCCTCTATTTGACCAGCTATCTTGCGGAATTCACGCACATACTCTAGTGCAGGTCTACCGGCCTGCTTTATTTTATGGATTTGTCCTCCTGCTCTAAGGCTGGTAGAGGGGTCCTCAAATCTCTCCTTGAGACTCAAGAGGAAGAGGTGAGGATTGCCCAATTTGTGGGCTTGCTCATTGTATAAGTTGTTTAGCCATTCAGATGCCTCTCCCTCTAGGTTTGATGCAATTACATCGACCATCGCACCTGGGTCTGGGTAGAGGTGGGCCCAACGATTTAAATGAGAACGTACTTGATTAAGGAAAAAAATTAGCTTCTCTGAGTCCCCATCAAAGGTTGCTCTGAGACGTGGAGCCATCATAGGCTGTTGTGGGGCCCACTGGGGTTGTTGTTGTTGGCCCCAGCCTTGCTGCTGTGGCAGGCCCAAGGGTTGCACATTCAGGGCTGGCTGCTGCAGGGCTGGCGCTCTCAGCTGTGGTTGGCCCCATTGCTGTTGGGGCATGGCCAAGGGTTGCACGTTCGGGGTGGGCTGCTGCAGGGCTGGCGCTCTCTGCTGTGGTTGGCCCCAGCCTTGCTGCTGGGTCATGGCCAAGGGTTGCTGCTTTCTCTGGTGTTGGCCTGTGGGGGGTGATGGCACCCTCTGCTGCCCTTGCACCATCCCAAGCTGCTGTAAAACCTCCATCAACTGACGCATGCTCAGAGGCTTTTCATCTTCCCTCTGAGGGGGCTGCCAAACTCCCCATTGGGGCAGGGCCCCTGGGCTGGGCTTCCCTCTCTCCACTGGGCTGGAGGCCCTGGTAAGGGGGTCCAGGGGTCGGAAAACTGGTTGATCTGTGAGGAAAGGGCTGGCGGCCTCTCTCAGCAGGTACTGTTCCACACGCCTTACTTCTAATGTTTCAAATCTCTCTGCTAAATTCTCCACAGACTCACTATGAGTTGTAAATTGACATCTCCACTCACCCGAGTCTTCAGCTGCCGAAGGCTTGGCAGTTTTCCACTGGCGTGGGGGATGTAATCTGTGAAGATCCCTTTGTTGTGGCTCTAACCCGTCCGTCTTGGAAGTCTTTGAAGACGGAGAAGCTGTCACGAAATCTCCGGATCCCACACTTGCCTTATCCCAAAGACCAAATCAGCTCTTTTAATCTTTTTGGCTTTGCTCCAAGTTGGGGGACTTGTGAGGGTTCTCTCTCAGCAGGTTCACATGCTGCGGCTCCCATCTCTGAGGGACTTGCAGCTGTAGGGAAGCTGGTCTCTGGTAATTCCTCTCCTTCCATGGTGTTCCCTAAACGTCTAGAAATTTTGTTGGTTTTTGGCAAGTTGATATGTTCCGAAGCGAAGAAGCAATCTTAAAGGAACCTGATCCATTTTGTTCAGAAAACTCTTTATTTATGCAACATACTCCAGTACGAATAAAGTATTGCCAAAAACTGAATAACTCCTCCTTCTTCCCACAGTGTCTAAGCATTTCCTCCTCCCTCAAATGACAGGTCATAAATCACATTCCCCAATTAGTTTAAAGTGTGAGCTTTCTTTCCCGCCATGTTATCTATCTTCTCACATTTCATTCTTTGAAGATGCTGTGCTGAGATATTGTTATGGCTAAATAGTTCCCAACACATTCTTTCACTCCCTCCCCCCATACTATCTATTAGTGACTCTTAAAGTAATACAAAGGTTAAATAGTGAATGTCTGCATCCATATATATATTGTCAAGCATAACATTCGATGTTAAAAGCCTTGACACTGACATTATCCCCTGTCATGGCCAGACCACATCCTGGTGGCTTTGAGAATTTCCAATGCTCACCCCTTCTGCAGCAAGGTAGGACCTATATGAATAGTTCATCCTTGGCAACAGATGGATCTACTTGGGTTTCAGAAGGAGCTGGAAGATATCCTAGGGATTCTGCTGCATGGCCCTGTGGAGGTTCTTTTCACAAATAGAATCAGAAAGCAGGCAAGACCCTGGAAAGGATCATGCCTATATAACTTCTGATCCATCAGTCCTGAAACTTCCCTTGGTGTACACAGGAGGTGAGGGTGCTAAAAAGGGCCAAAGGATGGTGCAGTGCCACTGGAGGAAAAACTAAGAATAATGTGACATGGTTGCACTGGGTGAGATTATCCAACACCTTGGGATGAGATATGGTCAGCTTCTTCAGTTCTAACCAGTTAGTTTTTAATGATTTTAATAATATCTGTTTCATCAGTTCCATCCAGCTGGTCTTCATTTTGTTGACATCGCATTAAACAATGCTGTAGTATTTTTAGGATACATGCCTTATGAATATGTGTAATTCCAGTATGCAACAGGAAAAATCCATTCTAAAAGAAGAAATATCATACACTGATGGTTTCAACTAATGAAAATACTAATTTTAATACAATGATTGGATTCACCATTGGGTATCTGACAGAACTGACAATGACAGGGCTTCATCATCATATTGCAATCGCCTCCATTAATATTATGTATCTTTGTTCTAAGTGACCCCAATTGGCTGATTCAGGAAACAGTTGTCTTACTCTCACACAGCCCCTTTATCAAGTGCTTCTTTGGAGTCTGAGGCTGCCATATTATTCTCAAGTGCAGGAACGTGTTTAAACTGTTGAAGTTCACAATCACCTGCAGACACTACTGTTAACAGTGCCCACTAAAAATGACAAACCTAGGACAAATCTGAAGATGTGCTGAACATGCCTGTCTCAATCTTGCATGGGAGAATACATGCATGCACAGCATCACATCTCTGACATGTCTGTACCCATTTTCTTGAATGGTACCCTTTTAGATTAATTACAGAGCCATTTTTAAAATGTCATCTTTTTGTGATGCCTTCCCATTGGTGCGTAGAATAGCACAAAGCACACATTCTAGTATAGAGACATTTCCAGAGGATGGGATCTAGCATTAGTCTGAAAGCTCAGAAGACTAAACCTCTGATCCTGGTGACCCAGGTTGGATCCTGCAACGTTATCCTGGGACATGTATATTTCCTTCATTTGTGAGAAATTATTTGGTTTGAAAGTTATAGATCTGCCAGAAAAGATGGAAAGGAATATAAATACAAGAATTTCTGATATAATGGAATTGAAGAAGGATGGACTGGATTTTCTTGGCAAGAGAAATGCTGTGTTTTTAAGGAGAATTTTTCAACAATGGATACTGCAAAGATATTTACAACGGAGACTTATGAACTCCAAAAATGAGATGCAATTTTTGGGATAATTCCCAATTAAAAACCTAAGGAAAGATTTCACTATGAAGAACCAAAAAAGAGAATTTGATCCTGGCCAGATCAGAGATAATGATTTGTGGTAGATAAGAAACCATTGTAGACTTTCTTTATTGATTTATAATATAAAATACAAAACTACAAAAAAAATAGTAGGAAAATAGGGGAGGGAGAAGGGAAAGGAAAAGTGTAGGGGAAAGAGGAAAAAGAAAGAAAAAGCATTGACTTCCAACTCCCTTTGGTGTACTAAAATAAGATAATATCATCAAACCTCAACTTTTTACTTTTACATAATAGTAAGGGAGAAGGGAAAGGAAAAGTATAGGGGGGGGAGGAAAAAAGCACGAATTAAAGTTAAAATGCTACTAGAAACCAAAGATAGTGGAGGATTTGGACTCCCAGATTGGAGACTTTATTATCAAGCAGCTATCTTACTATGGATCAAAGAATGGATAATGCTGAGAAATAAAAGGCTTCTCTACCTAGATGGGCACGACCTACAACTGGGTTGGCATGCCTTTTTGTGGTATGGGAAAAACAAAATACATAGATATTTTCAAAACCACGCTATAAGGAATGCACTGCTTTCAGAATGGGAGAGAATAAAACAAAAACTTTATATTAAAGTTTGGCTTTCAACAGCTTTTGCATACCCAAATTTAATTAACTACGACAAACTCGTTACCTATAAAGACATTTTGGACAAGGATGGAAAACTTAAAGACAGGCAAGATTTACAACAACAAGGCATTGACTTAGCATGGTGGCCATACTTACAAATACAAACAAGATACAAGAAAGATTTAAAGACAATGGGATTTTATAAAGAACAGATAGAATTTGACCAAATACTTTTGAAAATAGATGAAAATTTGATTAAGAAACTTTATAGATTTCTGCTAAGTTGGAAGATGGAAGAAGAACAAGTAAAAGAGACAATGATAATTTGGGCAAAAAACTTTGGATATTCTATAGACTTAAAAGCTTGGCAAAAGGTATGGGATAGAAATATTAAACTGACTAAAGCAGCTTCATATAAAGAAAATTTATATAAAATGTTCTATAGATGGCACATGATACCAGTAAGGCTAGCGAAAATGTTCCAAAATGTTTTCAATAACTGTTGGAAATGTAAACAAAAGCCAAGCACTTATTACCATATCTGGTGGGTATGTCCTAGCGCAAAGAAATTCTGGTCTAAGATTCATAGATGGTTAGAAAAGATGACTAAAATACAGATAGAATTTAAGCCAGAACTGTTTCTGCTAGGAATACTAGGAACTAATTACGGGAAAAAGAATGAATATTTAATATTACATATATTGACAGCTGCGAGAATAGCATTTGCCCAATACTGGAAAAATGAAAATGTACCATCTGATGAGATTATAATTAGGAAAATTCTAGAATGTGCAGAAATGGACAGATTAACCTTAGAGATTAAGGAGAAAGAAGACTCAGTTTATTTTAAGACATGGGAAAACTTTTATCAATGGTTAGCAAAATGAGTTAGTGAGAAATAACTGTGAAAGATATTAAGATGCTTGATGTTTATTGATTAATCGACATACTTAATAACCATTGCTATTTTTGTTGACCACAGCTATTTATTATTATATTAATCACTCCCATTGAATACCTGTACCCGGACGATAGTTTGTTTGCTAAAGCTTGGAATGTTATTGGGGGTAACCCCATTCTGTACCTATCCCCACCTCAATCTTATCCTTGAACCCCATCCTGAATCCCACTACCTATACCAACCCCTTCCTTCCTTACCTGTATAAAATCAACAAAATATCTTTTAAAAAGAAAGAAAGAAAAGTGTAGGGGGAAAAGGAAAAAGAAATAAAAAGCATTTATTTCCAATTCCCTTTGGTGTAGTAAAATAAGATAATATCATCAAACATCAACTTTTTACTTTTACATAATAATAAAAAATACCCATTTCTATAACAACAAACCTATCGGTAAAACCCAAAATCAAAGTTTCATTTTTTTTCCACCTCAAACACAAAGTCCAGAAGCAGTTTCCAAGTAGAAACAAAAAAAATGTGTTTTTTTCTTTAATCAAAGCAATTAATTTAGATATCTCTGCAAACTCCATCAACTTTTACAGACATTCATCAATTATGGGAATCATAATTGTCCTTTCATTTTTGTGCATAAACTAATCTTGTTACCATCAACATATATAACATCAAAGTTCCATTTTTTCCCAATTCTTTTTCCATTAAACCCAAATGAATAGTTTCTGGTTTTATACTTATATTCAGTTTGAGAAACTTCAGTATTAAGTTGTGCAATATTTCTTTGCTTTATTACATATCTACCATAAATGATAAAAAGTCTCTTTTTTATATTTGCAGACTTTCTACAAATAAATTATAATAACAAATTGTTAACAGAGGGCCTTGAACTTTAATTTTGCTTGTTGTTTAACCTGTTAACCATTTTTTTCTTACATATATATATAATATATGACAGGACAAATGGGTTGAGAATAGAATAGAATAGAATAGAATAGAATAGAATAGAATAGAATAGAATAGAATAGAATAGAATAGAATAGAATAGAATAGAATAGAATAGAATAGAATAGAATGTATCTATATATCAATACCTATATTTACATTTGTATTTTCATTTATGAATATAATAATTTTATTTTTCTGTTGTGGCTCATGCCTTCCTGCCTCAGGAGGCCTTCAAATGTTTTGACAATGTTCACGTATGTGACAGTCTCACTATCATTATGAAATTAGCCAGTTTCTCTCCTCCAGTTGCTATGGGATCCCATGGAAAAAGGAGGAACTGGTCCTGAAGGATTATACTTATTGTCGCCATGATATTCCATCCCATGGCTGGGGCCCCCACAGCTCCATGAATTGATCTTTTAGTATGTTGCTATTTGTGTCTGAAGAACATCTCAAGAAGACAGGTCAGACGGATCCATGTAAAATATCTTGTGGCAGACAGAGGCACTTGTACACAGAAAGAAGACATGGAAGATGTTTGTATTCATGGAGTTGCTGTTAATAGCAATGCCTCAAGTGGTGTGCAAGGATCCTAGCCTTCAGTGTGACTTTGAGGAGCCTCTTCCTATTCGTCACACCTATCATCAGATTGGCGACATCAACCTTGCTGGCATTATTTCTGTATTGTTTACATTTTCTGATCTTCTTGATTTCAGTCAACATCCTTCTCAGGCACTTCAGGATGGATCTGTGTAAGTACCTCATCAATTTATTGTCAGACTCTGGACCATTCTGCTAAATTGAACGATGCTTCAAATGTTTTCCTCTAATCACAAAGGCTTCTGAAAAAACACGTTTTAACTAAGATGCCTAGGTTTACTTTATGTGATGTGAAATTTCAGTGTCTGCATAAAGTTAAAAGAGAGGTCACATGTCTAATCATAACAAACCACATCTAAATATCTATAACCATAAAGGAATGTATGACTTAATTTATGAGGATGTAACTATCAATAAGATTTGGGGGGAGGGCATATTTCCCCTGATGAATTTTTCATTTGATATTTCTGGTACCGAAATTCAGCAATTGCCTTCTGGATATAAGCCATTTTTAAAAGCTGCAGTTTGATACTGGGCCTTTCTCATTTATTAAGAAATAGTGATTCCAATTTCAAGCCAGTGTTTGTTTTCTAAAATAAATAACTCCAGTTCCTGGAGGGGTATATATGTGCTAGCATTTTGCTTTGCATTTTCCAGGATCCGAGCTGAATAGTAAAGGTGAATGCATCACTAGAGGGAACAGGAGCAGGAAAATGTAGGTCCTAATCCTGATGTACAGGGCTTTAGTCAGACCCCATTTGGAATACTCTACGTTTTGTATTTAAGGATTGCAGGTGCCATGATATGAAGCAGATCTTTCTTCGTGTGTTTTTTTACAGAATATTTTTTCAGAATTACCAGCATGTCCTGGCTTTAGCATTTACTCTAAAAGAGATCAATAAAAATCCGCAGATCCTACCCAATGTCACGCTGGGCTTCCATATTTTTAATAGCCATTTCAGTCCAAGCTGGACCTACTTCGCCTCAATGGTCCTGCCTTTCACTCAGGGCAAATTCATCCCTAACTACAAGTGTGCGCTCCCAAAACGTTTGGCTGCAGTCATTGGGACACCGGATATCTCTCTTCACATGGCAGCTGTATTATCCATTTACAAAGTTCCTCAGGTAAGATGTGCTGTTCATTATTATATTGCCATACCTCCCCAAACGTCTGTATGCTTCTTTCTCTAAAAACGTTCAAGATTCCTAGATATTATTTTTTGCTTGCTAGGATTACCATAACATTATGAGTAATTATAACTCTGAACACACAGTGAGGATATTGGGCATAGAAAAACATTCCCCAATGCCAGAGAATGAATTAAGAGTTGGAAGGGACCTCAGAGGTCTTCTAGACCAACCCCAGCTCAAGCAAGAAACACTACACTATTCTCTACAAATGGCTGTCCAATCTCTTCTTTAAAACCTCCAGTGATGGATCACCCACAACTTTTGGAGGCAAGTCGTTCCACTGATTAATTGTTCTAAGTTGATTTATCTCCTTGATAAGTTTCCATCTATTGCTTTTTGTCCTGCCTTCATGTACTTTGCAGAATAGGTTGGCTCCCTCTTCTTTTATTCTTGTCAACCTCAGTATATAGACGGACATATTGGTTGATATTTCTAAATAAAGACAACTAGTTGCATAATGTTTCAGTATATAGGCTCAAAGACACCCAGAGACTCAAATGAATGTACACATTTTCAGAGGTTCACTTAGACCTTCGCAGTCACTTATGTTTGTCTTCCTGCAGTTGACCTATGGCTCTGCTCCAGCCATGGATAAAGAGACTCAAGCAGTTTTCTTCCAGCAAATGTTTCCAGGTGAATCCCACGAACATAAGGGCCTCATGCAGCTATTGAAGTACTTAAGATGGATCTGGGTTGGAATTCTTGTTGTAAAGGATGAGAAAGCAGAGAAATTTGTCCAGGAGGTGGTCCCCACCTTTTCAGACTACGGCATCTGCACTGAGTTCATAGCAGAGTTACCAAGCATAGATTTCTATAATGATTTTACTGGTATTATGGAGGAAGGACAAAAGATATACCACGTTCTCATGAACAGCACAGCCAATGTGATAATTGTATATGGTAAAATTCAGACCATGACAGATCTGAGAACTTTCCTCCGGTTTTCAGAAGTGGAAGATATACCAAGGAAGCAAAAGATCTGGCTTATAAATGCTCAGACAGATTACACTTCAATGTCCCTTCATAAATCATTGGACGTCCATTTCCTACAAGGTGCTTTATCCTTTGCAGTTCACACAAAAGAGGTCCAAGACTTCCAGGAATTTCTTCACAATCTAAGTCCAAACAATGACCACCATGATCATTTTCGAAAAGATTTTTGGGAACAGGCATTCGGTTGTTTCTTCCCTATTTCAAAAGCAGAGATGTCTGAGACAACTTGTACTGGACAAGAGAGACTTGAGACCCTGCCTACATCTGTGTTTGAAACACGCATCAGTGGCCAGAGTTACAATATTTACAACGCAGTCTATGCTGTGGCACATGCTTTGCAATCACTGTATTCATTCAAATCCAGGGACGCAACAATAGTGAAAGCAGGAAGGAAAGATTTTCACAATCAAGTGTGGTGGCAGGTAAGCCTGTAAGCAGATTAGTGCTGAAACAACCGTATCTGTGGGTCTATGGAGTTACTCAGTCATCCAGGTCATGGTTGTCCCAAATGTGCTTTTTCAAGAGACAACTGGACTTTCTTCTTTTCCTTGAAGACCTCCAAGTGGCCTCAATGACTCTCAGAGAGAGTGCCAACGACCAGATGACTGCAAGGAATATAAATCCTTCCACTCCCCACCATTCAATCAGACCTGAGGAAGCTTCTTGGATGAGAAGCAAAACGTCTTCAAAGAAAAACAGGAATGTCCAGTTGCCCTTTCTAAAAGCACCTTTGGACAGCCACATCTGTAGTTGCAAACTCTAACAAACAATATTCTCTAGGGGGGTTGATTTTAGGTTTAAAAGTGAGATGTAGTAATGGATTAACCAACTGAAATATTTATAAGCTTATGTTAACATTGTAAATTGAATTCTATAAAATTATAACCGCATCTCTTAGACTATGCTTCTATGCATGAAATTGACAGAATTGCCCAAAACATTTTTGGTGACACACAGTGATTCTTCCAAGCTGCTTTCTTTATTGTTTTGCATCTATAGGCAAATCTTGCAGGACTGAGCACTCTACCATCCGTATCAACAATATACTCAGTGAACCATAAGGAAGGGGCTATATTCCCTTATAGATAATATATTCAAATGCATGAGACAATAATAGGATAAAACATAAAGTAACTGGAAAGTGTGTTTGCTTTTCTTTGTATCTGTGTATGTAAGAGAGAGAGTGTATACATACATACAATATACAAATAAACCTTTTAAACTACATTTTGTTTTATCTTGTTATTCTCTTGCTTCCAGTCTGTTGGATTGTAACTGCAATATACAAATCAAACCCTAGCATGGCTGCAGCAAATTTAAGGCTCTTTATAAGTAAGAATAATATTAAACGTTTATAGCCATATACATCCTTATATTTCTTATGTATTTTATCAGAAGTCATCCGGCTTATATCCCTTTAGCAATTAAACTAATTGCTAATTATTATTATTTTGCTAATTTATTTTACTTTGGTATTATTCTATGTTCATTTTTTTTCAGTAACCTAATATTTTACCTCTGCCTCTCTATTAGAATGATTGTTATGTTATTTGTTTCATATTGGCCTACAACTAAAATTTAAAAAACTTTAAAATGTTATACAGTACATAAATCTTTTCAATAACATTTTGTTTTATCTTGTTATTATCTTGCTTCCAGTCTGTTGGATTGTAACTACAATAATTCAAATCTAACTTTAGCATGGCCACAGCAAATATAAAGCTTTTTATAAGATTAGAATTAATTTTTATAGCAGTATACATCCTAGTATTTCTTATATATTTATCAGTAGTCATCTGGCTTAAGAGCCTTTAGCAATTAAACTACAATAGTTCTAAAAATATATTGCTGGGGTTTTTTTTTACAATTATATGTTAATTTTATTTTAGTAATCTGATATTTTACCTCTACCTCTATGTTGGAATGGTGGCTATGTTATCTGTTTGATACTGGCCTACAACTAAAGTTTTTTTTTTTAAGTATTTATATTTTCTTTGTTTCAAGAAACATCCCTATGTATGTTTTGAATATATGAGGGTTTTCTCTTCCCTCTGTCCTTTTCTCTCTTTGTGCCTCTCTGGCTGTCTCTATATTCCAGGTTCATTGTTTTCTGAGAAGTGTCAGATTCAACAACAGTCTTGGTGAGAAGATCTCCTTTGATGAAAATGGAGAACTCATTGGTGGATATGATATTATCAACTGGATCTCATTCCCAAACCATTCCTTTGTTAGGGTCAAAGTTGGGATGGTAGATCCCACAGCTCCAGAAGACAAGTTCTTCAATATTTCTGTAGATTCCATCACATGGCCAGTAGGCTTTAATCAGGTTAGCTCTTTCAATCTAGATTGGTCTCCGTTCATTTATGTAGCATAAAAATATGCTTATTGTTGAAAGAGCATCATCTCTGAACTAGCCTAAGTACAAATGTTCTATGGAAGGAAAAAAAATATCTGTAAGAATGATTACTTTTGTAATACAGGTAATCATTGAGTTATGAGTGTAATGGACCCTGCCCATTCCACACATAATGCACATGGAAGTGAATCTTGTACGTAGAACGAGATCACTCCCTTGGTCGTTAAGATTCATGCAGCTCATTAAGTGAACATGAGGTATCCCGCGGCCTCAGATCCAGGTGTGAGCGGCCTGGAGAATTCATCCAGCACCTGGATCGGGCCACTGGAGGGCTGTGGAAGCATCCCCGATCTCAGATCCGGGCGGCAGCAGCCTGGAGAAGATGTCCGGTGCCTGGATCAGGCCGTCGGAGGGCCGCAGAAGCATCCCCCGGCAGATTCAGACAGCAGTGGTTTGGAGAAGTCGTCCAGCACCTGGATCAGGTCACTGGAGGGCTGTGGAAGCATCCCAGATCTCAGATCCGGGCAGCAGCAGCCTGGAGAAAGTGTCCAGCGCCTGGATCAGGCCATCAGAGGGCTGCAGAAGCATCCCCTGGCCTCAGATACTGGCACAAGTGGCATGGAAAAGGCCTCCGGTGCCTGGATCGGGCCACCAGTGGGCCGCAGAAGCATCCTCCGGCTTTGGTTCCATTCTCTGTTGCAGTTAACAGAGGCCGAAAGTACCATGAGATCATGCTACATCAATAGTGTGAGATCTCACCCCACAGATCTCATGTGACCTTGCATTACTTTAGGCCTCCATTCTCTGTGAATGCACCAAAGGCCTGGAACAGCAAAGAAAGCGAAGGACCTTGATCTTCACAGAGTGAGTATTGAAGGACTAATGCCTAGGGAGACATGGAACGAGGGTGGGGAGGGAGGAAATAACCAGGGTAAATGTTGCTCATGAGGGCAAACAACTGCCGCTGTGCTGCAATATTCATAATTTTGGGACTTGCTGGTTAACACTAGGGGGCGCTTATTGCATACCATCAAACAAGCATTAAGTGAACGCTCGTACCTCGGAGATTACCTGTAGTTGATCTAAAATATTGTACCTTTTACCTTGGTCCTCTGTTAATTAAGGACAATATGTTTGGGGTTTTGAAGTAGAAGCTACAATCCAGTGTACTAAATTTCATGAGTCTGGTGACTTCAAAATTCAGAAGTTGAGAAAACAATTGTTATCTAACCAGCACAAAAATTGTCTTCAGAGAGTGGTGATGATGATTATAGAAGTCAATAAATGCCAATAAGGGTAGATATTTAATGAATTGTTATTTCAGACCAATTACATATAAAATGATGTCATCACTTTATTTCTGTACTGAATTACTTAATACATACATCCATTTTTATGCTAGTGATTCCACTGTAACAGTAGCTCTCCAAGCAATTGTTTTCCCCTCTGTATCTGAAAATATTCTTCTTCATTCATTGGTAGGCATTACCTCTATCTTTGTGTAATGATCCTTGTGAGACAGGATACAGCAAGGAAAAGATAGAAGGGGTGTCGTTTTGCTGCTATGCTTGCCGTCTGTGTCCAGAGGGGAAAATATCAAAAAAGAAGGGTAGGAAATTTCCAAATATAATGGTACTAAGCCAGGAGGGTACAACACTGTCGATAATCCACTGTATCAATTCCACTGTGTTCTTTTTCAGATGTAGATGACTGTTCTCCATGTCCAGAAGATGAGTATCCAAATCCTGACAAAAATACGTGTATTCCAAAGCGGATAACCTTTTTGTCCTATGAAGAACCATTGGGGATCAATCTGACCGTTCTTTCTCTTTCCTTTTCTTTAATGACAACTTTGGTAATCACAATCTTCATGAAACACAAAGACACTCCCATTGTCAAAGCCAACAACCGGAATCTCACCTACATCCTCCTAGTTTCCCTCCTCCTCTCTTTCCTTTGCGTGTTTCTTTTTCTTGGGAGACCCAACACAATTGCGTGTCTCCTTCGACAACCAGCTTTTGGCCTCATCTTTTCTGTGGCGGTTTCTTGTGTCTTGGCCAAAACCTTTGTTGTGGTTCTAGCATTCATGGCCACCAAACCTGGTTCCAGATTAATGAAATGGGTGGGGGGAAGAATGGTCAGTTTTATTCTTCTATCCTGTTCCCTTGTTCAAATGTGTGTTTGTGCTGTGTGGCTGATAATGTCCCCACCATACCCAGATTTTGATGCACACTCAGTGTCTGAAGAACTCATCATGGAATGCAATGAAGACTCGGTCATGTTCTACTGTGTTTTGGGCTTTATGGGTTTTCTTGCTCTTGTTAGCTTCTCTGCTGCTTTTGTAGCTAGGAAGTTACCCGATAGTTTCAATGAAGCCAAATTCATCACCTTCAGCATGTTGGTCTTCTGCAGTGTTTGGCTGTGCTTTATTCCAACCTATCTAAGCACAAGGGGAAAATATACCTTGGCTGTGGAGATCTTCTCCATGATCTCCTCCAGTGCTGGCTTATTGGTGTGCATCTTCCTTCCCAAGTGTTTTATCATTGTGATGAGACCCGAACTGAATGATAAACATCAGCTCATGAAAAGAAAGTTTTAACAACTCTTTCCATTTTCCTGATATCCTTTATATGTAGATTCTGGAGATCTTCAACACTGGCAAATTTAAGCCAGAGAACAATTGCAGGAAGATTGGCCTTCTATATTGCCCTGTCCCCTGATATTTATAAAGCTCAGAATGTTTTTTCCTTTTGGAAATGGGGACCATAAAAGCATACAGATAAACAAATATCCTAAAGGTGCTTTTTCACAAAGCAACTGGAATACTTTGCACTACTCAGGTGACCCTGATTACACAGATAAACTTCCAGGTGGCTTCAATGACTGTCTAAAAGAATGCAAATGACCAGCTGTCTGCAAGGAGTATAAATCCTTCCATTCTCCACCATCTAGTCTGACCCGAAGAAGCATCTTGCATGAAAAAGGACCTTTGGGCTAACTACCATATGACTGAGAATCTCCATAGACATATAAACAAAAAATAGCACAAATTGATGTATGTGCATATTTCGTTGTGTGGTAGACAGCTCTGACTAAATATATAGATTAAATATGAATTGTCAATTTGTCTTGAGTGGTCATCTTAATTCATATGCAGATTAGAATGTGAAAAAGAAGTGGACTTAAGTACAAATGACTTTTTCATTTAAAACGTTAGGGCTTGTAAATTGTTTCTGAAGCATGCAAACATTGTCAGTTTTCTAGATCACATAATGTGATCACATTACCTAAGAAAAATGGGCTAAATTCAAAAGATCTTCCAGTTCGATATATATGTCTTCTCCTCAGTAGGAAAGGCCAATGAAATCTCTGGCACAAAAATAATCCAAATAAATTCCATCAAAAGTCCAATACATGCTAATATCCAATTTCAATAATGGTCTCTTTCTAGGAAATTCAATCAACTATGATGACTGTGTAGAACAGCACATTCCATGCTCCTAAGCCAAACAGAATACCTAGCACACAATGATTCTAAATGCCAGTTGATGAGAGCATTCAGGATATGATTTTCTTGTCAGAGCAATAGTAATGTCATCTGCTGGGGGAATCTGTCATTATCCCCTGTCATGGCCAGACCACATCCTGGTGGCTTTGAGATATTTCCAATGCTCAATATTGTTATGGCTAAATAGTTCCCAACACATTCTTTCACTCCCTCCCCCCATACTATCTATTAGTGACTCTTAAAGTAATACACAGATTAAATAGTGAATATCTGTATCCATATATATATTGTCAAGCATAACATTCGATGTTAAAAGCCTTGACACTGTCATTATCCCCTGTCATGGCCAGACCACATCCTGGTGGCTTTGAGAATTTCCAATGCTCACCTCTTCTGCAGCAAGGTAGGACCTATATGAATAGTTCATCCTTGACAACTGATGGATCTACTTGGGTTTCAGAAGGAGCTGGAAGATATCCTAGGGATTCTGCTGCATGGCCCTGTGGAAGTTTTTTTCACAAATGGACAACCCCCTGTGGAGGTTCTTTTCACAAATAGAATCAGAAAGCAGGCAAGACCCTGGAAAGGATCATGCCTATATAACTTCTGATCCATCACTCCTGAAACTTCCCTTGGTGTACACAGGAGGTGAGGGTGCTAAAAAGGGCCAAAGGATGGTGCAGTGCCACTGGAGGAAAAACTAAGAATAATGTGACATGGTTGCACTGGGTGAGATTATCCAACACCTTGGGATGAGATATGGTCAGCTTCTTCAGTTCTAACCAGTTAGTTTTTAATGGTTTTAATAATATCTGTTTCATCAGTTCCACCCAGCTGGTCTTCATTTTGTTGACATCGCATTAAACAATACTGTAGTATTCATAAGGCATATGAATATGCCTTATGAATATGTGTAATTCCAGTATGCAACAGGAAAAATCCATTCTAAAAGAAGAAATATCATACACTGATGTTTTCAACTAATGAAAATACTAATTTTAATACAATGATTGGATTCACCATTGGGTATCTGACAGAACTGACGATGACAGGGCTTCATCATCATATTGCAATCGCCTCCATTAATATTATGTATCTTAGTCCTAAGTGACCCCAACTGGCTGATTCAGGAAACAGTTTTATATCAAATTGTCATCTTACTCTCACAAGCCCCTTTATCAAGTGCTTCTTTGGAGTCTGAGGCTGCCATATTATTCTCAAATGCAGGAACTTGTTTAAACTGTTGCAGTTCAAAATCACCTGCAGACACTACTGTTAACAGTGCCCACTCAGAATGACAAACCTAGGAGAAATCTGAACATGTGCTGAACATGCTGTCTCAATCTTGCAGGGGGAGAATACATGCATGCACATCATCACATCTCTGACATGTCTGTACCCATTCTCTTGAATGGTACCCTTTTAGATTAATTACAGAGCCATTTTTAAAATGTCATCTTTTTGTGATGCCTTCCCATTGGTGCATACAATAGCACAAAGCACACATTCTGGTATAGAGACGTTTCCAGAGGATAGGATCTAGCATTAGTCTGAAAGCTCAGAAGACTAAACCTCTGTTCCTGGTGACCAACCCAGGTTGGATCCTGCAATATTATCCTGGGACATGTATATTTCCTTCATTTGTGAGAAATTATTTGATTTGAAAGTTATAGATCTGCCAGAAAAGATGGAAAGGAATATAAATACAAGAATTTCTTACATAATGGAATTGAAGAAGGATGGACTGGATTTTCTTGGCAAGAGAAATGCTGTGTTTTTAAGGAGAATTTTTCAACAATGGATACTGCAGAGATATTTACAACAGAGACTTATGAACTCCAAATATGAGATGCAATTGTTGGGATAATTCCCAATTAAAAACCTAAGGAAAGATTTCACTATGAAGAACCAAAAGAGAGAATTTGATCCTGGCCAGATCAGAGATAATGATTTGTGGTAGATAAGAAGCCATTGTAGAGTTTTTTATTGATTTATAATATAAAATACAAAACTACAAAAGAAAATAGTAGGAAAATAGGGGAGGGAGAAGGGAAAGTAAAAGTGTAGGGGGCAAAGGAAAAAGAAAGAAAAAGCATTGACTTCCAATTCCCTTTGGTGTAGTAAAATAAGATAATATCATCAAACCTCAACTTTTTACTTTTACATAATAATAAAAAATACCCATTTCTATAACAACAAACCTATCGGTAAAACCCAAAATCAAAGTTTCATTTTTTTCCACCTCAAGCACAAAGTCCAAGTAGAAACAAAAAAATTGTGTTTTTTTCTTTAATCAAAGCAGTTAATTTAGCTATCTCTGCAAACTCCATCAACCTTTACAGACATTATGTTATGGTTCCGAAGGAAGATGCATTTCAAGGAATTCTGAGGCATTGTTTACCTTTAAGACTCTTTATTTTGCAACATAGCTTCGGTACGTACAAAGCGGATGCCAGAATCTGAATTTCCCTGGCTTGCATCTATCTTATCTTGCTGAACTCCTCCCTTACATTACAGTCATGAGTCACCTCTTCCAATCAGGCTGGAGGTCAAAGATTCACTTCCGTTTCTTTCCCCGTGCTTTCTTCATAAATCTCCTCCCTTTCTATGTCATCTGAGTTAACTCTAAAAACACCAGACAGTGCTACATATCTTGTCAAAGCAATAATATCCTATATTAACAGCGTTGACATCCGGCCCCCCTTACAAAAAGGACAGATCCTGTAATGTAAACAAAAGCATATATTAATGACTAGTTTTTGGTTTGTTGGGGTGTTTCGTATGAAACCTTTTGACGAGCCTGTCAGCTTTCACCTCACTGGATTTCACCCAAGTGGCTTCAGACAACGGGTATCCCTTCCATTGTACTAGGTACTGCAATTTCACTTTAAAGATTCTAGAATCAAGAATACGTTTCACTTCATAACGGGTCTGCCCTGCAACTACGAGGGGCCCAGGTGCTTTCTTTGGGGGAGGTCTTAAAGTGGAGCCCCGATAAGGTTTTAACAAGCTACTGTGGAAAACAGGGTGAATTTTACCCAGAAGTCTAGGAAGTTTCAGTTTTACGGTGACCGGATTGATGATCTTTACGATAGGAAAAGGCCCTAAGAATTTCAGTCCTAATTTCTTGCTGGGTAATTTGAGGCGTAAATATTTGGTTGACAGATGAACCTTTTCCCCAACCTGGAACGTTCTTTGGGGAGCCCTCTTTTTGTCAGCTTGCTTTTTATAGGTTTCAAAAGTCTTTTTTAAAGCAGCTTTTGTGTTTTTCCAAACTTCCTCCCATCCCCTCACCCATTGGTCAAGTGTCTGGGAAGCGGTTGGCACTTGGGGATATTCAGGAATTGGACCAAACTCTTTGCCTGTGGCTACTCTGAAAGGTGTGTAGCTGGTGCTGCTGTGCACAGAATTGTTGTACGCCACCTCTGCAAAAGGAGGAGGTCAGTCCAGTTCATCTGTTGATAGGACACGTAGCATCTGAGATATTGCTCCACCATTTTGTTAGTGGCTTCTGCAGCTCCGTTGGTGGCGTGATGAAAAGCAGATGATAAGCCTTGAGATGATCCAATTAATTTAAGAAAACTCCTCCAAAACTTTGCTGTGAACTGCACCCCCCTGTCTGAGATTATTCGCTTAGGGGCGCCGTGCAGTCAGTAGATATGTTTCAGAACAATTTAGTCAGTTGTTGAGCGGATAGGAGTCCTTTGCAGGCGATGAAATGAGCCTGCTTCAAAAACAGGTCTATTACAGTCCAGATGACAGTATTTACTCTACTTTCAGGTAGGTCTCTGATAAAGTCCATAGCTATTTCTTCCCAGGGTTGGGAAGGGTCTGCCATCGGCTGCAGTAATCCAGGGGTTTTCCCCGGTATTCTTTTCATTGTGGCACATACGGTACAACTCTTCACTTAGTTTTCCACATCTCGTTTCAGTCCCGGCCACCAAAATTGCCGGCGGGTGAGATGTAGTGTTGTTAGATATCCAAAGTGTCCAGCCTGCTTTACATCATGGCTGTGTTTGAGAGCATTGAGATGGAGGGATTCGGGCAAATACAGTTTTCCCCCTTTGTAAGCCAAACCATCCCGGCACGTCAAGGAGGTTTGATTATCTTTAAACCATTGATCGGTGAGGAGCTCTCGTTTTATTTTCTTTGCTCCAGGGTCATCTGGATTAGGGACCCTGTGAGGCGTGATTTGTGCAACAGGTTGTGGATTGGAGATAATCGCCTCATTAACTTCTTCACGTTCGCTTTTGTATTGGGGCAATCTTGATAGCGCATCAGCTAGGAAGTTTTTTTTCCCTGGTATGTACTTTAGTGTAAAGTTGAAGCGGTTAAGGTACTGTGCCCACCGTACTTGCTTTGGGGACAATTTGCGGGGAGTTCTCAGTGCCTCTAGCTTTTTGTGATCTGTCCATACTTCAAATGGCACCTTGCTCCCCTCTAGGTAGTGTCACCAGTTTAACAATCCCCATCTAATTGCAAAGGCCTCCTTTTCCCATATTGCCCATCTTTGTTCACTTTCTGTAAATATTTTGGAGGTGTAAGCGCAAGGTTGCAGGACCCCGTTTTTATTCTTTTGTAGTAGTACAGCTCCAACGGCCACATCACTGGTGTCGGCTTGTATTACAAAGGGTTCCCCTGGGCAGGGGTGCTTTAGGACTGGCTCAGCAGCAAATAGTCTTTTTAAATTCTCAAAAGCTGTTTGACAGCTCATAGTCCATGCTAGTGGTTGGCCTGGTCGCGGCTTCCCTTCTTTTTTCTCTGTTTTGAGTAAATCTGTAAGTGGTAGGGCAATTTTGGCAAAAGAGGGGATGAATTGACGGTAGAAGTTGGCAAAACCTAGAGAGCTCTGAAGCTGTTTGCGGGTTTTGGGGGGCTGCTATTCGATTATAGTTTTCACCTTGGCTGGATCCATGTCAATGCCTTTGTTGGAGATTCTGTAGCCGAGGTAATCTAATCGGGTCTGGTGAAATTCACATTTTGACAATTTGGCATAAAGTTTGGCATTCAATAGTTTCTTTAACACTTCTCTCACCAGCCTTATGTGATCAGTCATATTCATGCTGTATATCAGAATATCGTCAAGATATACCAGAACCCCTTTGTACAAGTGATCATGTAGGACCTCATTAATCAACTGCATGAATACGGCTGGGGCCCCCTGTAGTCCAAATGGCATGACTTTGAATTGATAGCTCCCCATGGGGCAGTTGAAGGCAGTTTTCCACTCATCTCCTTCTTTTATTCTCACTCAGTAATATGCCTCTCTCAGGTCTAATTTAGTGAAGACACTCCCCTTAGCCAGATGAGTTAATAAGTCCTTTAGGAAGGGAAGGGGGTATTTGTTTTCCACACTCACAGCGTTGAGGCCCTTATAGTCTACGCAGAGATGAAGAGACCCTTCTTTTTTCTCTTTAAATAACACGGGTGCTCCCACAGTAGATTTGACCCATTCAATGAACCCCCTCGCTAAGTTTTTATTCACGTATTGCTGCATCTCTTCCATTTCGACGGGGGACATGGCATACATTCTCGGGCATGGAAGTTTGGCTCCTGGTATCAGTTCGATAGAACAGTCATTGGGCCTGTGAGGGGGTAGGATATCGCATTCATGTTCACTAAATACCTCCGCTAGGTCCCGGTATTCATTGGGGATGAGTGATTCGTCTGGTGACGGTGAGGCAGCCAAGTGCCTTTGTTCATTGGGTGGCCTAAA
Organism: Azemiops feae; assembly: GCA_023970755.1. NCBI lineage: Eukaryota > Metazoa > Chordata > Lepidosauria > Squamata > Viperidae > Azemiops > Azemiops feae. The sequence continues at coordinate 1,375,557 of JALGBA010004027.1, read as the reverse complement.
GTGTTCCACAACGTCAGTTGAATCAGTGAGAGGCTCAGGCCCTATAGGTAGTCTCACAGTTCTTATTCCTTTCTCCCACCAGATAAATGGCTTCCATTTGTCAAACCAGGCTAAACCTAGAATCACAGTCTCAGTCATTTTTGGGGCCACCAGGAACCGAATAAATTCCCACTGCACACCTATTTCTAGGTGTAAGGGCTCAGTTAATTGTGTGACTAAAGTCCCTCCCATCAGGCAGCCATCAGCTTGCTCGAACCTCATAGGTTTGAAGAGTTGTTTTGCCCGTATGCCCATTTTCATGGCAAAGGGTAGGCTAATGATACATCGGGTGCATCCAGAATCGATTAGCACATTTAAGTCTATTTGTGCCCCCGACTTAGGGATTATAAGCTTGGCAGGAAGTGAAAAAGATGGGATTTATCGACTCACCATCGGGTCGTTCTCTCCTTCGTCATCGTGATCAAAGGAGGGTAGAGCAGGGGCGGGTCCACCTGGAGTCCCGGCATCCTTTTGTGTGGGAGGTGTAACCTGGGCAACAGGTTCTTGCGTGGTCCGGTTGGATTTTTCTCTCATTAGCCGCTGAGCAGGTCTCCTTCTCGCTGCTGGTTCCGGACTGCTCTGCAGTTGGGGGTAGGGGATTGGACAGTTTGCTGCTTGATGTCCCTTCTTTCCGCACCGGAAACACTTTATTGACGTGCTTGCAGGTGGCCCGGGTCTTTCAGTCATCGCGGTAGTCGGAGGGTCTCGTGGGGGTGATTGTTGTCCGGATTGCTCTGGTTGCTGCTCAGATTCAGGTGGGGAAGGCTTTTTATAGTGGGCGAGCTGAACGTCTAGCTTCACTGTTTTCTGGTACCACTCGTGCAGTCGGTCAGGTATTGCTCGAATATTGCAGGCCTGAGAGAGGTGATCATCTAATCCCTCAATGAAATGATGGATTAGGGACTGCTCTGGCCACCCCTCTATCTGACCTGCCATCTTGCGAAACTCTCGCACGTACTCCAGGGCAGGCCTGCCGGCTTGTTTTATTTTGTGGATTTGTTCTCTTGTTTTTAAGTCAAGGGATGGGTCCTCAAATCTTTCTTTCAGACCCAGGAGGAAGAGGTGGGGGTCTTCCAATTCTGGGGCTTGCTCATTATATAAATTGTTCAGCCATTCGGATGCTTCTCCCTCTAGGCTGGACACAATCACATCGACCATAGCCCCTGGGTCCGGGTAGAGATAGGCCCAGCGATTCAAGTGAGAGCGTACTTGGTTGAGGAAAAAAATCAGTTTCTCTGGGTCCCCATCAAAGGTTACTCTGAATGGTGGAGCAATTATAGGTTGTTGGGCCCCCCATTGTGGCTGTTGCTGTTGCTGGCCCCATCCTGGTTGCTGGTTTATGCCCAGGGGTTGCACGTTCGGGGGCTGGGGCCAATCTCCTTGTTGTGGCCATCCTCCCTCCAGCTGCTGATCTCCTGGGCCCTGCACCACCCCAATCTGTTGCAAGGCCTCTATTAGCTGTGGCAAGTTCAGAGGATTTATAGGCTGTTGGGGCCCCCACTGTGGCTCTTGCTTCCTCTCAATATGTTGCAAGGCCCCTGTCAGCTGTGGTGAGCTCAGAGGTTGTCTGCTCCCTGCCTGCTTCGAATGCCACACTCCCCATTGTTGCAGAGGCCTCAGACTGGAATTCCCTCTCTGTTTGGGGTTGAAGTCCCTGATAGAGGAAGACAGGGTCTGAAAGGCTGTCTGATACAAAATGGAGGGGCTGTAGGATTCTCTCTGCAGGAGTGGATTTCTGTCTCTCTCCTCTGGGGTTTGAGATATTTCCAGTAACTCACCCAGGCCTTGAGTGGCAGTCTGCCTGTTGTCTGTCCACCAGTTCTCATTCGTCTGCCAAAATTCATTTTCCCACAGCATGCTGTCTGTTACTTCCCCCTCTGGGATATCAGCAGCTGCCGGGTTGTATTCAACAAACTCCCGTTTCATGATAGATGGTCTTCCTCCTGATCTCTGTCATTCTCACTCCAGGCTAGGAGAAAGAGGTGGGGGTAATGCACCTCCAGTTGTTTGAAAAGGTTATGGATTCTGGCATGATGTTATGGTTCCAAAGGAAGATGCATTTCAAGGAATTCTGAGGCATTGTTTACATTTAAGACTCTTTATTTTGCAACATAGCTTCGGTACGTACAAAGTGGATGCCAGAATCTGAATTTCCCTGGCTTGCGTCTATCTTATCTTGCTGAACTCCTCCCTTACTTTACAGTCATGAATCACCTCTTCCAATCAGGCTGGAGGCCAAAGATTCACTTCCGTTTCTTTCCCCGTGCTTTCTTCATAAATCTCCTCCCTTTCTATGTCATCTGAGTTAACTCTAAAAATACCAGACAGTGCTACATATCTTGTCAAAGCAATAATATCCTATATTAACAGCATTGACACATTCATCAATTATGGGAATCAAAGTGTCCTTTCATTTTTGTGCATAAAGTAATCTTGTTACCATCAACATATATAACATCAAAGTTTCATTTTTTCCCCAAGTCTTTTTCCATTAAACCCAAATGAATAGCTTCTGGTTTTATAATTATATTCAGTTTGAGAAACTTCAGTATTAAGTTGTGAATCCTACTGCAATATTTCTTCGCTTTATTACATGTCTACCATAAATGATAAAAAGTCTCTTTTTTTACATTTGCAGGCTTTCTACAAATAAATTATAATAACAAATTGTTAACAGAGGGCCTTGAACTTTAATTTTGCAGTTGTTTAACCTGTTAACTATTTTTTTTCTTACATATATATATAATATATGACAGGACAAATGGGTTGAGAATAGAATAGAATAGAATAGAATAGAATAGAATAGAATAGAATAGAATAGAATAGAATAGAATAGAATAGAATAGAATAGAATAGAATAGAATAGAATAGAATAGAATAGAATAGAATAGAATAGAATAGAATAGAATGTATCTATATATCAATGCCTATATTTACATTTGTATTTTCATTTATGGATATAATAATTTTATTTTTCTCTTGTGGCTAATGCCTTCCTGCCTCAGGAGGCCTTCAAATGTTTTGACAATGTTCATATATGTGATAGTTTCACTATCATTATGAAATTAGCCAGTTTCTCTCCTCCAGTTGCTATGGGATCCCATGGAAAAAGGAGGAACTGGTCCTGAAGGATTATACTTATTGTCCCCATAATATTCCATCCCATGGCTGGGGCCCCCAGAGCTCCATGAATTGATCTGTTAGTATGTTGCTATTTGTGTCTGAAGAACATCTCAAGAAGACAGGTCAGACGGATCCATGTAAAATATCTTGTGGCAGACAGAGGCATTTGTACACAGAAAGAAGACATTCACGGAAGATGTTTGTATTCATGGAGTTTCTGTTAATAGTGATGCCTCAAGTGGTGTGCAAGGATCCTAGCCTTCAGTGTGACCTTGAGGAGCCTCTTCCTATTCGTCACACCTATCATCAGATTGGAGACATCAACCTTGCTGGCATTATTTCTGCAGTGTTTACATTTTCTGATCCTATTGATTTCAGTCAACATCCTTCTCAGGCACTTCAGGATGGATCTGTGTAAGTACATCATCAATTTATTGTCAGACTCTGGACCATTCTGCTAAATCACACGATGCTTGAAATGTTTTCCTCTAATCACAAAGGCTTCTGAAAAAACACGTTTTAACTAAGATGCCTAGGTTTACTTTATGTGCAGTGAAATTTCAGTGTCTGCATAAAGTTAAAAGAGAGGTCACATGTCTAATCATAACAAACCACATCTAAATATCTATAACCATAAAGGAATGTATGACTTAATTTATGAGGATGTAACTATCAATAAGATTTTGGGGGAGGGCATATTTCCCCTGATGAATTTTTCATTTCATATTATTGGTACCAAAATTCAGCAATTTCCTTCTGGATATAAGTCATTCTTAAAAGCTGCAGTTTGATACTGGGCCTTTCTCATTTGTTAAGAAATAGTGATTCCAATTTCAAGTCAGTGTTTCTTTTGTAATATAAATGAATGAATATTATATTTTGTAATATAAATGAAGGTGAATGAATCACTAGAGGGAACAGGAGCAGGAAAATGTAGGTTCTAATCCTGATGTACAGAGCTTTAGTCAGACCCCATTTGGAATACTCTATGTTTTGTATTTAAGGATTGCAGATGCCATGATATAAAGCAGACCTTTCTTCGTGTGTTTTTTTACAGAATATTTTTTCAGAATTACCAGCATGTCCTGGCCTTAGCGTTTACTCTAAAAGAGATCAATGAAAATCCACAGATCCTACCCAATGTCACGCTGGGCTTCCATATTTTTAATAGCCATTTCAGTCCAAGCTGGACCTACTTTGCCTCAATGGTCCTGCCTTTCACTAAAGGCAAATTCATCCCAAACTACAAGTGTGGGGTCGCAAAACCTTTGGCTGCAGTCATTGGGGGACCTGATATTTCTCTTCACATGGCAGCTGTATTGTGCATCTACAAAGTTCCTCAGGTAAGATGTGCTGAAGATATTCTTTATTATATTGCCATACCTCTCCAGAAGTCTGCATGCTACTTTCTCTAAAAAAAAATGGAGCAACTTTCAAGATTCTTAGATATCATGTTTTGCTTGCTAGGATTACCATAACATATGAGTAATTATAATTCTGAACAGACCATGAGGATATTGGGCATAGAAAAACATTCCCCAATGACAGACACTGAATTAAGAGTTGGAAAGGAACTTTCAGGTCTTCTAGTCCAATCGCCTGCTCAAGCAAAAAACCCTATACTATTCTGTAGAAATGGCTGTCCAATCTCTTCTTTAAAACCTCCAGTGATGGATCACCCATAACTTCTGGAGGCAAGTCATTCCACTCATTAATTGTTCTGTCGATTCTCTCCTTGATAAGTTTCCATCTATTACTTTTTGTCCAGGCTTCAGGTGCTTTGGAGAATAGGTTGGCTCCCTCTTCTTTTATTCTTGTCAACCTCAGTATATAGACGGACATCTTGGTTGATATTTCTAAATAAAGACAACTATTTGCATAATATTTCAGTATATAAGCTCAAAGACACCCAGAGACTCAAATGAATGTACACATTTTCAGCGTTTCACTTAGACCTTTGCAGTCACTTATGTTTGTCTTCCTGCAGTTGACCTATGGCTCTGCTCCAGCCATGGATAAAGAGACTCAAGCAGTTTTCTTCCAGCAAATGTTTCCAGATGAATCCCACGAACATAAGGGCCTCATGCAGCTATTGAAGTACTTAAGATGGATCTGGGTTGGAATTCTTGTTGTAAAGGATGAGAAAGCAGAGAAATTTGTCCAGGAGGTGGTCCCCACCTTTTCAGACTACGGCATCTGCACTGAGTTCATAGCAGAGTTACCAAATATTGATTTCTATAATGATTTTACTGATGCCATGGATGAAGGACAACGTATATACCACGTTCTCATGAACAGCACAGCCAATGTGATAATTGTATATGGTAAAATTCAGACCATGGCAGTTCTGAGAAGTTTCCTCCGGTTTTCAGAAGTGGAGGATATACCAAGGAAGCAAAAGATCTGGCTTATAAATGCTCAGACAGATTACACTTCAATGTCCCTTCATAAATCATGGGACGTCCATTTCCTACAAGGTGCTTTATCTTTTGCAGTTCACACAAAAGAGGTCCAAGACTTCCAGGAATTTCTTCACAATCTAAGTCCAAACAATGATCAACACGATCATTTTCGGAAAGATTTCTGGGAACAGGCATTCGGTTGTTTCTTCCCTATTTCAAAAGCAGAGATGTCTGAGAGAACTTGTACTGGACAGGAGAGACTTGAGACCCTTCCTACATCTGTGTTTGAAACACGCATCAGTGGCCAGAGTTACAATATTTACAACGCAGTCTATGCTGTGGCACATGCTTTGCAATCTCTGTATTTATCCAAATCCAGGGACACAACAATAGTGAAAGCAGGAAGGAAAGATTTTCACAATCAAGTGTGGTGGCAGGTAAGCCTGTAAGCAGATTAGTGCAGAAACAACCATATCTGTAGGTCTATGGAGTTTCTCAGTCATCCAGGTCATGGTTGTCCCAAAGGTGCTTTTTCAAGAGACAACTGGACTTTTCTTTTCCTTGAAGACCTCCAAGTGGCCTCAATGACTCTCAGGGAGAGTGGCAATGACCAGATGACTGCAAGGAACATAAATCCTTCCACTCCCCATCATTCAATCAGACCTGAAGAAGCTTCTTGGATGAGAAACGAAACATCTTCCAAGAAAAATAAAAAAGTCCAGTTGCCTCTTTTAAAAACACCTTTGGACAACCATATCTGTAGTTGCAAACTCTAACAAACAATATTCTTAGGGGGATTGACTTTAGGTCTAAAAGTGAGATGTAGTAATGGATTAACGAGCTGAAATATTTATAAGCTTATGTTAACATTGCAAATTGAATTCTATAAAATTATAACCGCATCTCTTAGACTATTATTATTATTATTATTATTATTATTATTATTATTATTATTATTATTATTATTATTATTATTATTATTATTATTATTATTATTATTATTATTGTTGTTGTTATTGTTATTGTTATTGTTATTGTTATTGTTATTGTTATTGTTGTTATTGTTGTTGTTGTTGTTGTTGTTGTTGTTGTTGTTGTTATTATTATTATTATTATTATTATTATTATTATTATTATTATTATTATTATTATATAGTATTAATTTTTTATAGCCGTATACATCCTAGTATTTCTTATATATTTATCAGTAGTCATCTGGCTTAAGAGACTTTAGCAATTAAACTACAATAGTTCTAAAAAAGTATTCCTGTGTTTTTTTTACAATTATATTTTAATTTTATTTTAGTAATCTGATATTTTACCTCTGCCTCTATGTTGGAATGGTTGCTATGTTATCTGTTTGATACTGGCCTACAACTAAAGTTTTTTTTAAAAAAAAGTGTTTATATTTTCTTTGTTTCAAGAAACATCCCTATGTATGTTTTGAATATATTAGGGTTTTCTCTTTCCTGTGTACTTTTCTCTCTTTGTCCCTCTCTGGCTGTCTCTGTATTCCAGGTTCATTCTTTTCTGAGAAGTATCAGATTCAACAACAGTGTTGGTGAGAAGATCTCCTTTGATGAAAATGGAGAACTCATTGGTGGATATGATATTATCAACTGGATCTCATTCCCAAACCAATCCTTTCTTAGGGTCAAAGTTGGAATGATAAATCCCACAGCTCCAGAAGACAAGTTCTTCAATATTTCTGTAGATTCCATCACGTGGCCAGTAGGTTTTAATCAGGTTAGTTCTTTCAATCTAGATTGGTCTCCCTTCCTTTATGTAGCAAAAAAAAAAAATTATTGTTGAAAGTCTTGGAGCATCATCTCTGAACTAGCCTAAGTACAAATGTTCCATGGAAGTAAGAATGATTACTTTTGTAATAGTTGATATAAAATATTGTACCCTTTACCTTGGCCCTCTGTTAATTATAGACAATAGTTTCATGGTTTTTAAGTAAAATCTACAATCCAGTGTTCTAAATTTAATCAATCTGGTGACTTCAAAATTCAGAAGTTGAGAAAACTATTCTTATCTAACAAGCACAAAAATTATTTTTCGAGAGTGGCGATGATGATTATACAAGTCCATAAATGCCAATAAGGGTAGATATTTAATGAATTGTAATTTCAGACGAATTACATCTAAAATGATGTCATCACATTACTTCTGTACTGAATTACTTAGTACATAAATCCATTTTTATGCTAGTGATTCCACTGTAACAGTAGCTCTCCAAGCAATTCTTTTCCCCTCTGTATCTTAAAATATTCTTCTTCATTCATTGGTAGGCATTACCTTTATCTTTGTGTAATGATCCTTGTGAGACAGGATACAGCAAGGAAAAGATAGAAGGGGAGTCGTTTTGCTGCTATGCTTGCCGTCTGTGTCCAGAGGGGAAAATATCAAAAAAGAAGGGTAGGAAATTTCCAAATATAATGGTACTAAACCAGGAGGGTACAACACTGTCTATAATCCACTGTATCAATTCCACTGTGTTCTTTTTCAGATGTAGATGACTGTTCTCCGTGTCCAGAAGATCAATATCCAAATCCTGACAAAAATATGTGCATTCCAAAGCGGATCACCTTTTTGTCCTATGAAGAACCATTGGGGATCAGTCTGACTGTTCTTTCTCTTTGCTTTTCTTTAATGACAACTTTGGTAATCACAATCTTCATGAAACACAAAGACACTCCCATTGTCAAAGCCAACAACCGGAATCTCACTTACATCCTCCTAGTTTCCCTCCTCCTCTCTTTCCTTTGTGTGTTTCTGTTTATTGGGAGATCCAACACGATTGTGTGTCTCCTCCGACAACCAGCTTTTGGCCTCATCTTTTCTGTGGCAGTTTCTTGTATCTTGGCCAAAACCTTTGTTGTGGTTCTAGCATTCATGGCCACCAAACCTAGTTCCAGATTAAGGAAATGGGTGGGGGGAAGAATGGTCAGTTTTATTCTTCTATCCTGTTCCCTTGTTCAAATGTGTATTTGTGCTGTGTGGCTGATAATGTCCCCACCATACCCAGATTTTGATGCACACTCAGTGTCTGAAGAACTCATCATGGAGTGCAATGAAGACTCAGTTATGTTCTACTGTGTTTTGGGTTTTATGGGTTTTCTTGCTCTTGTTAGCTTCTCTGCTGCTTTTCTAGCTAGGAAGTTACCCGATAGTTTCAATGAAGCCAAATTCATCACCTTCAGCATGTTGATCTTCTGCAGTGTTTGGCTGTGCTTCATTCCAACCTATCTAAGCACAAGGGGAAAATATACCTTGGCTGTGGAGATCTTCTCCCTGATCTCCTCCAGTGCTGGCTTACTGGTGTGCATCTTCCTTCCCAAATGTTTTATCATTGTGATGAGACCCGAACTGAACGATAAACATCAACTCATGAAGAGAAAGTTTTAACAAATCTTTCTATTTACTTGATAACCCTTATATGATCTTCCTTACCTTTAAGCACATTAAGCCCAAAAAGCAATGTACAATTAGATTTGTCCTTCTATGTTGCATTGTTCCCTGAGATTTAAATGGCTCAGAACCTTTTTTATTTTTGGAAAGGATCCCAAAGATGCTTTATCATGAGGCAACTGGACTTTCTTGTTTTTCTTTGTAGACGTTTCCCTTCTCGTCCAAAAAGCTTCTTCAGCTCTGACTGGATGGTGGGGAATGAAAGGAGTTATACTGCTTGCAGACAGCTGGTATAAGTCCATCCATTCCCCACAATCCAGTCAGAGCTAAAGAAGCTTCTTGGATGAGAAGCGAACCTTCTTCAAAAAAACCCAAGAAATTCCAGTTGCCTCGTGAAAAGGTATCTTTGGGATAACTATGACCTGGATGACTGAGAATCTCCATAGACTTTTGGAAAGGAATTATAAATGGGGACCACAAAAATGTATAAATAAATAATATCACAAATTGATGTATGAATATATTTCAGTAGGTGATTGAGAACTCTAACTAAATATGTAGATTAAATGTCACTTATACATTTGTTTTGACTGGTCATCTTAATTCATATGCAGATTAGAATGTGTAAAAAGAAGTGGGGATCAAATACAAATGAGCCTTTCATTTAAATAGGGAAGGCTTGTGAATTGTTTCTGAAGGAACCGGACACTGGGAATTCTCTGGTACATATCATGTGTAGCGGTCACCTACAAAACCTGGGGGTAAATTCAAAAGGTCTTCCAGTTGGTCATATATCTTCTCCTCAGTAGCAAAGAAACAATGAAATCTCTACAGAAAAATAATTCTAGTAAATCCAAGTAAATTCTATCAGAAGTCCAGTATATGGTAGTATCTAATTTACATCATGGTCTCTTTCTAGGAAATTCTATCGAGTATGATGACTCTGTAGAACAGCACATTCCATGGTCATAAGTCTGTTTGAGTACATAGAGTGTCGCAGCACTTGAATGAGAGGCACACGGTGATTCTAAGTATCAGTTGATGAGATCTCTGAGTGAGCCCTGCTTGGAATTTGCTGAGCCTTTGCAACCAGGTTATCTGAAGAAACTTTTCAATGGAAAAAGCAATTATGTTTGGAAGAGTTAGTGCTAAAAGGAAACCAGGCCACCAGTTAAAACAGTGGCTGGACAGCATCAAATCTGATACCAGCCAGAGCATACAAAAACTTAAAGAACTAGTGCAAGATTGGAAGACATGGAGAGACTTGGCCAATAGAATCCCTAAGAGTCGGATATGCAGATCCCATTTGTCAAGGAAATTCAGCTGGCAGGGTCCAGGGGAAGATCCTTTTCTGCTGTGGCTCCTCTCTGTTGGAATATCATGCCCTCTCCCCCAAAGATGAGAGCCACACACACCCTTTTGGCTTTTCAAAGGACGAAGATTTTGCTGTGCTAGCTGGTCTGAGGCCCCCAAGGGGCAATGGCATTTTGGAGGCAGTTACTGGATTAAACAGACCCCACCTCCTCCATGTGAGCACTTCACTCCCTTCCTCTCCATTTTCATTCATTGAATTTTAACTGAATTTTAAATGCATGTGTTTTTTTTATTTATTGTTTTAATATCCTATTTTAATTATATGATTGTAAGCTGCCTGGAGTCATCTCGGGAAGATGTAATAATAAATAATTAGTAAATAAAATGAATAACCTTATAATAAAAATGATTTTCATTTGTGTATATTTTTCGGTTTCCAGATTTGGTCTACCTTGGAGGACTGAGTAGTTTTCCATTTTCACTACTAGAGCTGCCCCACTGAACTTCTTAAAACATTTCTCCAAAACCGAGCCAAAAACTATTGTCTCTGCCCATTAGTTAATGTCACTGTATCATCAAGATTCCATTCTCTTGAGGAGGAGGAGGAGTGGGGGGAGGGAGAGAGGGAGAGGGAGGAGGAGAGAGAGGAGAAGGATAGGGAGGAGGAGGAGGGAGGAGAGGGAGGAAGAGGAGGAGAGGGGAGAGGGAGGAGGAGGAGGAAGAGGAGAGGGGGAGGAGAGAGAGAGGAGGAGGAAGAAGAAGAGAGGAGCAGAGGAGCAGAGGGACGAGGAGGAGAAGGAAGAGGAGCAGAGGGAGGAAAAGGGGGAGGAGGAGGACGAAGAGGAGAGGAGGAGAGGAGGAGAGGGAGGAGAAGGGGAAGAGGGAGGGGAGAGGGAGGAGTGAGGAGGAGGAGGGGGGAGGAGGAGGAGTAGGAGTATTAATTTCTTTTTTTAATAAGATTTTTATTGATTTTTTGATACATTCAATAGTACATGTTCAACAAACGTGTTGTCTGAGTTTACATTTGCTAATACAAATTTAATTCCTAATCCTTTATTCTATCCTCTAGCCATTGATAAAATAAGTCCCAAGTTTGATAATATTCCGTTTCTTCTTTTTCTTTCAACCTCAAAGTCAGTCTATCCATCTCTGCACATTCTAGTATTTTTTTTAATTATTTCTTCATCTGATGGTATTTCTTCATTTTTCCAATACTGTGCGAATATAATTCTTGCTGCTGTTGTTACATGTAAAATCAAATATATGCTTTGTTTATCAGTCTTTTCTGGCATTATACCTAATAAAAAAAGTTCAGGTTTAAAATCTACATATTTTCCCAACATCTTTTCTAGCCACGTATGTATTTTTTTCCAATGCTTTGGCACATGTCCACCAAACATGGTAACAAGTACCTGATTTATGTTTGCATTTTCAACATCTATCTGACATGTTTTTAAACATTTTTGCTAATCTTGCTGGTGGCAAGTGCCATCTATAAAACATTTTATATAAGTTTTCTTTGTAAGAAGTTAACATTGTCAATTTATAGTTTCTTTCCCACAAGTTTTGCCATTTTTCTAATTCTATATTATATCCAAAATTCTTTGCCCATCTTATCATTGTTTCTTTAACTTGTTCGCTTTTGATTTTCAAATTTAAGAGAAAATTATAGATTTTCTTAATTAGCTTCTCATCAGAGGTTAATAATGTCTTATTAAACAAAGTTTGCTCCTTATAAAATCCATACAGTTTAACATCTTTATCATATCTAGCTTGCATTTGTAAGTATGCCCACCATGATAGATTGATACCCTGATTTTCCATTTCCTGTTTAGATTTTAAGTTCCCTTCAGAATTTAGAATATCTCTGTATGTCCAAATTTTTTCAAAATTGACTAAATTTGAATGCACAAATGCTTCCATTGTTGAAAGCCAACCTGGAATTTTCAGATATATTTTACATTTTATTTTTTCCCATGTTGATAATAATGCATTTCTTATATAGTGGTTTTGAAAGTACTTATGGATTTTATTTTTTCCATATCATAAAAAAGCGTGCCACCCCAGTTGTAAATCATGTCCCTCCAAATTTAACAACCTTTTGTTTCTAAGAATTATCCATTCTTTTACCCATGTTAATACTGATGCTTGATAATATAAGACCCACTTTGGCAAACCAAAACTTCCATTTTCCTTGGTTTCTTGTAACATTTTCATCTTGATTCTAGCTTTCTTTCCTTGCCAAATGAATTTCAAAATTAATGAATTTAAATCTTCAAAGAATTTTTCTCAAGTTTTATAGGTATTGTTTGGAATAGAAATAAAATTTTTGGTAGTATATTCATTTTCACTGTAGCAATTCTTCCTAATATCGACAGTTCCAAGTTTTTCCGTTTTTCCAAGCTTAGTCTATTGTCTCTTTGATATATTCAGCTACACCTCTTTTTTTCTGTTGCGCTAATGCATGATAAAGTTTCCCAATTTTTGGGTATTCCAACAGTTTGCAATATTGTCTTTTTATATGTGTCTCTTGCAAACAAATTATATCTATATTTAGTTTCTGTACATTTCTGAAAATTTTATTTCTTTTTGAAGGGGAATTCAGTCCATTTATGTTCACTGAAAAAAATCTGTTTTCTTTCTCCATTTTAATTACTTATATTTAGGTCTTGTCGATCTGGTAGTCCTCTGTTCTCTTGCTATTCCTTCACTCTCTTGATCAAGCTTCTCTTTCTGTTCTTCTGTTTGTATAGTTGCTTCCTCAGTTGTTTCTTCTGTTTGTTTCTGATCTTTTCTCTCCTCTTGTTGATGTTGTACTCTTTTGTTTAGAAATGCTTGATTTCTTTCATCAAAATCTTGTGCCTTCCAAACTGAGTCCAGTTGATATCTTGTATTATTACAGTTGATTAAGATCCCTTCTGGCATCAGCCATCTGAAGTTTATACCTTTTGCAATTAGCTTTGTAGTTAAGAAGTTATATTGTCTTCGGGTATCTCTTATTCTCTTAGGGATCTGCTTTAACACCACCATTCTTATATTGTAATGGCTCATCTCTGACTCTTCTTAATATCTCAACTCTTGTTGTTTTCTTTATAAATCTTACATGGACTTCTTTGGGTAGTTTATATTTCCTTGCATAGCTTGAATTCATTCGAAATATTTCATCTATCTCCATTTGTATCTCTGCTTGGTCTGCTTTTAAAGCCTCTGCCAGTAAATTAATAATCACTACTGCTATATCTTCTTCTCTGTCTTCAGGAATATTTTGAAATCTTAAATAGTGTGCAGCTTTCTCCATTTCTAAAACTGCCACTGCTTCTTCTAAGCTTTGGTTTGCTTGTTCTAATTTTTCATTTTTTTGCATTAGTGCTTCCATTTTTTTGTCAATGTCATCTGATTTATTTTCCATTCTCTGAATTCTTTGTTCATTTTTAACAATTATTTGCTGATGAGCTTCAAATTGTGTCTTTATATCCAACATTTGTTCATTTAATTTATCAAAATTACTTTTTGTCTCTTCATGATTTCTCTGTATTGATTCTTGAATTAATTTTAGTGTTGTTTGCATCTCAGTTTGAGCAGTGTTTATTTTTTCTCACTGCAACATTGTTTCAATAGATCCCTGGCGTGTTGGGCTGGATGTTCCAACAGAAGGTGCAGAGGAAGTTTTTTTTCATAAGTCTGGTGAGAATTGGTGCACTCATTTTTCAATTAAGTAAATGTATAGATCCACAGGGAGAAAAAAACCAAATAAAAAGGAGGAAAAGAAAAAAAGCCAACTATCTTAAGCTAAAATCCAAACCATAAAACGAGCCAACTACTTTATGCTAAATCTAAATCCACAAGGAGAAAAAACAAAATAAAAAAGAGAAAAAGGAAAAAGGCAACTATCTTAGGCTAAAATCCAACCATAAATATGAGCCAACTACTTTAGGCTAAATCCAAATGCTCCAGTCAAATCAAAGATGTAAAAAGCCCGCTGTCTCCAAATATTTCCTGTTTTGGTTATATCCAGGGTCAAAAGATATAATTGTAGAGAGTCTTTTCTCATGTAAAGTCATATAAGGGCACTTTGTTTACACAAGGTGTTGTTTCAAGGTCAAAAACTTTTCAAGTTCTTTTAATATTTGGTATTGCTGTAGCATCTCCTTTCACCACTAGATGTCCTTATTCACTATATTGTCTATATCCGGGTTTAAAATGTTTTTGCAAAGTTTTCTTTTAAAGTTCTCTTTAAGTTATTTCCCCTGAAAATTGAATCTAAAAAGATTTTCCATGTCCTAGGGGTTAAACAGTTTTTCTTTAAGTCAGTCTGAGTTCCATTTTAGGTATTCTTTTATATTTCTTAAATTCCTTCCCCCTCTTGTAGTTTCTTGCCACTTTTAACTCCCTTCTCCCCTAGTCTTTCTGGGGTCTTTACTTCGGAATTTTTTTCCAATCAGGGGATCACTCTTTCCAAGTCCATAAGGAAGAGGAATAAAAACAGTCTCACCCAGTTTCAGCACATTGTTGACAATCAGCTGTTCTGTATCGCGCCATGACTCCTCGCTTTTTTTTCACGGCTGACGACAATAACAATAACAATAAAGTTGGAAGGGACCTTGGAGGTCGTCTAGTCCAACCCCCTGCTCAGGCAGGAAACCCTATACCATTTCGGACAAATGGCTGTCCAGTCTCTTCTTAAAAACTTCCAGTGTTGGAGCATTCACCGCTTCTGGAGGCAGGTTGTTCCACTGGTTAATTGTTCTAACTGTCAGGAAGTTTCTCCTTAATTCTAGGTTGCTTCTCTCCTAGATTAGTTTCCATCCGTTGCTTCTTGTCCTGCCTTCAGGTGCTTGGAAAATAGCTTGACTCCCTCTTCTTTGTGGCAGCCCCTGAGATATTGGAACACTGCTATAATGTCCCCCCTCATGACTTAGACTGCCTGTGCTTACAGGCAACCTTTCTTCATCCTTTTGAAGAGGTTCTTCAGTTCGTTTGGTCCAAACTCCCAAAGCTCCCCTTTTTCTTCGTTGCCCCTCCAGGGAAACTTTCTGACCCCTTGGGGTCGCTGGACCGAACGAAATCAGACTAAGAAGCTGGAGCCCCGGTTTCTTCCACCTGTCTCGTCATGGCATCAGACCGGAAGTCTGAGGATTAATTTCTTGAGATGGTTTATCTCTTTTGAAAAGCTACTGTGAGTAAGTAGGAATTTGTAGATCCCTTATGGAAGCCAGAAAGAAAAACCAAAGAATCCAGTGTAACAGGATTTCAAATACAAGTGAATCAAATATCAACCCCTTCTAGATAATTCTATTCTATATTTTGAAATTGAACTCTGAATGTTTCCTCTTCTTCCTCTGCCCTCACTTCATATTCAATTAACATTTTGTACCCGTTGAGCATGCTTTTTAAAATATTTTGGTTCTCTCCTTTCTAATTTTAGGGTTTACACATACACACAAAGACACAAAGACAAAATATAGTGCCTCTGCAAATACAGAAATAATAATATTTCTTGCTGGCATTTCCTTTAGTGTGTGTAGGGGACAATTTTTGATACATAAGGATCCGCAGCTGGAGAATTTCACTATTGGAATGAGGTTATGAAAAGTAATTTTAATGCAAGAATGACTTACAGCACAGGAAAAAAACATATAGAAAAGAAGAGATGTAATATCTTATTTATTGCTTATCAAAAATTATCTTGGCACTAGGGTAAAGTTCAAATGTAAGGGTTAATAGAAGAGAAAAATGGAAGCTTCTGTTTTAGTAGAATTCTAGTTGAAAAGGAGAACTGTAATTGAAACTCATACATTTTGTGAATATACTGCCTCTTTTAAAAAAAATAATTAAATGCTTTTTTTCTCCAAAACAATGGCACAGTTTCCCAGTGTTATCATTTTGGCATTTCTCCATTGTCAATTTTAGTTAAAATAACAGATATGTGCTCCACCTAGTTGGACTCGGACTACAAAAAGCACAAAAATGTTATTTAATATTATTTTATGATATTGTTTGACTTCTAGAAGAAGCTTTATATGAAGTTCTAATGACTTCAACACACTAATTGGTGGTACAGTGGTTAGAATGCAGTACTGCAGGCTACTTCTGCTGAGTGCCGGCTGACTGTAGTTTGGCAGTTCGATCCTGACCAGCTCAAGGTTGACTCAGCCTTCCATCTTTCTGAGGTCGGTAAAATGAGGGCCCAGATTGTTGGGGGCAATAGGCTGACTCTGTAAACCACATAGAGAGGGCTATAAAGCACAGTTAAGTGGTATCTAAATCTTAAGTGCTATTGCTATTGCTACAGTATTGCTAATTCATAATTTCCCTTCCCCACTGTACTTTGTTTTCCATACTTCTCATATTTAGACATAAAGACTAACTACCCAATCCACCAGAGCAGGGAGGAAGGGAATGTATGGGTCCTCTTTCCTAAGGAAGTCCATCTAGCAAGAACAAAAATATAGGCCTTCTCTGTGGTGGCTCCCTCCTGTGGAACATCATTCCTGCAGAATTCAGATTGGCACCTGCTTTGACACTTTTTCACAAAGCCCTGAAGACATGGTTCTGCCAATGGTCATGGGGACCCCAGAGTGATATTGTCAGGTCCCAAATCCTTATTATTTTCCCTGCATATGTGCTCTTGTTTGGGGCCTGCCATTCTGCTGGGGGGGGGGATTTGCTTTCGCTTGGGATAACTTTTGCTTTCTGCTTTTCCTCTCCTGCCCCATCCACTTGAGCTACGGAGGAACCAGGAAAAAACTCCAAAGTTTCCTAGGATTTGCGAACTTTTACAGACAATTCATCCCATCTTTTGCACAAATTGCCCTCCCAATCACAAACTTGTTAAAAACCAGAGTGGGGGATAAACCAAAGCACAGTCAACCATTAAAATGGACAAGGGAATGTCAAGCCACTTTTGAGAAACTTAAGAGACTTTTTTCTGTGGAGCCGGTTTTGAAACATCCAGACCCAGAACAGCCATTTATAATTCAAGCTGAGGCCAGCGACGTGGCTGTAGGAGCAGTTTTATTACAGAGAAATAAAGAGGGACAATTGCAACCAACATTGTGCTTACATATCTAGGAAATTATCAGAGACTGAGCAGAGGTAGGCAGCTTGGGAGAAGGAGGCCTATGCTGTACAATGGGCCCTTCTCACTTGGAGGCATTTCCTGGAAGGGAGTAAAATACCGTTTGAAGTATGGAGAATCTTAAAGCGCTGAAAACTCCCAGGAAACTCTCACCCAAACAAGCAAGGTGGTCCCAACACTTTCATCATTTTGATTTCACTATCCATTACCTCCCTGGGGGAAAGACTTTTTTAGTAGACGCATTGTCCAGACTACCACAATATAACAGCAAGAAAGCAGAAGTGACTAAACCATTTTTACATCCTCGTCAATTAGCAGCCCCTGTAACCACCAGGGCTCAGTCAAGACCTGTGGCTCCTATCAGGAAAACTTTGTTGCAGGACTTTAAAACTGTATTAGAAACCGATAAGTGGTTTCAGAACCATAATAACCTGTGTGTGTTAAAAGATGGATTAGCCTGGATTGGAGAGAAACTTTATATCCCAGCAGCCCTAAGACTTAAAGTAATGCAAGCAGGGCTTGACTCGAAAACTGCTGGACATTTTGGATTTGTAAAAACTTTACATCTCCTTAAGAGGCAATTCTACTTTAAAAAAGGACATAGAAAGCTATGTAACCAGCTGCCCCATGTGCGCAGTGGCTAAATGCCAGTAAGGGAAATCTCCAGGACTGCTTCAACCAGTAGCAAGTCCATCAGCACCCTGGAGAGAGATCTCTATGGATTTTATTGTGGAACTGCCTGAAAGTGCTGGAAACACTGTAATTTAGGTCGTAACGGATTTGTTCTCTAGACAAGTTCATTTCATTCCATGCCCTAAGATCCCAACTGCTAAGACTTTAGCTAAACTCTTTGTGCAAAACGTATATCGATTTCATGGAGCCCCACAACGCATAATTTCAGTCAAGAGGGGTTCAATTCACTTATAAGTTATGGAAAGTTTTTCTAGACTTGATGGGTTCTAGTCAAGGGCTGTCATCTTCCCATCATCCTCAAACGAATGGGGGGACAGAGAGACTGAACTCAATTCTAGAACAATACCTGACATGTTTTATTAATTATCAGCAGGACAATTGGTCTGACCTGTTACCGTTTGCTGAAGTTGCTTATAATAATGCTGTGCATTCCATTACAGCAGGGCTTTTCAACTGGTGGTACGCGTACCACTTGTGGTACATTAACGAGTGGCAGGTGGTACGCAGCCCTGCCTAGCCAAGTGTGGTGGGGGAAGGAAAGAGCCAGTGCAGACCCCAGGCTGACTTATGGCTCACCCTCCCCCATGAGAAAGGAGGAGGGGGCAGAGACAGGAGAGGCTATAAAAGTTTGGGTGGGAGAGGGAGAGAGAGAAAAAAGCAGCAGCCTTGGGAGGAGGCAGAGTCAGCTCTAGCTGCACCGAAGGGAAAGAAGAAGGAGGAGGAGGGTGGGGGGAGAGGATAGGAGACCAAGCAGGCCGGCCATGAGCCAATCTACAAATGCTGTGGCAGCCGCCTGTGCTGGCAGCAGCAAACAGGCAAGAAATGCAGTGGGGGAGGGGTTGCCCTCCAAGAGGAATGAAAAAAGGCAGCAATGGCTGGAGGTGAGGCACAGAAGAGGGAGGGAGGGAGGGGGGAGGGAAGGGAGGGAGGGAGGGAGGGAGGGAGGGAGGGATGGAGAATGGAAGGATTCTTATGTGCTTTTGTGACTTTGAAGTTTTGGGATTTGTGCAATGTGGGCTTTGTGTTCTTAAGGAGTGTTTGGCAATTTCTATTTGGCTGATGGCTGATGTCTCATGTTAGCTTCTATTGCTCTGCTATTGTTAGCTGTAAGTTTTGCTCCAAGGGATTTTGAAGTATTTTTCTCCTGAATGGATTTTGCCTGTAGCATTCCTTTACTTATGAATGGAGCCATTTGGGGAGGCTGCCTTAGCCCGCAGTCAGTACTTACATTTTTTTTCTTCTTTAAGTGCCAGCTGGGCTCCTTACTTTCCTTTCTAGCCAGTAGCTAATTCTTAAAGGGGAATGTTCCTTTTTAAGCTAGTTCACTCAGCAGTTTGTCTTTTCTGTCTCTGGAGGCTTTTCCTTGTTTGATGAATATATGGAAGAGAGAAAATATGGGGGGGGGGTCAAATTCTTCCTTCAGAAGGAGATGGGCATGAGAAAGAGGGAGGCAGGGAAGGAGGGAGGGATGGAGGGAGGGAAGGAAGTCCCGCCTTAGCACTTGGCTACCAGCAGCCCTGCCATTGACTTTGCTTGTCAAAAGGTTGCAAAAGGGGATCACATGACCCTGGGACACTGTGACCATCATAAATATGAATCAGTTGCCAAGCATCCAAATATAAATCACATGACTCTGGGCATGCTGCAATGGTCATAAGTGTGAAAAATGGTCATAAGTCATTTCAGTGCAATTACAACTTTGAACAGGGTTTTTTGGGGTCATCTTTTTTTTTGACATCTTGCTAGGTGGTACTCGAATATTGCCATATCCTAAAAGTGGTACAATCGGTGGAAAGGTTGAAAAGCCCTGCATTACAGGGTTCGCTCCATTTCAAGTAACTAGTAGTCAGCTTTTCATAGCCATGCCTGAACTCTCTACTAAGGAACCTGAAATTCCCTCCTTGCAGGAATGGATTAAACAGTTACAGAATACCTGGCCAGCAGTCAGGAAAGCTTTGGATGAAGCCATGGAGGCCTATAAAACCCAAACCAATAAACAGAGGGTGGAACAAAAACCATATAAAGTTGGGGACAGGGTATACCTCTCCACTAAGTATTTGCAATTTTTACAACCTTCAAAGAAATTAGACCCTAAATTTGTAGGACCTTTCCCTGTCAAGCGCATCATCAACCCTATGACAGTTGAATTAGACTTGCCAAAAAACCTATGGAAAATCCACCCTGTTTTCCACTGCAGCTTACTAAAAACGGAGGTTACCTCTAACCTTAGGCCTCCTGCACCTCAGGTGTCCAGGCCTATCATGGCTGAGGGTGAACAACACTTTGAAATTAAAGATATTTTGGATTCTTGAAAACATCATGGGGTGACACAGTACCTAGTAGCCTGGAAGGATCTCCCTTCTGCCCAGAATGAGTGGGTGTACAAGAAACATGTTAGAGCCCCTAGACTTCTCAAACATTTCCATGCTAAATATCCTGTTAAACCTGATTGATATGTCTGTATTGTTTCTTTTCCGTTTCCTTTTCTGTTTTCTAGATGGATTTCCCTTTCTTCTAGGGGGGGCCATATGTCAGGCCCCCAAGTCCTTATTGTTTTCCCTGCATATGTACTCTTGTTTGGGGCCTGCCATTCTGCTGGGAGGGGGGGGATTTGCTTTCTCTTGGGATAACTTTTGCTTTCTGCTTTTCCTCTCCCACCCCTATCCACTTGAGAAATGATTGTGTCTCCCTTATCAGGGGGACAGCTATGGAGAAACAAAACTGGAGAAGACCTTGAGATGCGCACCAACTGTGCCAGTTACCCAAACATCATACCACCTGTGGATTGGCTGGTTTTCAAATGGACACTATGACTTTGGTGGGAGGAGGAACATTGCTAGTTTAACTATACTATTTAAGCGGAATTTTCCCCAGATCTCGCCTTGACTTCCCTACTGTCACTAACCCCTAATAAAAGTTCCTTTTGAGACAGTGCCTATTTCAAGAGTTCTGCTTTCTTAGGTGGTTAGCTGAGGTGGGTCCTTACAGATATGGAGTCCATAAAGTGGATTGTCTGGTTGTTGTTGCCAGAGAGATGTTATTGTTTTTTGTATAGGGTTTTTATCTTTGTAAGCCACCCAGAGTCACTGAGAGTGAGTTGGGCAGCCATATAAATTGTCTTAAGTAAATAAATAAAAGTGCTTTATACATTAATCTTATAACTGCTCACCTCTAAGAGCTAAGTGTTCTACATTTGGACTGGGATCACAGTGTGCCCTGAACATGCCATCATGAGCTACAATTGTGAAGTTGGTGGACTCTTTCTAGTTGTC
The DNA here is from genome assembly GCA_023970755.1 of Azemiops feae. Lineage (NCBI taxonomy): Eukaryota > Metazoa > Chordata > Lepidosauria > Squamata > Viperidae > Azemiops > Azemiops feae. Next base: position 1,354,222 of record JALGBA010004027.1, on the reverse strand, counting down.
TTCCCTTCTTCAAGAGAAGAAAACACTCGGCTGGGAAATGGTGAGCATTCTAGACCAAACCAAGTCCAAAAATGATAGAGAATTCCTGGAAGCCTAGGATTCAAACAAATCAGTCATCAACCAGCACACAAAGATAAACAATGTCTACATACCATCCAAAGAGACAATCAAAAAAGCCACTTCCTCAGAAGCAATCAACACCCAGATGAGAGAGATTAACATCAAGATTAAGACTAAGACAACAATCAAGAACTAAATCAAGGAACAATCAATTCAGACAAACAAACTAACATTAAATAACAACCTAAGATTATTCCCACCAACACTGACAGAGCAAGCCGCTAGTATACAAAAAGAAAGCAAACCCCTCCTAGCATTGATGAGATTAGTTTGGTAATGAAATGCCTGCAAGAAAACAACCAAGTTCAGAGAGCACCAAGGATCCCACAAATATGAAGCTGGTGGATTCTTTCGAGTTATCTTCCCTTCCCTTCTTCAAGAGAAAACACTTGGTCCACCTTTCAGCCTTCTGAATGCTGCCTGAACTTCCTTGTTCCGCAGAGTGTAAATAAGAGGATTCAACATTGGCGTGACAACGTTACAGAAAATTTGGATGGGGGTGGCTAGAATGTCACTGAGAGAAGGCTGGGTGTAGAGAAGAGCACAAGGTCCAAAGAAGAAACAAACCACCATCAGGTGCGATGCACAAGTGGAGGCTGCCTTCCTCCGGCTTTCCGCTGACTGCATCTTCAGTATGGAAATGGAAATCCTAACATAGGAGGTGAGGATAAGGAAGAAACAAGCCATGGGCACCACCCCAATGTTGGTGAAGCTCACTGTTTCAGTGATGTAGGTGTCTGCACAAGCCAACTTGACCACAGGGAAAATGTCACACAGGAAATAGTCTACCTCGTTAGACCAGCAGTAGGGTAGTGTGAAGGTCAAACTGGTCAAGATAGTGGCATGGAAGGAGCTGGTGAACCAGGTGCCAGCTGCCAGAAGGGCACAAACTTTCCGATTCATGATGATGGAGTACTGCAGTGGCTGACAAATGGCCGCGTAGCGATCATACGCCATGACGGTGTAGAGGAGGCATTCGGTGCTTCCTAAGAAATGGTAGAAGAACACCTGACACATGCAGCCGCCCAGAGAGATGGTGCGGCTCCCTGCCCAAAGGTTGGCCAAGAATTTTGGAGTGCTGATGGAGGAGAAGCCAAGATCAACCAGAGAGAGATTGCAGAGGAACCAGTACATGGGCGTATGGAGGCGGGCATCCGAAATGACAGCTGTGAGGATGAGTAGGTTGCCAGTTAAAGTGAGAAGGTAGAAGGACAAGAAGACCACAAACAAGATGTTCTACAGGCCTTCGGTGTGGGGAATCCCCAGGAGGATGAATTCCAGAATGACTGTATGGTTGGGCATTATATTTAGCCCCTTCCTGTAAAGATAAGAAAACACAAAATATATTCAATCTTTTTTTTTTTACTTTTGTCTTCCAAATCACATTTCATTTCAGTGAGTTTCTTACTGATTTGTCCCAAACTGCTTTTTCTAAAAGGCAGCTGGATTTTCCAGTTGAAAGTCCAGTTGCCTTTTGGAAAACACACTTTTAGGATAATCATGATTGATTATCTCCATAGACATCTTTAATGGCTTAATGATGAGGGAGATGGAAGTCTCTTTTGCTAAACTGTTGTTTCCTGGATGCTTCCATTCTTAGCCTCCTACACTATCTCTTTCTTTCCAGAGGAAGATCCGGAGAACTTTCTTAACTTCTGGAGCCCAGATCTTTGTTGTTATCAAGACACTTTCAAGGGAGACCCCTGTTGAACTAGGATCACTGGTAACAGAAGAAAAGACAATTTCTCTTCTTCTGGCTCTTTTTATTTCTTTCTTTATTGGACTTCTTTCAGTTCTTTTCTGCAGCCCAGATAAAAGATCTCCTTAGATTTTTAGTTCATCACAACCACCCTGGGGAATGGGACACATCCAGTATTTTCAATATTAAGCAAAAATCAAGAACAACGGGACATAACTTCAAATTGACAGGAGGGACGATCAAAAATAATGTTAGAAAGCATTACTTCACAGAAAGAGTGATGGAAGCTTGGAACTAACTTCCAGCAGAGTTAGTGGGTCAGTCATTGGTAACTGAGTTTTTAACATGCTTTGGGATAAACACATGTCCATCATCTGACAAAAAAATTTAAAAATAAAAAAATAAACTCAAAGGGCAGATTCGATGCCCAATAGGTTTTTTCCTGCCATCAATTTTCTATTTTTCTACATCCAAAAATTAGTTTCTAGACCTGAGAAAGACTTCAGTACACAAACATAGCAAACAGAGAGACGAGAGAGAGAGAGAGAGAGAGAGAGAGAGAAACTTTATAAACAGTAGCAGAAAAATAAAGCCCTTCTCATAAGGAAGCCTTGACAAAAAAAGAAAAACGCTAAAACTAAAAGAAAAATACAAGAAGCTGGTTCTTACCTTGCATGGAGGAAAGAAATGAAGTTAATACATGATGACTAATTTTCTTTGTTTGATTCCATTCCCTGAAAATATGTTCTATGCTTATGAACTGCAAGCTGATATTTTTTGATCAGACAGGACTTAGGCTTTCATATATTTCCATAAAAAGAATCCGCATTGACCTTAGAGCAATGCAGCTTCGCTGGAGATATGCTTTCCAGCTTTAAAAAGCTTTATGAACGTCTGGCTTGTGCAAAGCTCCATATAGCTTCTGTATCTCTCTACAGGGAACCTGGAGAAATCCCAGCCATCTTATCTCATGAGCAAACCTATCAATGTTGCATCAGTTGTTTGGAAGAGAAATGTAACCTCCTGGGAGGCTTAGCTAACGATGGAGGTCTTGTGCTCTTTAGAGATATTCCTTCCATTCCACTTGTGGCATACTTACCATGTTACACAGAAGTCCTAGTACCACTTATAATCAACCAGGCCATCTTCTGAATAAGATAGCAGTGTTCTCCAGGCAGAGATTCACCCCAGGCATCAGGGGTTTTTTTTATCAGTGGGAGACAGCGAACTGAAAACAAGATTCCAGGTTCCTGAAAATCTGATGACCAGTTCATGGAGCAGTGATGTCAGAGATGAAGATGGACGTCTTTAGAATATAAAATGCAGCCATCTTTTTCCAGACTTCAAAAGAAACAAAGGACAATTTTTAAAAAATGGATATTGGAAGTTGAAGAAAGAAAGAAAGAAAGAAAGAAAGAAAGAAAGAAAGAAAGAAAGAAAGAAAGAAAGAAAGAAAGAAAGAAAGAAAGAAAGAAAGAAAGAAAGAAAGAAAGAAAGAAAGAAAGAGAGAGAGAGAGAGAGGGAGGGAGGGAGAAAAACAGAGAGATGGGGAGAGGGAGAGGGAGAGGGAGAGAGAGAGAGAGAAAGAAGGAAGGAAAGAAGGAAGGAAGGAAGGAAGGAAGGAAGGAAGGAAGGAAGGAAGGAAGGAAGGAAGGAAGGAAGGAAGGAAGGAAGGAAGGAAGGAAGGAAATTCTGGGAGTTGAAGTTCATACAAAATGGCTGGAGAATTCTGAAGTTAAAGTCCACACATGCTGGCTGGAGGATTCCAGGAGTTGAAATCCATGCAACCTAAAGTTGCCACAGTTGAGAAACACTGCCCTAAACCAAACTGTTTCTCCTTCTCCCCAAATAACTCTACACCCCACTCACCCGGTCTCAAAATTCATCCCCCACTAACATAAAACCCTTTAGTGATGTGTTTATCCTGAGCATCAAACTCTAGAGAGGCTTGGCACCTACACAAATCCACAACCGAGGGTGGGGGAGAAAAAAAATCCACAAGAGATCTCCACAGAAATTCTCATTGCCACCCCAACTTTTCACCACCCTGGTGAGATTGCAGGCAAGCTGTAATCTTTTTTTTTTTGTTCTAAATACCATTTTTGAACTGAGGCCAGCTGGCTTCCTGCTGCTGTGTCTCTCACAGCACAGAAGTACACACCAGCATCTTTCAGCCTCGCTACGTCTCTTGTAAGTTTGCTCGAGCGGGACTTTTGGTCCACGTCCATCGTAAACCCGCCAGGAAGATCCAGTTTTCCATTATAGTTGGCCCCCAGAAATGTGAGGACTCTGCCAGTTTGCTTGTACCAATACATGTTGTTAATGACAGTGATGTTGTGAGTGCACTTTAAGACAATCTCATCTTTTTCCACGAGGATCAGTTGCTCGGATTGGAACACTTGGCTGGAGACAAGATGGAGAACTTCTGTGGGTAAAGAGAAGATCAATATTTTTTATTTCTTCAGCCTCCTCAGCATCATTTTGTGCAAATTTGAGATGAGCATGCTACAAGATCTATTTCTGCCTTTCCCCCAACTGAAAAAAATAATCCTGTGAAGTAGGTCAGGGTGAGAATCAAGGACTGACCCCAAGTCACCCAGTGGCTGAAGAGCAACCTGGCTCCAAGCCTAACAAGAGATTGGACAACCATTTGTCCGAAATGGTATAGGTTTCCTGCTTAAGCAAAGGCTAGAAGTTCTCCAAGGTCCCTTCTAACTCTCTTATTCTGTTATTATTGTGATAAGAATGCACCCTCTCAATCCTTTTTACTATGCCCCCCAAATCACAAGAATAAAGCTCAGGAAAAGAAATACAGAAATAATGTTTCACTCATGAAACCCCTGGCTATTGTGAAAAGCGGAAACATTGCCTCAAGCCTGCCTGTTTATTAAAAGTGATGTGCTAAAGCTAATAGACAAACTGTAGATAACAGGGTGAAACCAATCACATTTGTTTGACAGGATTAAAACCCAAGGAAGCCAGTATTTTAGACCCATTGCTAGCCTTTGCGAAACAAGCTAAACAAATCTAATAACAAAAGCACACAAGCAAGCCTCCAAAATTACAAAATGCCATAAAACTGTATAAAAATCCTTATACTCATCAAAACAATTTGACAGCTGTCCCAGAACTACATGCTGTTGTTGGTTCTGCTCATCATTAAACCTTCTTTCCTAAGCATTCCACAGTTGACTGACCCAAGAGGAAGAGGAGAGTGAAGAACATCCTTGCGGAGGAAAGCAATTTCCCTGAAATGATGAGGACGCACAATCACCCCTAAGACTTCAAGAAAGGATCCATTTGATCAGGGCTGCGAGACAAGCAATGGGAGGAGAAATTCAGATGGGTTTCTCCCCACCACACACCCCTGTCATCAACTGGAGGTAGTCTTCTCATGGGCCAGGTTTGCTTTGAAATCAAAACAATGCTGGGCGTTCTAGTATGGCTTTTGGAACTGGCATATAACATATTTCTATCAGAATTCAAGGGTCAGGGTGAGGAATTTGAATTAAACAAAAAACCTCCATTACTTGCCTTTGACTGCTGGTGACTTCACTGATGCTTTCTTTCTTTCTTTCTTTCTTTCTTTCTTTCTTTCTTTCTTTCTTTCTTTCTTTCTTTCTTTCTTTCTTTCTTTCTTTCTTTCTTTCTTTCTTTCTTTCTCTCTCTCTCTCTCTCTCTCTCTCTCTCTCTCTCTCTCTCTTAGTCAGAATCAGAATAGAGCTGGAAGGGACCTTGGAGGTCTTTCAGACAAGTAACTGTCCAAGCTGTTCCACTGGGCAATTGTCCTCACTGTTAGGACGTTTCTCCAGAATTCCAGGTTGCTTCTCTCCTTGATTAGTTTCCATCCATTGCTTCTTGTCCTGCCTTCTGGTGCTTTGGAGAATAGGTTGACTCCCTCTTCTTTGTGGCAACCCCTGAGATATTGGAACACTTCTATCATGTCACCCCTCAAACTAGAAATACTCAATTCTTTATTTGTTTTAGCCTTCAATCCCCTGATCATCTTTGTTTGTTTGTTTCTTTGTTTGTTTGTTTCTTTCTCTTCCTTCCTTCCTTTTTTCTTTCTTTCTTTCTTTCCTTCCTTCCTTCCTTCTTCTTTCTTTCTTTCTTTCTTTCTTTTCTTTCTTTTCTTTCTTTCCTTCTTTCCTTCTTTCTTTTCTTTCTTTCTTTTGTCTCTCTTTCTTTACTTCCTTTTTTCTTTTCCCCCATACTCCTTCCTCCTTCTATTTTCCCCACAACAAGAACCCTGTGAGGTGGGTTGGGCTGAGAGGGAGAGGGATTGCTCCTAAATAAATAAGCATACAATAAAGTTTGATGGATAATTTGCATGCCTTTCTTGCTAGGGGGCTAATAAACTGTGATTGGTTTGAACGTTATAGGAACCTGTCAACCAACTGGCAGAAGCCAGATCTACAAAATTGCAGGGGGCCAGAACAAAACTGGCTAATGGGTGTGTCATTGTGTCTTGCAAATTTGCTTATTTATTTATTTAGGAAATTTATATGGCTCCCCTACTGGCTCACAGAGACTCTAGGCAGCTTTCAAGCAACAAGAATATAATATAGAAAATAAAAATAAATAAATAAATAAAAACAATAACTTCCTCACCCTCCATCCCCACCCTGTGACAACACAATCGTTATTCCTTGTTCCTCTCTTCCCCCCCTCCCCCCCTCCCCCTCCTTTTCTCTTCCTCGCCCTTGTAAACTTACTTTCTGGCATTGGAGAAGCCAGATTTTGTGATCCTTTCCTGCCCTCTAGTGGTGAGTTGAGACATTTCTCAACACGGCCTCAAACGACAGGTAGCCTTAGGACTTCACCACAATTAGGATAGGAACATTCATCATTAAGTGGTGCTGTCGTTAAGTGAGGCATCCTGTGACCACACCCGATTTTTATGACCTTTTTTTTAATGCTTTTTGGTTAAGCAAGGCAGCACGTCATCGTGACTCGTGACCTTTCCTGCTGGCTTCCCCCATTGACTTTGCTTGTGATCGTGGGATTGTCAGACACTGTAACTTTCTCCTGAGTGTGAACTGGTTGCCGAGCATCTGGATCTCGACCACGGGGATGCAGCAACAGTCGTAAGTGTGAGGACTGGTCATAACTCACTTTTTTTCAGCACCACTATAACTTTGAAGGATTGCTAAATGAATTGTTGTTAAGTTTTCTGCCTGAGCAAGGGGTTTCCTGCTTGAGCAGGGGGTTGGACTAGATGACCTACAAGGTCCCTTCCAACATTATTATTGTTGTTGTTGTTGTTGTTGTTGTTATTAAGTTGAGGACCATCTCTATGAATTTGGTAGGAGATTCACATTCTAATGTGAGCTGATAACATCCCCTATCACAAAAAAGCATCAGTATCACCTTCACCGCTGGGAAACTCCAGGTTTTGTAGAAGTACAGCAGGGAGGGACTTCCAGAAGATTCCAAGGAGACTAGGGCATGCTTTACAAATATGACCACATTTTGACCAGCAAGAAAGGAGCTCCAAGGACAGTGAACTAATTGGAAGAGAACCTGGTGTTGTGTACATTGAACCCAATGCACTCAACTAGAGCTAATATAGTTTGTGGCTCAATAAATTTAGACTTTTTCCCACTGGCATTTCAGGATGATACAAACATGTTTCCTGTGTTTTTTTCCCCCCTATTGCATGCATAGAACTTTTTCTTCACTCTCATCCCCAACTCATGAGTGAAAGAAATTGAAGGCACTCTTAGCTGGACTATAGTTGTGATTCATTGACTGATTGATTGATCACTAGATGGATTAAGTTTCCACTCCTACCAGCCTCACTAAGGTGACTCAGAAGTTTTCGAAATGGGTTCCTAGAGCAAACTATCACGCTCTCTCTCTCCCTCTCTCCCTCTCTCCATCTATCTATCTATCTATCTATCTATCTATCTATCTATCTATCTATCTATCTATCTATCTATCTATCTATCTATCTATCTATCTATCTATCTATCTATCTCTATCTATCTATCTATCTATCTATCTATATCTATCTATATCTATCTATATCTCTATATCTCTATCTATCCTTATGTATCTATCTATCCATCTATCTATATCTATCTATCATCTATCTATCATCTATCTTTATCATCCATCTATCTATCATCTATCTATATCTATCTATCTATCTAGTTATCTATTTATCTCTATCTATTATCTATCTTCTATCTATCTTTATCTTCTATATCTATCTATCTATCTATCTATCTATCTATCATCTATCTATCATCCATCTATCTAGCATCTATCTATCTATCTATTTATCTATCTATCTATCTATCTATCTATCTATCTATCTATCTATCTATCTATCTATCTATATCTATCTATATCTATCTATATCTATCTATATCTCTATATCTCTATCTATCCTTATGTATCTATCTATCCATCTATCTATCTATATCTATCTATCATCTATCTATCATCTATCTTTATCATCCATCTATCTATCATCTATCTATATCTATCTATCTATCTATCTAGTTATCTATTTATCTCTATCTATTATCTATCTTCTATCTATCTTTATCTTCTATATCTATCTATCTATCTATCTATCTATCTATCTATCTATCTATCATCTATCTATCATCCATCTATCTAGCATCTATCTATCTATCTATCTATCTATCTATCTATCTATCTATCTATCTATCTATCTATCTATCTATCTATCTATCTATCTATCTATCTAATTTGTTTGCCACCCATCTTGCTGCAAGGAGAGTTGATATTGATATTGATTGATATATATCATAAAATATTGATGATATACACAAGTCAATAATGAAAATACCAATAACTATATCAAATAAAAAACCAATAAATCAAAAAACAGTGAAGTAATCAACCCATGTTGAACAGATGTCCCCAAACAATGGATAAGACAAGCTTAAGATCAACCCAGAAACTGTCAGCTCCTGTGTTGGCTTGGATTCCTTTAACTGTGCAGGACCTGAACTTAGAACATTGCAAGGTAAAAGAATCATGTGATAGATAGCTAGAAAGAGAGGCAGATTAACCAACAAGCAGATTTATTTGTTTAGCTATCAGATGCTGTGTTTTATTCATCTGGTCTTCATTTATTTATTTATTTATGAAACAAATTAATATGGCTTCCCAACTTACACACTGTGACTCCAGGTAGTGTGTGGCATCAAAAAGCCACAATTTCAAATGCACCCCCCACACACACAATGGTGACAAACACGATCAAAGAAGCCACCATTGTGGTTTTAGGTTTCGCATATTGTGTGATTCCCTCTAATGCAGGACTGCCCTGAGCAGCATGGAGGATAAAGCATAGTATCAGAAAAATAATACAATGTTTTGAGGGTGATAGATCCAAAAATGGTGTTTCTCAATTTTAGCAACTCAAAGATGGGTGGACCTCAACTCCCAGAATTCCCCAGCCAGCAGGCTGGCTGGGAAATTCTAGGAGTTGAAGTCCACCCATCTTTGAGTTGCTAAAATTGAGAAACTTCTTCTAAACTACTTAGAAAACACTTTCTGGCTGGGAAATGAAGAAACACAGATTTATTCATCAGGCCATCTGGCATTCTAGCTGTAGAATAAAACTAGATTTTTATTTTATTTTACATTTCAGGCCTTCCCATTCACTTCACCCTTGCCTGTCAAAGGAAAAAGCTTGGTGTCCTTTCTACTAAAACTGAAAATATCTTGGAAAGATTTGTGCATAACCCAATTACACCCCCCCTCCCCGCCGCATTGACGTCATCAGTTGCATTCTCTACGGGGTCAGCAAGTGGCTGTTACAAAGCAACATTAAAAGACTTTGCCTTGATGCAAAAAAAAAAAAAAATAGAGCGAGAGAGGGTTATATATGACAAGAGGGGGGGGAAATACAGATGAGGTTAAAAAACGTCTCTGGAGCTGAAGCAGGTGAACAAAAGGAACCATCCTTCAGACTTTGCAAAATTGTAAGTTTTCTTTTTCTGTCATTATCTGAAAGCAGGAATTCATTGACAAGGAGTTGGTCTCCTTTTTTTAAGCAGAAATGTATCTTGCAAAGAGCTCACAGTAGGGATTCTCTATGTGTCTGCTTGTGTTACTGTGCAGGGTAGAAGATACCGCTGAATTTTAAAATGAATATATATGTGCTCGTTATAAGGACGATGATAATAAATGCACAGTCAACCTTCTCTTAGGGGTGTTGTTTTTAACACCGTTAAAGCCCTGTTAAATTTTGCCTCCTTTTTTTTTTATTTTGTATTCTTGAGTTCTTGGGTCTGTAAGATGACTCCAGGGATTTTTACATAAAATCCCTTTTTTTCCTTTTTTTTCCTTTTTTTTTGGGGGGGGGGGACTTCCAAAAGTGGACGGCTAGATTACGAAGGAGGGAATAGGGTGGTCAACACCACCATTAAATTGAGGAGAAAATCAAACCCGCTATTTTTGCAGTGTCTGTGGAAGACTTTCCCATTTTGGCATCCAGTTTAGGGATAGTAATAATAATAATAATAATAAAGTGGGAAGGGACCTTGGAGGTCATCTAGTCCAACCCCCTGCTCAGGCAGGAAACCCTATACCATTTCAGACAAATGGCTGTCCAGTCTCTTCTTAAAAACTTCCAGTGTTGGAGCATTCACCGCTTCTGGAGGCAGGTTGTTCCACTGGTTAATTGTTCTAACTGTCAGGAAGTTTCTCCTTAGTTCTAGGTTGCTTCTCTCCTTGATTAGTTTCCATCCGTTGCTTCTTGTCCTGCCTTCAGGCACTTTGAAAAATAGCTTCACTCCCTCTTCTAGTGGGTTGCATTCCCCCCCTCCAAAAAAATGGTACATTATTTTGCTGAAGCCAAATCTTAACAAGAGAGAGCAGCTAACCAGAAAAAATAATCTCTGAGAAATGAATATGAAATAATGTACATTTATTCAAAGGAACACTACACGAAAGAAGTATGCTCTTTCAGCCAAAATCTTTCCAAAAAGGACTTTACAGTGTACACCAGTCAGTGCCCGCTCTCGAGGTGACAATCCCAAAGGGAGAAAATCATGCAAAATGAGGAAGAAATGACATTTGTGTTCTCACAACAGCTACATGAAATCAAAAGAGTTAATGAGGAATGATGTGATGAGCTGTGCACTGTTAACACTGAGAGAGGATTGGTGGCTAAGCTAAGCATCTTCCTTATTTTTAATTCAAATTCTTTGAGGATCTGTCTTTCACCTTCTCTGAACAAGCGATGGCTTTGTGGTGGGAGGGGGGGGGAAGAGATCCTCCATTTCTAAGATCGGTGGGACAGGAGATTACTAGAGACGTGTATAACTTCTCATGATGTGGTTGGCATTTTTAACCCATTTCCATTTGGAAATAGAGAGAGGGGGGGAAGAGGGAGAGAGAGAGAGAGAGAGAGAGAGGAGAGAGAGACAGAGAAAGAGAGAGAGAAAGAGAGAGAAAGATGGAGAGAGAGGGAGGGAGAGAGGAGAGAAAGAGAGACAGAGAAACAGAGAGAGAGACAGACAGAGAAAGACAGAGAGGGGGGGATAGAGACAAGGAAAGAGAGAGAGAAAGAGAAAGACAGAGAAAGACAGAGAGAGAGGGACAGAGAGGGAGAGAGACAGAGACAAGGAGAGGGGGGAGAGAAAGAAAGAGGGAGAGAAAAAGAGAGAGAGAGAGAGAAAGAGAAAGACAGAGAAAGACAAAGAAAGACACAGAGAGAGGGGGGGAGAACCAGATGTGATTTTTAAAGCTTCCTTTCTCATCCTGAGAGTTATTATTAATATTTATTAGATTTTATTCCACCTTTATTACTTTATAAGTAACACAAGGTGGCTAACCTACCTAATGCTCCTTCCTCCTCCACTTTTTCCTCACAACAACAACCCTGTGAGGTGGGTTGGGCTGAGAGAGAGTGACTGGCCCCAAGTCACCCAGCCGGCTTTCATGCCTAAACCAGGACTAGAATTCACAATCTCCTGGTTTCTAGACCAGCACCTTAACTGCTACACTACACTGGCTCACTCACAAGAGTGATGGGACTTGTGTTCCAACTTGTGGTCAACACTACTTGTGAAAGGACGCAAAAGACCAGTTGTGTATCACCAGCACTTTGTTTCCTGCCAATATGAGAGAGAGAGAGAAGGAGAATTTTAACACATTAATTGTTTTAATTAATGAATTCATTAGTTTTTAGAAAGCTTTTTAATAAAGCAAAGCCAAAACCCTCGCCCACTTTTTTCAAAGTCAGATTTTCTGCTGTCTCACTGGATTTCAGTTGCCAGATTTAAAGCTGGCCATCTGCATTTATTTGCCAGGTGCGAAGTAAGGACAATGGATCATCTATCTTTTGCTTAGGAGCAGAAGAAAGTATTTATTCATCCCAGGTGTGCAATACAAAACATCAAGCATGGCATGAGAGTTCAAGCATTTCTCTAGTGATGTTCCCCTCTCCACCATCCTAGAAACGAGCGATCTCCCTTTTGCTTCCACCACAGGAAAGGCGAAATAAAAAAAGAATATCCTACAAGAATCTAAAGCAAAATAATAATAATAATAACAACAACAACAACAACAACAATGCAAGTGCTTAACTTAGCAGCCACTCTTCTCTCAGTGTTCATTAGGGAGTCAACTTGTTTTCCAAAGCACCAGAAGGCAGGACAAGAAGCAACGGATGGAAACTGAACAAAGGGAGAAGCAAACTAGAACTAAGGAAAAACTTCCTGACAGTAAGAACAATCAACCAGTGGAACAGCTTGCCTTCAGAAGTTGTGGGTGCTCCAACACTGGAGGCTTTTACGAAGGGACTGGACAAGCATTTGTCTAAAATCATATAGGGTCTCCTGCTTGAGCAGAGGGCTGGACTAGAAGACCTCCAAGGTCCCTTCCAACTCTGTTATTCTGTATTAGCAGTGCAGAGCAAATCACAGCACTGTTTGGACTCCATCTAGCTGTCTTCCTGATGCTGCAAATGTATCGTGGGTGTGTCTGTGTGCAGTTTTTCCACTGAAAGAGCATTGGGAAGAATGCAGGCGGCCACCAAATTAAGCAAAGGGTACTAATGGTTTACATCTGCAGGTTCAGACTTATTGTTGTTTCATTTCTAGAATTGCATGCCTGTTTTAGATAAGGTGAGGTGAGGTGGGATAGGATGATAAGATAAGATAAGATAAGATAAGATAAGATAAGATAAGATAAGATAAGATAAGATAAGATAAGATAAGATAAGATAAGATAAGATAAGATAAGATAAGATAAGATAAGATAAGATAAGATAATAATAATAATAATAATAATAATAAAGTTGGAAGGGACCTTGGAGGTCATCGAGTCCAACCCCCTGCTCAGGCAGGAAACCCTATACCATTTCAGACAAATGGCTGTCCAGTCTCTTCTTAAAAACTTCCAGTGTTGGAGCATTCACCACTTCTGGAGGCAGGTTGTTCCACTGGTTAATTGTTCTAACTGTCAGGAAGTTTCTCCTTAGTTCTAGGTTGCTTCTCTCCTTGATTAGTTTCCATATGTTGCTTCTTGTCCTGCCCTCAGGCGCCTTGGAGAATAGCTTGACTCCCTCTTCTTTGTGGCAGCCCCTGAGATATTGGAATACTGCTATCATGTCACCCCTAGTCCTAGTCCTAAGATGAGATGAGATGAGATGAGATGAGATGAGATGAGATGAGATGAGATGAGATGAGATGAGATGAGATAATATTTAAGATCAGATAAGATAAGATATAAGGTAAGGAATGGTAGGTTAGGTAGGGTAGGGTAGGTAGGGTAGGGTAGGGTAGGGTAGGGTAGGGTAGGGTAGGGTAGGGTAGGATAGGATAGGATAGGATAGGATAGGATAGGATAACCTTTATTTTCATTTTTTACTGTGAGCACACTGGCCCACATTAAAAATGAAATTCTGTTGCCTGCTCTCAAAAGAAAGTATATATCTACCCATACCCATACAGAACACACACATATATACATGCTATATACATATACATATACATATACATGCACACACCCACCCATGCATATATATATATATACATATAAATATTAATCACTGTCCATTTTGAACACATAGCGGAAAGAGGAAACTTGAGAGCTCACAAGGTTGATGCTATATGGAACAAAACTGTGACGGAATCTGGATGTTCTGCTTCGGATACCACAAAGCCCCCTCCCAGAAGGTAACAAGGAAAACAGGTGGTGAAGTGGGTGTGTAGCATCCCAGACAATTCTGCGGACCCTGCTCAAGCATCACTTATATGCAATCGCTTTGTCCAGAACTGGACAGGTGATGAATTCTGCCTGAACGCTTTTAAATTAAAAGAAGCTTTCTGTTTGTCAATGGAACTGATGACCCAGAAACAGGGTTCATCTTAGCTAGATATAATTAAGCAGAGGGGCGGCCATTTCTCCAGATACTTCAATTAGGATTTTTACATGGAATAGAAGGTTCAACTTGAGGGTCTAAAATGGTCTAAATAACATTCTACGATTGTATCATTCAGTAGGTTACTAAGAGAGCCAGTTTGGTGTAGCGGTTAAGGCATCAGGCTAGAAACCCAGAGTCTGTGAGTTTTAGTGCTGCCTTAGGCATGAAAACAGCTGGGTGACCTTGAGCCAGTCACTTTCTCTGAGCCCTAGGAAGGAGGCAATGGCAAACCATTCTTGAAAAACCTTGCCAAAAAAAAAACCCTGCAGGGACTTGTCCAGGCAATTTTTGAAAATCAGACGTGATTGAATGGATTATTTAAAAAAAAACAAAAAACACCATGTTACCAAGACCTTGGGCAGGAGACCACCAGGAGATGACAGAATAGGTAGGTAGGTAGGTAGGTAGGTAGGTAGGTAGGTAGGTAGGTAGATAGATAGATAGATAGATAGATAGATAGATAGATAGATAGATAGATAGATAGATAGATAGATAGATAGATAGATAGATAAAGATACAGACAGGCAGACATACAGACAGAGACAGACAGACAGAAGACAGACAGACAGACAGCAGGCAGGCAGGCAGGCAGGCAGGCAGGCAGGCGGCAGGCAGCAGGCAGCAGGCAGAGAGAGAGAGGCAGAGAGAGAGAGAGAGAGAGAGAGAGAGAGAGAGAGAGAGAGAGAGAGAGAGAGAGAGAGGCTATTGGTTATAATAGCCACAGAGAACCATATTCAAGGGCATTCAGTTACTGAATATCAGTTTCCGGCAGGGAACCAGAAAAAGAGAATTATGGCTATCAACTTTTGCTGGTGGGTTTCTTAAAGATATCTGCTTAACCAGGAAGGGAAACGCTGGACTTGGTAAATCTCATTGTCCTGATAAAGCAAGTATCACATGCTAATTTTATGACATGAAGCTTGTAGATCTGTGAGTTGGTTGCCTTCATTTATTTTTCCTAGGCAAAATAATACAGGGTATTGTTTTCTCTTTTTTTCCAGAATAGAAATGGGTGAAGAGATGACTTCAAATTGGACCACCCCCATACAGAACTGGACCTCAGTGACCGAATTCAGACTGGTTGGCCTTTCCAACAATCCTGAGACCCAACAGGTTCTATTTGCAATCTTCCTGGTGATCTACCTGCTGATTTTGGCTGGGAACATACTCATCATGATCACCATCATGCTGGACCAGAACCTCCATACCCCCATGTACTTCTTCTTGAGCAACCTCTCTTTCATTGATATCTGCCACTCCACTGTCACTGTGCCCAAGATGCTGGTTGATTTCCTGTCTACCGAGAAGATCATCTCATTTGGAGGTTGTATTGCTCAGATGTTTTTCCTTCACCTCTTTGCCTGCACTGAGATCTTTCTCCTCACCGTCATGGCCTATGATCGCTATGTAGCCATCTGCAACCCCATGCACTATCTCAATGTCATGAACCATAAGGTCTGTCTGCTCTTGGCGGGCACCATCTGGGTTGGTGGAACCATCCATTCCCTTGCTTTGATTGGCATGACAATCAGACTCCCCTACTGTGGCCCTAAGGTGGTGGACAACTTCTTCTGTGATGTTCCCCCAGTCATCAAGCTTGCCTGTACTGACACATATGTCATTGAGGTGCTGATTGTGTCCAACTCAGGCCTGATCTCCGTGGTCTGCTTTGTGGTGTTGGTGGCCTCCTATGGTGTCATCTTGGTCTCCCTGCGTACCCGTTTGGTGGCAGGCCAACACAAGGCTCTTTCCACTTGTGCAGCCCATTTGACAGTGGTGACTCTCTTCCTGGGACATTGCATCTTCATTTATTCCCGTCCTTCCACAAGTTTTGCAGAGGACAAAGTGGTTTCAGTCTTCTTCACCGCGGTGACTCCATTGCTCAACCCCATTATCTATACCTTAAGGAATGAAGATATGAAACGGGCTCTGAATAAATTACTTGGCCGGAAGGTAGACACAGAGAAGTGAGACCTTGGCCCCAATGTGAGATGCTGCTCAGCAAGAATATTCAATAAAATGTGACTGGGGTGGTTCCAAGATCGGGGCCTCCGTGGATCTCACATCTTTTATGAGGTCATCATTCAATGGTAGAATTTGGGACCTCAAATACAATCTGGTTACTCAGAACAGGATGCAGAATGGCTTTACTGCTTCCCCATGTACCATATACTCTCTGTAGCTTCAGGCAGCTTGGAGCATAAATTGCATAAAGATTAATAGTTTGATTAAATTAAATGTTTTGGAAATAAAGCAGAGTTTAGCATTATTCCTTCCCTTTCTTTCCTTTCCTTTCCCTTCCCCTTCTTTCCCTTTCCTTCCTTTCCTTCTCCTTATACTCATCTTTCTTTCTTTCTTTTTTCTTTCTTTCTTCCTTCCTTCCTTCCATCTGCTTTTCTCCCTTCCCTTCCTTCTTCTCCCTTCCATTTTCTTCCTTCTTTCTTCCTTCCTTCCCTCTGTTTTTCTTTCTTCCCTTCCCTTCCCTTCCCTTCCTTTCCTTTCTTTCTCTTCCCTTCCCTTCCCTTCCCTTCCTTTCCTTTCCTTTCCTTTCCTTTCCTTTCCTTTCCTTCCCTTCCCTTCCCTTCCCTTTTCCGTTCTTTCCTTTCCTTCCTTCCCTCCTTTCCTTTCCTTCCCTTCCCTTCCCTTCCCTTCCCTTCCCTTCCCTTACTTTCCTTTCCTTCCCTTCCCTTCCCTTCCCTTTCATTTCCCTTCCGTTCGACTTACAACCATTCATTTAGTAACCATTCAAAGTTGTGACGGCACTGAAAAAGTGGCTTATGACCATTTTTCACACTTACGACCTTTGCAGTCGCGTGATCAAAATTTGGATGCTTGGCAAACGGACTCAGAATTATGACAGTTGCAGTGGCCCCGGGGTCATGTGATCAATCCCCTTTTTGCGACCTTGTCAATGGGGAACCCAGGTTCACTTAACAACCGTCTTACTAACTTAACAAGTGCAGTGGTTCGCTTAACAACTGTGGCAAAAAAGGTCGTAAAATGGGACAAAACTCACTTAACAACTGTCTTGCTTAGCAATGGCAATTTTGGGCTCAATTGTGGTCATAAGTTGAGGACTACCTACAGGGAGTTGGACTAGAAGAGCTCCGAGGTCCCTTCCAACTCTGTTTTTTCTGTTATTCTGCCCACAGCAAACTATCTGTCCATGAAGAGATCTCTCCATGAAGTTAGCAAAAGCCCTCACCTTGAAGTCCTTCACCCTTTTTCAAAGTTAGAGATAAGCAACATGGGGTTTTCCAGGTATTCTGGATGACAGAATTCCATAAATTTCAGGCACTACTGCCAAAACTAGTGAATTAGAAGTGCTATTGTCCAAAACTTGTGGAGATACTTTTCTGCCAAACTTTGCTGTAATGTTTGGGTATTCATGTGCTGTTCTTCCTCTGCATAACACCAAGAATCCAACTCTTCAAAGCCTAAGAGGGCTTATTAAAACATTTCTGAGATTAACTTTACAGTTTCCAAAACTTTGGGCAGCACAACTTCCCTAGTGACCTAATTGGTGTTACTTCTGAGTTGAATCCTCAAAGCATTATGCTTCTCTTTGACCTCCAAATAACTGATATGAATTATTACCGACTCACAATTATATTTAAGAGCTAATTGCAAGGATGATGCAAACTATATTTGATTTTATGTTTACCATTCCTTTTTTTTTTCCAGAGGTGCATTTTAATGACAGATGCTGAGTAATTTTCTAGAAGTCAAAGGCACTGGAAAAAAAAATATTAGATTGCTTCCATGCTGGTAAATTTTGATGCAAAAAGATCATCTCTCTGCCCATTTTATTTTCAGTTATATGGATCTGGAATTAATCGGAGTATGCATTTGACTACTTAAGCAGATATCATTTATTTCCAAAGGAAGAATTAAACTATTAAAGGTGAACTTTTATTATCATCACATCCTGGAAGGAACAAACAAAGGTTTGAAGACAGACTGACTTAATTTCTTTAAACTGAACTCTGTGGCTTCTCCTAAAACATTGTTCTTGTGATACTGAGCATAAGGAATTTATTCAGAAATAAAACTCTCCTAATTATTGCAAACACCAGCATGTATGTAAGTGCTATTTTATTCTTTCTATTTTAAAAGGTTGTTTTGCAAACATCTTTTTTTTTTAAAGCCATACATAATTTTTTGGGTGGGTAGGATATAGCATTAGAGAAAGAAACTGAAGTTCTAATTTTGTGAAAATTTACACTGCTGCACTTAACTATAATTAATTCTGAAAATAATGCATGATTATTCATTGTCTTTCCAGCCTGCTGGTGGTGGTGTTCTGCATTTGCACAAGACAAATGCAGAAAAATAAATAGTAACTTAGTGCCATGAAACCCCTGTGCTACAGTTTAAACAAGTTCCTAGTCCATAGTTCTGAAAAGATCATTTCCCAAACATATGAAATGCATAAAGTGCCCTCTGATGAACAGCAGTGTCATAAATTCTGCAGGTGATAAACTCAGCATGTTGTGCATTCGACAACACACTTCCAGACTTTTAGAACAGAGCAAATGATTTACACAATAGCATTTGGTGCATACGGGGGGGGGAGAGCACTTAGCACTAGTGATCTGCACAAAATTGTACATACATAACGCAAAGTTTAGACTAAATGGAATAGGAAGAAAGGAAGGAAGGAAGGAAGGAAGGAAGGAAGGAAGGAAGGAAGGAAGGAAGGAAGGAAGGAAGGAAGGAAGGAAGGAAGGAAGGAAGGAAGGAAGGAAGGAAGGAAGGAAGGAAAATGTGATTGAAGTCAAGGTATATAAACTCATAGTCAAGGTATATAAACTCTGAGTTCTATGGAAAAACATAACAGATACAGTAAAGATATGATAATCCTAAATTATAGTAGATGTTTTAACTGTGCAATCTCTGGTGACTTTGAGTGCAAATATTCTCCTTTATTAAGACTTGGAGTGCATTGGTCAGAAATAACAGTTGCCAAGGCTGAGAAACACCGAGATCCATTATCCATCCATATTTATGTTTTAATAATACATTCTTTGTGATAGACAATGATGAAGGTTTATCCTTGGAAGTTACAACATAGGACCTGCCCAATTTTTTTCCTGATACTTAAATCATTTTTTTCTCTCTCTTTGACAAAGCATGTATTTCTATCATAATTATCTTTCTATCTTGCTTCTTCTCTTTTTTTGTTATTTTGAAAGCAATATAAAATAAATTTAAAAAATCACTTTGCAAATATGGAAGAGATTCATTAATGTAATGGGACCAAAATATTGCAGATAGGCTTCACTCAAGCAATAAGTCCTTTTTTAAAAAAAAACCTCCCCCAGTTGCAAACTGTGTTTTCACCTGCAAAGAATATGTAAAAATCCGAGATGTTTTTTCCCCTTTCTCCGAGGTGTAAAATAAATGAAGAGATTTTGAGCACAGTAACTGTAAAACTGTTAAAATTAACTATATGGAAGGAATAAGTTTGTCCTCTGACAGTCCTTGCCTGTCCGGAATGTGTCAATTGTTGTTGTACTTTTTCATGCAGAAAAAGTAATTGGGGAACACCAGATAATATCTAATGGGATAGCCAAACCTGGCCCTAGGGAAATGTGAAGAGCTCAACTGTAAACCTGTAAACCTGTAAACCTCAACTGTAAACCTGGGTGAACTCTCTGAAATTGCAGCGGCGTTATTCTTGACAATCTATTATTTTATTACTGACTTTCCAGAAGAAGGATCTAGGAGAGTGTTTTATTTATTGGCATTCTTTCCCTATTGTATGTCTCTAATCTTTCAGATAACAGATTGATCCTTTCATGTGAATTTATGTGAAGCAGAAATGAAAACAAAAATATATCTAAAGTTAGGATTGAATGTCACTCCTGAGCACAGATTGTAGATCATAACTCCTGGCTCTGAAATTTGGGGACCTTGATTTGGAATCTTGCGATTTTCAAAACTAGAATCTCCCCTCATGCCATGACCCTAGTCCCAATCTCCTCTATGAATCCATTTCAAATAATATTGGGTTTTCTGATTACCAGTCTCCTGCGTAATATGTAGCATGGCCATATCAGGTGGGTAGAAATGCAGTTCAGCTATCTGAACTAACATGCCCATTTTTTATTAAAACTGACATGGTAATTTGGAGACCTGAAGTCTGTCTGATAGTTCAGCTATTGTAGACAGTGATAGCTGATATATATGATAGAGCTACTAAGATGATTAAGAGCTTGGAGAATAAAACATATGAAGAACAGTTGCAGGAATCAGGTATGGCTAGTCTAGTGAAAAAAAGGACTAGGAGGTGACATGTTAGCAGTGTTCCAATATTTGAGGGGCTGCCACAAAGAAGAGGGGGTCAACCTATTTCCCAAAGCACCTGAAAGCAGAACAAGATGCAATGGATGCAAACTAATCAAGGAGAGAAGCAACCTAGAACTAAGGGGGAGTTTCTTGACAGTGAGAACAATTAACCAGTGGCACAGCTTGCCTTCAGAAGGTTTAGGTGCTCTATCCCTGGGAGATTTTAAGAGACTGGACAGCCACTTATCTTAAATAGTATAGGGTCTTCTGTTGAGCAGGGGGTTGGACTAGAAGACCTACAAGATCCCTTCCAACTCCACTATTCTGTTTTGTTCATCCCACTTTGTCAGATGTACAGAGATTCATCCAATTATTTTCCCTATCCAGACAACTCCTTCCCAACCTAGTTCCATCTATTTCCTGTTACATAATACTGCCTACTATGACAATTTTAGTCACCTAAGTTCATAATGGATGGAAACCAAGCAAGGAGAGAACCAACCTTGAACTAAGGAGAAATTTCCTGACAATTAATCAGTGGAATGACTTGTCTCCAGAAGTTGTGGGTGCTCCAACACTGGAGGTTTTTAAGAAGAGATTGGACAACCATTTCTATGAAATGGTATAGGGTTTCCTGCTTGACAGGAGGTTGGACTAGAAGACTTCCAAGGTCCCTTCCAACTCTGCTATTCTGTTAAAATATTGTTCTTCTTTCCTTCCTACTTTCTCCACAGAAGACCATGCCGGCAGAGAACACTACAGAAGTTACAGCATTCATCTTATCTGGACTCACCACCAATCACAACACCGAACTGGTACTTTTTGTTGTTTTCATTGCCATTTACTCTTTGATCGTCGTTGGCAATATTCTCATCGTGATCACCATCATCTATGACAACCAGCTGCACAGCCCCATGTATTTCTTCCTCAGCAACCTCTCCTTCATCGACGTCTGCCATTCCTCCGTGGTCATGCCCAAAATGCTAGCAGACTTCCTGACTGAGTCCAAAACCATCTCCTTTGGAGAATGCATCGCGCAGATGTTCTTCCTCCATCTCTTTGCGTGCACAGAGATCTTCCTGCTGACCATCATGGCCTATGATCGCTACGCTGCCATATGTCATCCTTTGCATTACACAAATATCATGAGCCGCCGGGTCTGTCTCAGCTTGGCGGTGGCCATGTGGCTAGGAGGCCTTGTCCACTCCATTGCTTTGACGGCATTGACCCTCAGCGTGCCCTACTGTGGCCCCAACTCTATCGATAACTTCTTCTGTGATGTCCCCCTAGTTATTAAGCTAGCATGCGCCGACACCTATGTTTTTGAGGTCCTCATTGTCTCCAATTCTGGGCTGATCTCCGTGATTTGCTTTATCATTTTGGTCATCTCCTATGTGGTCATCCTGGTCTCCTTGAGGAACCGCTTCTCTGAAGGACGACGCAAGGCTCTGTCGACTTGCGCTGCCCACCTGACCGTCGTGACCTTCTTCTTGGGCCACTGTATCTTCATCTACCTCAGGCCAGCCAAGAGTTTGGCCGCAGACAAAGTTGTTTCCATTTTCTTCACAGCTGTCACACCCTTGCTCAACCCAGTCATCTACACGCTGCGTAATGAGGACATGTTAAATGCCTTGAATAAACTCCGCGGTCGGCAAGTCCACGCAGGAGCCAAAGGAGTTCATTAAGAAGGCTCAAATCTTTCAAGATGTGGCACTGTTTCTTTCCAATAATTTGATAATTGATAGAAATAGGGAGGTTCCTACCACAGGCAAGGAAGCAGACTTCAGATTTAATGTTATCTACAGAATTTACAGAATAACAGACTTGGAAGGGACCTTGTAGGTCATCTAGTCCAACCCCCTGCTCAAGCAAGAGGCCCTATACCATTCTGGACAAATGGCTGTCCAGTCTCTACTTGAAGCACACACAGCTTCTGAAGGCAAGCTGTTCCATTGGTTGATTGTTCTCACTGTCAGAAAATTTCTCCTTATTTCTAGATTGAATCTCTCCTTGATCAGTTTCCATCCGTTATTCCTTGTCTGGCCTTCAGGCGCTTTGGGAAATAGGTTGAATCCCTCTCCTCTCTGTGACAGCCCCTCAAATATTGGAACACTGCTGTCATGTCACCCCTGGTCCTTCTCTTCACTAGACTAGCCATGCCCAGTTCTTGCAACCGTTCTTCATATGTTTTAGCCTCCAGGCACCTAATCATCTTTGTTGCTCTTCTCTGTACTCAACATCTTTTTTATTGTGTGGTGACCAAAACTGGATGCAGTATCCCAAGTGTGGTCTTACTAAGGCTTTATAACAAAATACCAGAATAACAGTTGGAAGGGACCTTGGAGATCTTCTAGTCCAACCCCCCTGCTCAAGCAGGAAACCCTATGAGATTTTAAAACTGGGCTTTGTATGTTTGTTACTCTTTAAATTGGGGTGAACAACCTTTTGCATGTGAGTTTGAAAAATAAAGTGATACGTAGTCCTCTCCTTATGACCACAATTAAGCCCAAAATTTCCATTGCTAAGCAAGACAGTTGTTCAGTGACTTTTGCCCCATTTTACAACCTTTCTTGCCACATTTGCTAAGTTAGTGACACTATTGTGAAATAAATCTGGCTCTCCCATTGATTTTGCTTGGTCCCAAAGGTCACAAACGGTGAATACATCATCCCGGGACACTGCAGCCGTCATAAATACATGCCAGTTACCAATTGTCCAAATTTTGATCACGTGACCACGGGGATGCTGCAATGGTCTGGTGAAAAATGGTCATAAGTGATATTTTTCAGTGCCATTGTCACTTTCAATGGTCACTAGCTCAGAATAGAGCTGGAAGGGGCCTTGGAGGTCTTCTAGTCCAACCCCTTGTTCAAGAAGGAGACCCTATACAATTTCAGACAAGTGACAGTCCAGTCTTTTCTTAAAAACCTCCAATGATGGAGCACCCACAACGTCTGAAGGCAAGCTGTTCCACTGGTTAATTGTCCTCACTGTTAGGAAGTTTCTCCTTAATTCTTTCCTTGATTAGTTTCCATCCATTGTTTCTCGTCCTGCCCTCTGGTGCTTTGGAGAATAATTTGACCCCCTCTTCTTTGTGGCAGCCCCTCAAATGCTGGAATACTGCTATCATGTCCTCCCTAGTCCTTGTTTTCTTTAGTGTCCAGGCATTTAATCATCTTAGTTGCTCTTCTTTGCACTTTTTCCAAAGTCTCAAAATCTTTTTTGTAGTGTGGTGACTAAAACTGGATGCAGTATTCCAGGGGTGGCCTTATTAAGGCTTTACAAAGCAGTACTAATACTTCATGTGATTTTGATTCTATGCCTGTGTTTACGCAACCAAGGATTGTATTAGCTGTTTTGGCTGCTGCCGCACACAGCTGGCTCATGCTTAAGTGATTGTCCACTAGGACTCCGAGGTCCCTCTCCCAGATTACTGTTTTTGAGAGAGGTTGAACAAATCCACTGTCCACAATGAGCGCTTTTTGCCAGAAATCAGAAGTAAATCCTGGTTTCTAGCAAAAAAAACAACGTTGTAAATCACAGCCACATGACCCCAGGACACTGCATTATTTCATAAGTATGTCTGCATCTTCAGACACCCCACACGGTGGGTGAGATCATGGCACTGCTTTCCCAATGCTTCCTTCCTTCCTTCCTTCCTTCCTTCCTTCCTTCCTTCCTTCCTTCCTTCCTTCCTTCCTTCCTTCCTTCCTCCTTCTCCTTCTCCCTCTTCTTTCTTTCTTTCTTTCTTTCTCTCCTTCCTTCTTCCCTCCTCCTACTACTACCCCTCCTTCTCCTTTCTCTTTCTTTCTTTCTTTCTTACTTACTTACTTACTTACTTCTCCCTCCTCGCCTCCTCCTCCTCCTCCTTCTCCCCTCTTCCTTCCTTCCTTCTTCCTCCTCCTCCTTCTCCTTCTCCCTCTTCTTTCATTCTTTCTTTCTTTCATTCTTTCTTTCTTTCTTTCTCTCCTTCCTTCTTCCTTCCTCCTCCTACTACCCCTCCTTCTCCCTCTTCTTTCTCTTTCTTTTTTTCTTCCTTCCTTCCTTATTTCTCCCTCCTCCTCCTCCTCCTTCTCCTTCTCCTTCTCCCCTTTTCCTTCCTTCCTTCCTTTTTCCCTCCTTCTCCTCCTTCTCCCTCTTCCTTTCTTCCTTCCTTCCTTCCTTCCTTCCTTTCTCTTTCCTTCTTTTTCTTTCTTTCTTTCTTTCTTTCTTTCTTTCTTCTCTTCCTTCCTTCCTTCCTTCCTCCCTCCCTCCCTCCCTTCCTTCCTTCCTTCCTTCCTACCCCTTATTGTATATGCTGCCCATCTCACCTGGTGGTGTCCCTAAGTAGCCTACAATCATTAAAAGCTGATGTAAATATTAAAACATCAAAGAATAAGTCGTAATGTTAAAAGTAGCTTAAAATGAGCAGGGATGGAGAGGACGGAGCAATAGGCACAGGGGGGAGGTGGGTTTCTTATCTTACTCCATTAACCGCCCGCAGAATGATGCACTCCCATTGGGGCCAGAGGCCAGTTGGCAAAGCCAGGTCTTCAGGCTCCTTTGGAAGGCCAAATGGCTGGGTATAGATGTCACCTCAAGGGGGGAGGTGGGGAAACAATGGTCCAAAAGGCAACAACCATGGTGGAAAAGACTCTTCTCCTGGATCCCACCAGGCAGAATTGCTTGACTGATGGGGCTTGCAGCATGCCCCATCCGCTGGTGTGGGTCAAGTGGGCTAATGCCATCGGGATGAGATGGTTCCTCAGGTAACCTGGACCCATGCCATGAAGGTGATCACCAACACCTTGAATTGGACCTGGAAGCGAACTGGAAAGTAGCGCACCTCAAGGAACAGAGGCGTAACACGGGCCATCCTAGGGGCCTCAAGAACTGTGCTCGCCGCTGGGTTCTGCACCAGCTGTAGCTTCCAGATACTCTTCAAGGCTAGCCCCATGTAGAGCACACTGCAGTAGTCCAAGCTCAAGATGACCAAGGCTTGAGGGACTGAGTGCAGGGAACTCTTCTTTATCCACTGTGTCACATGGCTGCTGCTTCCTTTATGTATACAGAAATTAAATCCTTTAAGGTTTCGTTTAAATGTTAAAGATGCCGCAAAGTTGCCGGAGTATTTTTCCTTTACAAAACACCAGCAGATCTGCTCATTCTTTGGAAGAAGCCAGCATGGCTGGGTCTGTTTTTAAAACTACAAGCAATACAGTTGCTAGACCTCAGTTTATGAAAGTTAATCGGGAAGGCTTACGTTCCGTACACATTTAAAGGTTAAAGAGGGTAAAGATGGGAAAGAAAGAGAGGTTCCGATAGATGAAACCGGTAAAAGAACTTCAAGGCAAGAATTCTTCCTTAAAGAACAATTTATTAGGAAACAAAGTATCGGCACTTACATAGTTGAACCCAAGAATGAGATTCCCTCCTCCCAGATACAAAGTAACAAATTGCAATTCCCTCCCCACAAAAGCTGTCATAAATCACATTCACCAATTAGCACAAAGCCCTTCAGCCCGCCAAAACCTTATCAGAACACGTCCTTGAATTCCCACACTTCTACATAGTTATGGCTAGCTAAACCCTCAGGCATTTACCCCATCCCCCCTTCTACATCTGAACTCTAAAAAAAGAGAAAAAGCACGTTAAAAGCAAAAGTAAAATGGCTACTGATTCTCAGTTGTCAGAGCATTGAGATCCATTGTCACAGCGTTGACACTCATCCCCATTATTATCAAATTTATAGAGTATATGAAAAAGAAGCAAAAAAACAAAGTTAAATACATTTAATCTGCAGAATAGATATCAGCTTCATAACATATAATAATATGCAATATAAAGGCAGTCCTCAACTTACAACAGTTCATTTAGTGAACGTTCAAAGTTAAAACGGCACTGAAAGAAGTGACTTATGACCATTTTTCACTCTTACGACCATTGCAGTAATCCTATGTCACATCATCAAAATTCAGACGCTTGGCAACTGACTCGTATTTATGAAGATTGCAGTGTCCTGGGGTCATGTGATCTCCTTTTGGGACCTTCTGACAAGCAAAGTCAATGGGGAAGCCAACCATGTTACTAACTTAACAATTGTAGTGATTCATGTAACAATTGTGGCAAGAAAGGTAGTAAAATGAGGCAAAACTCACTTAACAAATGTTTCACTTAGCAGCAGAAATGTTGCGCTCAGTTGTAGTCGTAAGTCAAGGAGTACCTGTAATAGGGATTTTGATACATGTTGTCTCCCTTAGGGAGAGACATCAAACTTAATATTCCATTATTAACAAAGATATGAGCAAGACTGATGGGAAGGAGGATAACTAAGTATTAAATGAGGAAGGAAGGAAGGAAGGAAGGAAGGAAGGAAGGAAGGAAGGAAGGAAGGAAGGAAGGAAGGAAGGAAGGAAGGAAGGAAGGAAGGAAGGAAGGAAGGAAGGAAGGAAGGAAGGAAGGAGAGAAGGGAAGGCAGAAAAGCAGAGAGAAGGAAGGAAGGAAGGAAGGAAGGAAGGAAGGAAGGAAGGAAGGAAGGAAGGAAGGAAGGAAGGAAGGAAGGAAGGAAGGAAGGAGAGAAGGAAGGAAGGAAGGAAGGAAGGAAGGAAGGAAGGAAGGAAGGAAGGAAGGAAGGAAGGAAGGAAGGAAGGAAGGAAGGAAGGTGTGATTGAGATCAAGGCAGTGGTGGGATTCAGCCAGTTCGCACCAGTTCGGCAGAACCGGTAGCTAATTTTTTGTTGCCCAGGCCCAGAATGGACTTCTGGAAGCTGCATCCACACAGAGAACTGGTTGTTCATATATTTGAATCCCACCACTGGATCAAGGTATATAAACTCATACATAACCAAGATGAATTGTTTCCTCTCCAAGTTTTGGAATTTGAGTTCTGTGGAAAAACAGAACAGATACAATGAAAAAATGACAGTCCTAAATTATAGCCAATGCTTTTAACTGTGAATATCAAGAATTGGCAATGAGTCTCTGGAGACATTGAATGCATTGGTGAGAAATAACCAAATCTATTATCTTTTCATTGCCAACCAAAAACTTTCTTTATGAAAATTATCCTGATGTTTTAACATATCATATATTTACAGTTTCACACTTATGTTGGGATTAATGGAACTATTATATAATTATAATATATACATACTCACACATACCTACACCTTGTGTTGGGCTTTTTTTTTTTTAATTCTCTGGCATGCAACTTGGGGATTTCATATTGGGTGGCCTTGTGTACATTCCTCAAATAGATGAATGTGATGAGGCAAAGATTGTTAAAAGCCACTGATAAACTAAACATCCATGATACTGATAATAAAGGAGAATATCTGTCTGCATTACTGAAGAACTGAAGAAGCTTCTTGGCTGAGAAGCAAAACGTCTTCAAGGAAAAAACAAAGAAAATCCAGCTGCCTCTTGAAAAAACACCTTTGGGAACTGAGGTTCGGCAGTTCGATTCTCACCAGCTCAAGGTTGACTCAGTCTTCCATCCTTCCGAGGTCGGTTAAATGAGGACCCAGATTGTTGGGGGCCATAGGCTGACTCTGTAAACCACTTGGAGAGGGCTGTAGAGTACTGTGAAGCGGTATATAAGTCTAAGTGCTATTGCTATTGCTATTTTGGTTTTACCTTCCAAATGATTCCTTACCCTTCATCTAAATGTCTGAAAGGTGCTTTTTTCACGAGTCAACTGGGCTTTCTTTTTCTTGAAGACATTTCGCTTCTCATCCAAGAAGCGAAATGTCTTCAAGAAAAACAAGAAAATCCAGTTGCCTCATGAAAAAAGCATCTTTGGGACAACCATGATCTGGATGATGGAGAATCTCCATCACTTTGGCTGGCAAAAATAACCCTCTTATGCCTGCTCTCCTTTCACCCCTCCCTTCATCTCTGATTCCTGCCCCCTTTCTCACATCTGGAGGAAGACATCACAGGTTGCTCTTCAGGCTTCAGGCAGGATCATAGTGTCAGCCGCTTCCCATTCCAGCAAGCTCTGTTCCCAAACAGTCCTAGATAGTTAGCTTCATCGTGCTCCAAAATGATGGGACATCATTTGCTGGGTTTATAAAGTTCATAAACTTTACAAATGCCTGGAAACTTGAGGTACTGTTCCCAGTGGCCAATCTTCCAATATAGGGAAGACTAGCAACTTTCAAAAATGCTCACATCTGCAGTGAACGATAACTTATCTGACTGATGAGCACCACCGGTTCTGGTGAATTCTCCTGTCCTATCTTCTTGACAAGTTAGTTGGCCAACTCATCTCCTTGTAAAAAAGATCTTCTTCCGGAGCCAGAGTTTCTGCATGGACTTCTTTACTTCTTTGTTCCTCAGGGTGTAGATCACAGGGTTGAGGACAGGAGTAACCATGGTGTAGAAGACAGCTACCAGTTTGTCTGAGGAGAAGTTGGAAGCGGGGCGAGTGTAAAGGAAGATGCATGGCCCCAGGAACAAGACCACAACCAGTAGGTGGGCACTACAAGTTGAGAAAGCTTTGCGACGGTCTTCAGCTGTCCGTCTTCTCAGTGAGAACAGGATGATAACATAGGAAGTCACCAAGGCCAAGAAGCACATCAAGGAGATCATGCCACTGTTTGATACGATGAGAATGCCGGTGAAGTACGTATCAGTGCAAGCCAACTTGATGACTGGGGGGACATCACAGAAAAAGCTGTCTATGACATTTGGGCCACAGTAAGGGAGGTGAACGGTGAGAACTGTCTGGACTAGGGAGTGGACACTCGCGCCCACCCACAAACCACCCACCAAGTAAGCACAAATCTTCAGGTTGACATGTTTCACATAGTGCAATGGGTAGCAGATGGCAACGCAACGGTCATAAGCCATGATGGTCAGGAGGAAGATCTCGGCACAAGCACAGATGTGGAGGAAGAACAGTTGGGCCATACATCCCCCAAAGGAGATGACTTTCGGGTAGAGGAAGGTGTCAAGCAGCATCTTGGGCGTAGTGACAGAGGAATGGCAGATGTCAATGAAAGAGAGGTTCCCCAACAAGAAGTACATGGGGGTGTGGAGACAGCAGTCACAAGCCACCGTTACTATGATAAGGATATTCCCTATTAAAATAAGCAGGTAGATGATTAAAAAAATGATAAATAATACCAGCTCCAGACTCCGGATATTAGTCAGTCCCAAGAATACAAAATGGGCCACTGTCTGGTTGAACTCTGACATTGCGGTGGGATAGACTGAAGTCCACACATTCAACCTAAATAGAGAGAAACAATATATTTGTTTCCGAACACCTCCAAATGTACATATGTAGAAATACACACCTATATATCATTCCTCAATATGAATATATACCCCGTAACCACTTCCTTACTTCAGTAGCAGATGGGATATGAATAGAATAGAATAGAATAGAATAGAATAGAATAGAATAGAATAGAATAGAATAGAATAGAATAGAATAGAATAGAATAGAATAGAATAGAATAGAATAGAATAGAATAGAATAGAATAACAAGTTGGAAGGGATCTTGGAGGTCCTCTAATCCAACCCCCTGCTCAGGCAGGAAACCCTATACCATTTCAAACAAATAGTTGTCCAGTCTCTTTTTAAAAACTTCCAGTGTTGGAGCATTCACAACTTCTGGAGGCAAATTGTTCCAACTGATTAATTGTTCTAACTGTCAGGAAATTTCTCCTTAGTGCTAGATTGCTCCTTGATTAGTTTCCATCCATTGCTTCTTGTCTTGCCTTCGGGTGCTTTGGAGAATAGCTTGACTCCCTGTTCTTTGTGGCAACCCCTCATATATTGGAAGACTGCTATCATGTCACCCCTAGTCCTTCTTTTCATTAGACTAGACATACCCAATTCCTGCAACTGTTCTTCGTATGTTTTAGCCTCCAGTCCCTTAATCATCTTCCTTTGTAGACCCTCCACTGCTTCATGTCTACAACTCTTTGTGCACATGTACAGCCCTTGATGTACATTGCCAGATTACTTCAAAAGACTGTGATGTGTTTATCAAGGGTTTCTACAAGAGGGCTGTTCAGATTTTCAATGGATCTGCCTTGTTCAGCGGTCAAAGTCTCTGCCTTCTCAAGATTGTTGAGGACAGGCTTCAGGCATGTTGAGACAAACGCACTTTTGCTACTGCACATTTCTGCCTCAGCTTCTGCCTTGTATCAATTTGCTTTTTTTTTTCCAATATGTCTATCAGCTGGCGGACAACATCTAATGGATGAGTAGATCTGAAATACTACTCAAGTTTGAAAATCATTGTTTAAAATATACCCTAGAGCTGAAAAGAAATTTCATACTAATTTCAAATATACACCTTGTTGTTTCCAGATCTTTTCAAGCTGAACAGCACATGGAATAGATGACAGATGAGATAGAGATAGATAGATAGATAGATAGATAGATAGATAGATAGATAGATAGATAGATAGATAGATAGATAGATAGATAGATAGATAGATAGATAGATAGATAGATAGATAGATAGATAGATAGATAGATAGATAGATAGATAGATAGATAGATAGATAGATAGATAGATAGATAGATAGATAGATATGATAGAGACAGAGAAGAGAGAGAAATGATATATATATATATATATATATGATATAGATATGATATAGCTATAGCTATAGCTATAGCTATAGATATAGATATAGATATAGATATAGATATAGATATAGATATAGATATAGATATAGATATAGATGTAGATATAGATATAGATATAGATATAGATATAGATATAGATATAGATATAGATATAGATATAGATGATATAGATGATATAGATGATATAGATGATATAGATGATATAGATGATATAGATGATATAGATGATATAGATATAGACAGGGCTTTTTTGCCATAGAACGCACCGGAACAGAGTTCCGGCACCTTTTTTCGATGGATTTTCCAGAGTTGCTTTGAACAAAATCCTAGTCTTTTAGATACACTAAAAATTGAAAGGGTTTTTTTTTCAACTACAAAGGTAAACCTTGTAGGGTAGGCAAGGCGGGTTGTATGACGTGTGTGAGTTCCGTCCGTCACCTTTTTTTTTTTTACAAAAAAAGCACTGGATATAGATATAGATTAGATATAGATATATAGAGGGGGAGAGAGAGAGACAGACAGACAGACAGA
Organism: Azemiops feae; assembly: GCA_023970755.1. Lineage (NCBI taxonomy): Eukaryota > Metazoa > Chordata > Lepidosauria > Squamata > Viperidae > Azemiops > Azemiops feae. Next base: position 1,322,572 of record JALGBA010004027.1, on the reverse strand, counting down.
CAGACAGACAGACAGACAGACAGACAGACAGACAGACAGACAGACAGACAGACAGACAGACATGATGTCAGTCTTCCAATATTTGAGAGGCTGCCACAAAGAAGAGGGAGCCAACCTATTCTCCAAAGCATCTGAAGGCAGGACAAGAAACAATGGATGGAAACTAATCAACAGGAGAACCAACCTATAAGTAAGGAGAAATTTCCTGACAGTGAGAACAATGAACCAGTGGAAAGGCTTGCCTTTAGAAGTTGTGGGTGCCCCATTACTGGAGGTTTTCAAGAAGAGATTGGACAACCATCTCTCTGAAATGGTATAGGGTTTCCTGCTTGAGCAGGAGGCTGGGTTAGAAGACCTCCAAGGTCCCTTCCAACTCCGCTATTCTGTTGTGTTCATCCAACTTTTTCGGATGTACAGAGATTCATCCAATTATTTCCCCTGTCCAGATGACTCCTTCCCAAACTAGTTCCATCTACTTCCTGTTATTCGGTTATTTCTATTCACCTCTAAGCCTTATGCACATCTTTGCAGCTATCTCCATGCTCATGTACAATCATAGTTAAGTACTCACATTTTCTGAAGACAATCTACTCAGTGAAGGTATCCCAGGTAGGATAGTGGATTGGGCGATAAAAGCTTAAAAATAAGCTGCCAACATCCACTAGCAAGCCAAGAGCCTTGAGGGGCTCCATCTTAATAATTTCTCTTGCACAGACATAGGCAATTTGAAAGAAATACTGGAGGTGATATCACAGACTGCACTGACGATCAAACAAGATTTTTCCAGATTGGAAATCTGCACACTGATGAATTCACCATTGAGCTGGAGTGTTTAATTAAAGTTTTCTCAAGAGGGCCAAAGGTTATAGACAGGTTTTAGTAACAACCATGGAGCAAAAAGTATTGCGTCAGAAGGAAGGATCCCATGATGACGTTCAGAGGTCCATTACTAACCAATTCTATTTTTGACAGTAAAAAATACCAGCAGAATAACAGAGTTGGAAGGGACCTTGGAGGCCTTCTAGTCCAACCCCCTGCTCAAGCAGAAAACCTTATACCATTTCAGACAAATGGTTGTCCAATCTCTTTTTAAAAGCCTCCAGTGTTGAAGGACCCACAACTTCTAGATGCTACATGGACGCTGCTTGGCCCTTCCAGGAGTTCTGAGCTTTCCAAATCCCAAAGGAATCTTACATTTACAAAACGCCGTGGTTTAAGCTGAACTGTCTAAGAACTGAGCTTTTGTTTAATGTTCATCACATCCACCAAGCACAATCATCCATGATTTTCCTGCGACAGTCATGCTGCCAACTTGGGTACCCTCCTGCGATGTAGACTTCAGTTCCCAGAATCAATCATCCAATATGGCCTTTGCTGAGAATTCTGGGAGCTAGCTAGAACATAGAACATAGAATAATAGAGTTGGAAGGGATCTTGGAGGTCTTCTAGTCCAGGGCTTTTCAACCTTTTCACCGATTGTACCACTTTTAGGATATGGCAATATTCGAGTACCACCTAGCAAGGTGTCAAAAACGTGATGACCAAAAAAAAAAACCTGTTCAAAGTTGCAATTGCACTAAAATGACTTATGACCATTTTTCACACTTATGACCATTGCAGCATGCCCAGGGTCATGTGATTTATATTTGGATGCTTGGCAACTGATTCATATTTATGATGGTCACAGTGTCCCAGGGTCATGTGATCCCCTTCTGCAACCTTTCGACAAGCAAAGTCAATGGCAGAGCTGCTGGTGGCCAAGTGCTAAGGCGGGACTTCCTTCCCTGCCTTCCTTCCCTGCCTCCCTTTTTCTCATTCCCATCTCCTTCTGAAAGAAGAATTTGAACCCCCCCCCCCATATTTTCCCTCTTCCATATATTGATCAAACAAGGAAAGGCCTCCAGAGACAGAAAAGACAAGCTGCTGAGTGAACTAGCTTAAAAAGGCACTTCCCCTTTAAGAATTAGTTACTGGCTAGAAAGGAAAGTAAGGAGCCCAGCTGGCACTTAAAGAAGAAAAAAAATGTAAGTACTGGCTGCGGGCTAAGGCAGCCTCCCCAAATGGCTCCATTCATAAGTAAAATCTGCAGCTCCAGAGGACTCTCTCACTGTAAGTCTTTGCCTGTGCTGGCTCTTTCCCTTCCCCACTACACTTGGCTAGGCAGGGCTGCGTACCACCTGCCACTCATTAATGTACCACAAGTGGTACGCGTACCACAGGTTGAAAAGCCCTGTTCTAGTCCAATCCCTTACTCAAGCTGGAGACCCTATACCATTTCCAACAAAAGGCTGTCCAGTGTCTTTTTGAAAGCCTCAAAGTGATGGAGCACCCACAACCTCTGAAGGCAAGCAATTCCATTGATGGATTGCTCTCACAATTAGGAAATTTCTCCTTAGTTCTAGGTTGCTTCTCTCCTTGGTTAGTTTCCATCCATTGCTTCTTGTCCTGCCCTCTTGTGCTTTGGAAAATAAGTTGACCCCCCTCATCTTTGTGGCAGCCCCTCAAATACTGGAACACCCCTATCATGTCACCCTTAGTCCTTCTTTTCTCTAGACTAGCCATATCCAATTGCAACTGTTCTTCACGTTTTAGCCTCCAGTTCCCTAATCATCTTCGTTGCTCTTCTCTGCACTTTTTCTTCACTTAATTAAACCATGTTTCATTGTGTATGTTAGCCCTATAGGTCTGGAGCAAAAATTCCATGTCTTTGTTTGTAAGCACCTGCCCCAGCTGGTCCTTCAGAAAAGCAAGACTCTTGAATCCATATGGTTGAATCAAAAGAACTTTTACTGAGAAAAAGTGGTTCCAGGAAAGTCAGGCAGAATATGAAGGTCCCGGGCAAAGCACAAATCTATTTTTTTCATTTTCCCCAGTCCCAACTCCCCGACCAGTCCACTGGCAGCCAATATGATGCTGCAAAGTTGTTTTGAGAATGCTGAGGTGCTAGGCAGATAACATGTCACTCTCAGGGCCCAACGGCCTTGGAACCAGGCTGGAACTAGTTGGGAAGGAGTCTGCCACGTCTCCGAAGACAATTCCGCTCCTTAATTCCCAAGCGTTACAGCAAAGGAAAAGCATCCCAAAAAATGTCAACAACCCCTCCCTCCCGCAACAGAATGGCAGGACACAAATGTGGACCTGACACCATTCTTTGTATATTTTAGCCTTCAATCCCCCTAATCATCTTTGTTGCTCTTCTCTGCACTCTTTCCAGAGTCTCAACATCTGTTTTGTATTGTGGTGACCAGAATTGGATGCAGTATTCCAAGTGTAGTCTTATTTTGTTAATACACGTGAGGTGAGCCAGGCTGCAGAAAGTTGTTAGATGGGCATTTTTTAAAAAACATCCATCCCTGACCTAATTATTCATCTAGATCAGTGTTGAGACCATCAGTTACTAAGCTGAAACAAACAATATTCCCATGCATAGAGTTTTGTAAAAAAAAAAAAAAAATTCTAATATTACTAATTTGAGGAAGTGCATCCAAAAGGAAAACTTTTAACACTGGAAATTGAAAATAATAAAATCCGGTAAACCACATCTTGCCGTCTCTTTTATTCAAGGTCATTGATACAGGTAGGTCCTCGATATGTGACCAAAGTTGAGCCCCAAATTTTTGTTGCTAAGCGAGGCAGATGTTGAGTGAGTTTTGCCCCACTTTAGACCTTTCTTGCCACAGTTAAGTGAATCACTGAAGTTGTTAAGTTAATAACATGGCTGTTAAGTGAAACTGGCTTCCTCCATTGACTTTGCTTGTCAGAAGGTGGCAAAAGGGGATCCCTTGGCCCCGGGACACGGAAACCGTCATAAATGTGAACCAGTTGCCAAGTGTCTGAATTTTGATCATGTGACCATGGGGATGCTGCAACAATGTTAAGTGTGAAAACTGGTCATAAATCATTTTTTTCAGTGTCTTAACTTTGAATTATCACTAAACAAATGGTTGTAAGTCGAGGACTACCTGTGTGAACACAAAAATGTTCTCCACCAGCAGTTCCAAGGTTTCACTTCAGCAACACAGTGCTGTTTCAAGAAAAGCAATACAAAATAATCTCTCTCTTTCTCTCTCCTTCCTCTCTCCCTCTCCCTCTCTCTCTCCCTTTCTCTTTCTCCACACTCTCTCTCCCTCTCTCCCCTTCTCTCTCTCCCTCTCTCTCTCCCTCTCTCAACGCTCTCTCCCTCTCTCCCTCTGTCTCCCTCTCTCTCTCCCTCTCTCTCTCTCTCTCTCTCCTTCTCTCTGTCTCTCTCTCTCCCTCCCTCTCTCTCCCCTTCTCTCTCCCTCTCTCTCCCTCCCTCTCTCCCCCTCCCTCTCCCTCCCTCTCCTTGTCTGTCTGTCTGTCTGTCTGTCTGTCTGTCTGTCTGTCTGTCTGTCTATCTATCTATCTATCTATCTATCTATCTATCTATCTAATCATCTATCATCTATTCCCTCTGCCCTTTCTTAAAGCATTTCCCCCCAAATTTTCTTAATTTCTCTTCTTCTTGTCCTGTTTTCTTCATCCTTGTATGTCAAAGAAACTCTTCCCTCTGTAATTCCTACTCCTGTCACTTCATTGCCTTGACTAAGAAAATATACTAGGCTTATTTGTCAGAGGTGACACAATTTCTTCCCGGCTGATTTACAGGATGAATAAACCCCCGGCTATCACTTTTCACAAAAAATTTAGAGTCCTTATACTGATGTAAACTTCTATCAACTCTAATTTTGCTAGTGTGGTCCTTTAAGTAGAAAGTAATTATAGCTGACGTAAATAAGTATTTTTTCCAGAAATTGACTGTTAATTAGATGCCAGTTCAAATGATGCTTTTAAATGTTATGGGCCATTAAGGTTATACTTATACTTCATGTTTTAGTTGTGAAAGTGCAATTTAGTGCATTATTGTATCGATAATCAAGTTGCTTTGTATTCTTTTGTAGTGCAGCCACTTATTGGCATAGGAAAAAGTGCTCCTGCTATTTCTACTATTTAAATGTGCAAGAGATAATGTATACTAAGGAGATGTAGTGAAATGAACTCAGTATCATAAATTAATTTCAAATACTGCTATATTTAAGAACAGTGTAACATGGCACTGAACTGCATAATTTTAAAAACAGAAGTAGAAAGTTATTTTGGGTGTCCAGGAATTCCTTGACAAATCTGATAAATTTGTCTCCAGTATTTTAGATGCCCTTCAATATTTTAATTTCCCAGGAAAGACACTTCTAGCTTTTTGAATGCTAGCACAATGCAATTAAACTTTATGTTTATATGAAGAATGCTGGATAGGTTTCCAGCTCCAGACTCTTTTCATAAAAACAGTATTACAATAAGTAATATCATTAACAATAATTGATAGCAGTCTTCCAATATTTGAGGGGCTGCCACAAAGAAGAGGGAGTCAACCTATTCTCCAAAGCACCTGAAGGCAGGACAAGAAGTAAGGACGGAAGCTAATCAAGGAGAAAACCAACCTAGAAAAAAGGACAAATTTGTTGACAGTGAGAACAATTAATCAATGGAACTGTTTGTCTCCAGAGGTTGTGGCTGCTTTATCACTGGAGGATTTTAAGAAAGTTTGAGCAGCCATTTGTCTGAAATGGTACAGAGTCTCCTGCTTGAGCAGGGGGTTGGACTAGAAGACCTCCAAGGTCCCTTCCAACTCTTTTATTCTGTATTATTCTGGATATTCTATAAGTATAACAATTAATAAATAAACAGCAACCTAAATAACATTTAAAGAAGAAAGCAATGGGTTCTATTACAAATTAATCTCAGAGTTATATTCATGAATATAGAATAAAAGGGTCGATAAAAATAAAATACAGAATGAATTTAAACATATAACATTCAACAGTCTGGTGGTCCTCCAGCTTTTTCAGACTACTAGTGTTATGGTGTCTAGCACGAATGACCTTTTCTTTAATCGTTGATCTTTGAGATTTATTTCCCCAATATTCATTTATACATATTTTGGTTAGAACAAAAGATATGTCCTTGATTCCTTTTTAGTCTCCATCTCTTCCCTATAGCTTAGCTGGGAAGGGACAGCTCACCAGTTCTTATCAAGTCCTATGTAAGAGTGTAGTTTTGTCCTTTTCCTACAGAACTGTTTCCAGAACAGATTTCAGGCCTTTGGGTTGGTCATGCTCCAAAACTATTGCCTTGCTTTTTAAAGAAATTAATAACTTCTCACAGATGCCCTAAAAACTTAACATAGCTTGGTGGTTTTCCATGTCTCCAAATGCAGAAAAACGGGCCTTTCATACATGCACAGGTAATCCTTAACTTACAACCATTCATTTAGTGACCATTTGTGTTAGAAATTCTGTTTATATAATATAGCACCACAGAGCCAACAAAGACTACAGTCACCATGTGCTTTACTGCTCAACTCTATAACCGTAACAGGAATCAGGAAACTCTCCTCAGAAAATAAAGAAACCATAGATTATAACCATCGATGCACAGTAAACACTGCCATCTACTGGCTGAATAATTCTGTAGTTGTTGCAATACAAAATACATTCAAACATGTATTCCAACAGTTTGAAGTTACAACAGCACTGGAAAAAAAAGTGATTTATGACCATTTTTCACACTTACGAACGTTGTACCATTTCCATGGTCACATCGGATGCTTAGCAACTGGCATATATATAATGACAGTTGCAGTGTCCTGGGGTCATGTGATCACCTTTTGCAACCTTCTGAGAGGCAAAGTCAGTAGGGAAGCCAGATTCACTTAACAATTGTGTAGCTAACTTAACAACTGCAGTGACTCATTTAACAATGATGGCAAGGAAGGTCGTAAAGTGAGACAAAACTCACTTAATAACTGATTTGCTTTGCAACAGAAATTTTTGTTTTGGTTGTAAGCTGAGGACTACCTGTACTTACAAAACATCTGTAGCTTAAGATACCTCACTTGACTTCACTGAGATCATTCATTGCACTGAATTGTCTTCTCCTTTTTGACTGAGTTGTTTTCCACCAAAGCAAGTTGACCAACCCCTTTCCTTATGAAGAAGACCTTCCGCCGGAACCAGAGTCTCCTCATGGAGTTCTTCACCTCTTTGTTCCTCAGGGTGTAGATCACAGGGTTGAGGAAAGGGGTCACCATAGTGTAGAAGACAGCAGCCATCTTCTCAGTGGAAAAGCTGGAAGTGGGGCGGGTGTAGATAAAAATACAAGGTCCTAAGAACAAGACCACCACAAGTAGGTGGGCAGCACATGTGGAGAAGGCTTTGCGACGGCCCTCAGCTGTCTGTTTTCTCAGGGAGAGAATGATAATGGCATAAGAAGACACTAAGGCCAAGAAACAAAGCAAGGAGATCACGCCACTGTTGGATATCATCAGCACTTCAGTGAAGTACGTATCAGCGCAAGCCAACTTTATGACTGGAGGAATGTCACAGAAAAAGCTATCTATGACATTTGGACCACAGAAAGGAAGGCGAATGGTAAGGACAGTCTGGACCAGAGAATGGATGATGCCCCCGATCCACAGAGCACCCACCAAGCATGCACAGATCTTCAGATTCACAAGAGTCACATACTGTAATGGATAGCAGATGGCAACACAGCGGTCATAGGCCATGATGGTCAGGAGGAAGATCTCAGCAGAGGCACAGATGTGGAGGAAGAAGAATTGTGCCACACAGCCTCCAAAGGAGATGATCTTCTGCCTGAAGACAGAGTCCAGGAGCATCTTGGGTGCCGTGACAGAGGAATGGCAGATGTCAAGGAAGGACAGATTTCCCAAAAGGAAGTACATGGGCGTGTGGAGGCATCGGTCACAAGCCACTGTCACCACAATCAAGAGGTTTCCTACTAGGGTAAGCAGGTAGATGATGAAGAAGATGAGAAATAAAAACAGCTCCAGACTCCGATTATCAGTCAGTCCCAAGAACACAAAATGGGTCACTGTCTGGTTCAGCTCTGCCATTGGAACAGGACAGATGGAAGTCCATACATTCAACCTAAACAAAGAGAAATAATATAGTTTGCTCAAAACATCTCCAAGTGTGTATGTGTAGAAATTGAGGAATGGCTGCAAACGTTGATGGAGTTAGAAGAGATGGCTATCTTGACTGCTTTATCAAAAGGAAAAAAAAAACACAATTACTTTTGTTTCTACTTGGAAACCCCTTCTGGACTTTGTGCTTGAGGTGGAAAAAAAATGAAACTTTGATTTTGGCTTTTACTGATTAGATAGATTTGTTCTTATAGAAATGGCTAGTTTATATGATTGTGTTAAAGTAAAAAGTTGAGGTTTGATGTTATTGTTTTATTCTACTGCACCAGAGGGAGTCAAAAGTCAACACCTTTTTTTTGTTGTTGCTGTTTTCTCCCTTCTTACATTTTTCCTTTCCCCTTTCCCTCCCTTATTTTTCCTACTATTTGCTTTTGCATCTATTTGTATTTTATATTATAAATTAATAAAAACTGTAATGTGGAAAAAGAAAGTCTCTGGGGTAATTTGAACAACTCTGCAAACTACGTAGTGGCCATGAACAGACTTTAATGAATGGGAAAGGATTTGTAAACCTACAAGTCATAGGCAGGATTTACCTTCTCTGTGCTGTCTAAGCTGTTTTTGTTTCTGCTGAACCTCGGAAGGGCTCTTCCAAACTCTGTTGAATCTTCTTCCAAATTACTCTAAAACTCTGGTTCCTTATTCATCAAGACATGAGTTTCATTATCGTGGTTCCAAGATCTCATGTCTTTAAAAAGAGATGTGTCTTTTTCCAAGACGTTTCCGGTCTGGGTTCATACATCTCCCTGAGCCTGATAATGATCTGCTTCGTTTTTGATTGAGTGCGATAGAGGAAGCAACCGAGCCATTATATGTGGTTTGTTTGAACCACTGTTTGTTAACGGACATGATTAGCTGGGTTTGTATGCTGTGCTAAGCCGTCAACTATCATTAATCCCTGAGGAGTGACTTCCCACGACATGTTGCACCAAACTAAAGAGAAGGACTGAAATGGTACAGGGTTTCCTACCTGAGCATGGGGTTGGACTAGAAGACCTCCAAGGTCTTTTCCAACTCTGCTTTCCTGTTGTTATTATATGCACTCAAAGGGCACTGTTCCACAATATGCTGTGTTGTTTGTTTTGGAGCAACACAGCTACATTCCAAAAAGGAGAACTAACGCACCTCCCAAGTTGAATCCTAATCTTATTGTGGATTGACCAGCTCTTATGGGTTGGATTGAATCCTTTTGGTTCAGCTGTAAAGCAGGGGATGTTATGACACTCTGGAGGAGGAGGAGGGGACCACTCCTCAGTAGGGAACTGGAGGATAAAACATATAAGGAACAGTTGCTGGAATTGGGTATGTCTAGTCTAAAGAAGAGAAGGACGAGGGGGGACATGATAACAGTGTTCCAATATCTCAGGGGCTGCCACAAAGAAGATGGAGTCAAGCTATTCTCCAAAGCACCTGAGGGCAGGACAAGAAGCAATGGATGGAAACTAATCAAGGAGAGGAGCAATCTAGCACTAAGGAGAAATTTCCTGACAGTTAGAACAATTAACCAGTGGGACAACTTGCCTCCAGAAGTTGTGAATGCTCCAACATTGGAAGTTTTTAAGAAGAGACTGGACAACCATTTGTTTGAAATGGTATAGGGTTTCCTGCCTGAGCAGAGGGTTGGACTAAAAGACCTCCAAGGTCCCTTCCAACTCTGTTATTCTAATATTAATCTATGACCCATAACAACTTGGGTTTGGCTAGTCATAACTATTTGGGTTTGGCTAGTCTAGAGAAAAGAAGGACTAAGGGGGAAATGATAGCAGTATTCCAGTATTTGAGAGGCTGCCACAAAGGGGAGGGGGTCAATTTATTTTCCAAAGAACCAGAGGGCAGGACAAGAAACAATGAATGGAAACTAATCAAGGAGAGAAGCAACCTGGAATAAAGGAGAAACTTCTTAACAGCAAGGACAATTAACCAGTGAAAAAGCTTGCCACCAGAAGTTGTGGGTGCTTCATCACTGGAGGTTTTTAAGAAAAGACTGAATCATCACTTGTCTGAAATGGTATAGGATCTCCTGCTTGAGCAGGGAGCTGGACTAGAAGACCTCCAAGGTCTTGATTGCATTAACCTTTCTTTTCCCTTAAGTGATCAAAATCTGCTTATTAATATATAACTTTATGATTCAGATTTAAATTGTTCTAAGAAAGAGAGTGGGTTTACCTGATATGGTAAGAAACAAGAAGATCACACAGAAAGCTATAAGAGTTCTTCTTTGTCCATCTTTTTTTTTTCTTCAGCTAGCTGGGGAGGTGGCTTTCATAAGCACCATCCGATCTTGGCTCTTTCTCTTTTATAAAACCTTAGATTCTCTGAAAATAAGCGATAAATTACATTCCAGGTATCTTGGAAACTCAAGGAGGACCGAAAAAAGGGAAGATCTTGGGAGATTGGAGAGCCTAACTGTAATTAATACACCACGGAGCTTGAATCTTTAATTAAAGATTCCCCAAGAGTATCAGAAGTTTGAAGCAAAGTTTGGTAAGAATTAATAGGCAAAATTAATTGTACCAGAAGGCATGGGTCCATAATGGCATTCAGAGGTTCACTGCAAATAAAGAATACAGGTCAATTTGGACTTGACTCTTTCTGAATAAACCAGTTTGGACAATTTGTCTGAAATGTTATAGGGTTTCCTGCCTGAGCAGGGGGTTGGACTAGAAGACCTCTAAGGTCCCTTCCAACTCTTCTATTCTATTCTATTCTATTCTAACAAAATTAGGCAAGAAAAACCAAATTCACAGGTATAGTATAGGTGGTACCTTGCTCAATAGTAGCAACTGTGAGAGGGCTCTTGGAGTCCTAGTGGACAATCACTTAAACATGAGCCATCAGTGTGCTGCAGCTGCCAAAAAGGCCAACACAGTGGTAGGCTACATTAACAGAGGGATAGAATCAAGATCATGTGAAGTGTTAATACCACTTTACAATGCCTTGGTAAGGCCACACTTGGAATACTGCATCCAGTTTTGGTCACCACAATGTAAAAAAGATATTGAGAGTCTAGAAAGAGTGCAGAGAAGAGCAACAAAGATAATTAGGGGACTGGAGGCAAAAACATACGAAGAACGGTTGCAGGAATTGGGTGTGTCTAGTTTAATGAAGAGAAGGACGATGGGTGACATGATAGCAGTGTTCCAATATCTCAGGGGTTGACACAAAGAAAAGAGAGTCAAGCTATTCTCCAAAGCACCTGAAGGCAGGACAAGAAGCAACAGATGGAAACAAATCAAAGAGAGAAGCAACCCAGAACTAAGGAGAAATTTCCTGACATTTAGAACCATTAATCAGTGGAACAACCTCCCTCCAGAAGTTGTGAATGCTCCAACAATGGAAGTTTTTAAGAAGAGACTGGACAGCCATTTGTCTGAAATGGTATAGGGTTTCCTGCCTGAGCAGGGAGTTGGACTAGATGACCTCCAAGGACCCTTCCAACTTATTATCTTTTATTCATTAAACATGAACCTCAGTCAACTGAACATTCAAATTGGCTGGCGCTGATGGTTGACACGGGTTGCTACCAGCATCCTAGGTGTCAACCAGGTACCTTCTTAAAATATAAGATGTTCCGAGTAGTGCAGTTTTTTGTAACATTGCTGGAGTTATTGCAGGAAGCTGCAGTTTCTTGATGTGTTTTGCGAAGTTTTTGGACATAGTTCCCAGTGCCCCGATGACAATGGGTACCACTGTTACACGTTTCATCCATAATCGCGCAGTTTCGATGGCCAGGTCGCGATATTTCGTAATTGTTTCCAGTTCCAGTTGGACTAGATGACCTCCAAGGACCTTTCCAACTTATTATTATTATTATTATTATTATTATTATTATTATTATTATTATTATTATTATTATTATTATTATTATTATTATTATTATTATTATTATTATTTGTCTATTCTATTCTATTTTATTGACATCCTGCGAGGAATCAAGCTTCCAGTGAATATGGATCCCACAAATCTCAACCTCACATTGCCTTTCAGCCAACCAGCGTTTAAATTGCAATCCACATTCCAGGCAATCAGAAGTCCTGTGTCACATACCAAACCAGACACTTTCTCAGTGCACCCTACCTCACAGGGTTGTTGTTGTGGATAGAAATTGGAGGAGGGAATGGAACGTAAATTGCCTTACTCCTAGAAAAATGCGGAGATATAAATCTTATCTTATAAATAAGATGCTACAGATAAAGACTATTTTCAGAATAACGAAGTTGGAAGGGACCTTGGAGGTCTTCTAGTCCAACCCCCTTCTCAAGCAGGAGACCTATATTATTTCAGACAAATGGCAGTCCAACCTATTCTTAAAAACTTGCAACTACTGAAGGCAAGCCACTCCACTGATTAATTGTCCTTACTGTCAAGAAATTTCTCCTTAGTGCTAGGTTGCTTCTCTCCTTGATTAGTTTCCATCCATTGCTTCTTGTCCTGCCCTCAGGTGCTTTGGAGAATAGCTTGACTCCTTCTTCTTTGTGGCCGCCCCTGAGATATTGGAACACTGCTATCATGTCATCCCTGGTCCTTCTTTTCATTAATCTAGACAACACCCAATTCCTGCAACCGTTCTTCATATGTTTTAGCCTCCAGTCCCCTGATCATCTTTGTTGCTCTTCTCTGCACTTTTTCTTCACTTAATTGAACCATGTTTTGTTGTGTATATTAGCCCTATATCATAGCCTAAGTCTGGAGCAAAAATTCCCTGTCTTCAATGCACAAATGGATGGTACATTATAGAGTCTTGGAAAGAGCAATAGGAATCTCTTTGATTAATGAGTTCATTAAAGGAGAGCAACCAGCCTTAGAACTGATAATGAAGGTATCTTCATTATAGCTTCTGCATTTTAGGATCTACCATCAACTGTAAGGAACAGCAAGTAATACGGTGCAAACTAACACAGGATAGAGCAGCCATGAAGAGCTCAAAAAGGATATTTAAATGTCATGAGTTGACAATACAGGTAGTCCTCGGCTTACAGCCATTTGTTTAGTGCCGTTCCAAGTTATAACGGCACTGGAAAAAGTGACATGACCAGTTTTTTCATGCATACAACCAATTGCAGCACTCCCATGGTCAAGTGGTCAAAATTTGGCAACTGGCATTATTTGCAACCGTTGCGGTGTCCCAACTTTCCCAAATGGCTTCTGAGCAAAGTTAATGGGTGAAACCAGGTTCACTTAATGACCGTGTGATTCAGTGATTTGCAAAAAAGATCATAAATCAGCCATGACTCATTTAACAACCGCCCTACTTAGCAGCGGTACTTCTAGTCTTAATTGTGGTTTTTTTTCCTGCTTATAGCATCCTAGAATCAAAGCATGTTAAACATTACTTGGCTTTCTGATTGCTTTGGGGAAATGCGTTCTTGTGACCAACTAAGCCAGGAGTCTTCAAACTTGGCCCTTTTATGACTTGTGGACTTCAACTCCCAGAATTCCTCAGCCAGGCACGCTGGCTGAGGAATTCTGGGAGTTGAAGTCCACAAGTCATAAAAGGGCCAAGTTTGAAGACCCCTGAACTAAACGTTCTACATTTATTAGTAGTTGCTCAGATAATAGGTACAAAATTGCTATTAACTGCCAATCAGCCTCACCATACTTTCTTCCCCACCCCCCACCCCACCCCCACACACTGCCCAACTAAGAGGTCAGTACATTTTGTCTGCTATCCAAGATGCCAATGATAGTTAGAATATTGATAGAAGAAAATATTTGTAGTTCAGGAATGAACTGTGGGGTCCTTTGTGCTCTATTAGCTTGGTTGTTTTCTTGCAGACGTTGCATGACCCAACTAGGTAACATCATCAGTGTTAGAAGGGAGTGGGATTTGTGGAGAGGAGGAGGAGGGGGACTGTGGGGTCCTTGATGCTCTCTGAGCTTGGTTGTTTTCTTGCAGAAATTTCATGACACAACGAGGTAACGCCATCAGTGCTAGAGGGTAGTGGGTTTGCAGGGAGGAGGAGGAGGAGGAGGAGGAGGAGGAGGAGGAGGAGGAGGTGGTGGTCTTCGGTGTTCTCTGAGTTTGATTGTTTCCTTGCAGACGTTTCATGACCCAACTAGGTAACATCATCAGTATTTCTGCTTATACCATAGATACTTAAAATATTTATTATATTGTACAGTACGAAAGTCGTCAACAGTTGTTAGATTCTGGTGGGATACATGTCAAACAAGCAAACCTAATTTTAAAAAGCAGCTGGCCCAATTATAAATAATCATACTGTAAATATATAAATCAATATTATATAGAATTATATCACAGTGTATTAATACGTTAAAATACAACTTTTTGGACCACGGCTACTAAAAGCCAATAATGTGGCTTTTTGTCCAGTGGTTAAAACTGAAGATTGTGTTCAGCACCCAAAGTCATTCATTTTCTTTGGTTGGCAAAAAAAAAACCCAAAATATGTTCTTCTTTCAGTAATCTCTTAGGTCTCTTATCTCTGCCTCTTCCCTCTCTCTTGCCTATGGAGAGACAGATCCAATCCATCATCAGGGCAATGTAGGATCCTAGTTTAAAGCTTTTGCCACCAACTGTTTGCATGATAGTCTTTAGTCAGTTAGCTTGTCCATGTCCCAAAGGGATGAAATATTGAATTGTCCACTTATTACAGTACCTTCATGGATTCATGGAAACTTAGCAGGCTTCCTGGGTCTCCAAATATGGAAGAATGGGCTTCTTGTACCGCTACTTACAAAACTAAGATATCTCATCCACCTGAACATAATCAATCTTTCCGTAAAATTCTCTCTTTCCATATGCTGACTTATTTTGTTCTACACAAGGAAGATGGCCAACTCATCTCCTGGCCAAGATCTTTCTCTAATTCCAGAGTTTCTTAATGGCATGCTTTACCTCTTTGTTCCTCAAGGTGTAGATCACAGGGTTAAGGAAAGGGGTCACCATTGTGTAAAGGACAGCAGCCAGTTTGTCTGTTGGGAAGCTGGAAGCAGGGCGAGTATAGATGAAAATACAGTGTCCCAGGAACAAGACCACCACAAGTAGGTGGGCAGCACATGTGGAGAAGGCTTTGTGACGACCCTCAGCTGTCTGCCCTCTCAGTGAGATAAGGATGACGGCATAGGAAGCTATCAAGCTCACGAAACAAAGTAGGGACATCAGACCACTGCTGGATATTATGAGAACACCAATAAAGTAGGTATCTGTGCAAGCCAACTTCATGAGTGGAGGAATATCACAGAAAAAGCTGTCTATGACATTAGGGCCACAGTAAGAGAGATGAATGGTGAGGACAGTCTGGATCAGGGAGTGGATAGTTGCCCCCACCCACAAAGCGCCAATCAAGCACGCGCAGATCTTCATGTTCATCAGGTTTACATACTGCAAAGGGTAGCAGATGGCAACACAACGGTCATAGCCCATGATGGTCAGAAGGAAGATCTCCGCCGAAGCACACAGGTGAAGGAAGAAGAGTTGGGTGACGCAGCCCCCAAAAGAAATGGCTTTCTGGTGGAAGAAGCAGTCAAAAAGCATCTTGGGCATTGTGACAGAGGAATGGCAGATGTCAATGAAAGAGAGGTTCGCCAAGAAGAAGTACATGGGGGTGTGGAGGCAGCGGTCACAAGCCACCGTCACTATGATGAGGAGGTTGCCCACTAGGATAAGTAAGTAGAGGATGGAAAAAACAACTAATAAAACCAGCTCCAGGCTCCGGTTATTGGTCAGTCCCAAGAACACGAAATGGGTCACTGTCTGGTTGAGGCCTTCCATTGCAATGGGGAATGAAGAAGTCCACCCATTCAATCTAAAGAGAGAACAGATGATAAAAACCTTCCAAAATCTGAACATTTGTACCCGGACAAATTATCTCCATATAAACCCTTCCTCTCTGCTAATGTATCACCATACCCACTTCCTTCCTTCAATAGTAGACAGGAAATATATTTCAGAAGCAGAATAAGATGTTACTGCCTTCATCAAAGATAAGGAAGTGTTTACTGAAATATAGTGCAACCTGATTTATTTCATTGATCCTCCCTTCTTTCCAACTGTTCATCCTCTGTCTACAACATATATTCATTCAGTGCTTCATGCCTACAAGTCAGTCGAGGGATAAAAACCTACACAGAATCTAGAACTAAAGAAAAAAAATCCTGAACAGTGAGAACAGTCAAACAGTGGAACAGCTTGCCTTCAGAAGTTGTGTGTGCTCCATCACTGGAGGCTTTTAAGAAGATACTGGATAGTCACTTGTCTGAAATGGTGTAGGGTCTCCTGCTTGAGCTGGGGATTGGACTACAAGACTTCCAAGGTCCCTTCCAATTCTATTCTATTCTATTCTATTCTATTCTATTCTATTCTATTCTATTCTATTCTATTCTATTAATTATATTATATTATATTATATTATATTATATTATATTATATTATATTATATTATATTATATTATATTATTATATTATATTATATTATATTATATTATATTATATTATATTATATTATATTATATTATATTATATTATATTATTATATTATATTATATTATATTATATTATATTATATTATATTATATTATATTATATTATATTATATTATTTTTGCATTCCATTCTATTCTATTCTATTCTCTTTTCTGCAGATAGCCTCATTATTTCAAAAGATGTGATATGTTCATCATACCTATCCACAAGATGGGTTGTTAAGCTGTTTAATATTGATATGTAATTTAAATCAAGACTCTGCTTTCTCAAGGTTGCCTATTGAGGACACAATGTCAGGCTTTGTCCCATAGACATACTGATTCCTGCCTCAAGCTTAGAATTGTTTAAATTTCTCTCTTTTTATTGTGTCTGCTGTCTATCTCAATTTAATCGATTAATTGATGTTCAGTACTCCACCACTCTAAAAAAAAGTTATTTAATATACACACCAAAGCTGAACTTAAATTTTTAACTCCACTTCACATACAGCACGAGTGTCAAACTCGCCGCATCATGTGACATGTCGCGACGTATCGCAACTTTTTTTCCCATTGCTGGAGCTGGGGTGGGCACGGTGTCCACATGATGCAACCGGCCCGCTGGCTGGCAGTTTGACACCCCTGACATACAGCAACAGTTTACCACTCTAGAGTTGTTGTTTTTTTGACACTTTGTTTCCCACCCTTATTTCTGAAGCTGAAGGGCATATTTAGAAAAATAATGATGCATCTGTTTGTTTGTTTAGAAATGTATACGGGCCACCCACTCACTCTTAGTGACTCTGGGCAGCTTACAAAAAAATCAGATTAGTAATGTTTACATCTTATCCCTCAAACCACTTTGGAATTTCTTAGGTTTTCACAAGCTTTTTTCTACTTCTCAATACATACACATATGCCTATACTGTACATATATATACTGTATATATATATACATATACATATACTGTACATATATATATACTGTACATATACTGTGTTTCCCCAAAAATAAGACTAGGTCTTACATTAATTTTTGCTCCAGAAATTAGGGTTTTTTTTCCAGTTAGGTCTTATTTTGGAGGAAATATGGTAATCTGTCTGGCTGACAATCTTAACTAAGACTTATTTTGGGGGTGGGGCTTATATTACCAGCGTCCTGAAAAATCATGGTAGGGCTTATTTTCCAGTTGGGTCTTATTCTGGGGACAACACAGTACATATACATATACACATACACATACACATTACACATACATTCTGGACTTATTCAGATATTTAGATCATGCTGATGAGAAAGGAATCCCTTAAGATCTATCACCAGTTCAAAACAAGCAACATTGGTCTGATCAGACACCACACGTTTTAGTTTAAAATAATTTCCTGTGTTCTAATTGTTTTATTTTAATTAAGCCTTCCATCATCTCATACTCTGTAGATCTGCTGGACAACAGATCCTAGAGTTCTGGGCTAATTCTGGGAATTGTAGTCCCAATATCTTAGGCACCTGACTGCAGGAAACTTGTTAGCCTGTTTCCCAGTCTTTCAAACCTTTTCCTTATCCTTACAACTATTGTTCCCAAATATATACAAGCAAATGCTCACAGTTTTGCTGAGGGTCAGTTCAGCCAGCATTAAAGAGTCAAAGAGTTGGGTTAGACACCTCGATGGATAAACTTAAAAACCAGTTGCCACCTTCCCTTGGCTAAGTGATAGCTTTTTGGTACTCTGTCTGATCTTAACCTTCACCCTTATGTAGACTTTCTTGAAAGAAAGAACTGGACATGACATTTTTTCCAACGTGAAAAAGATAAAAGAGGGATCTCCATCCCTGGGGAGACTGGAGATCCTAACCCTAATTAAATCACCATGGACTGAAGAGTTTAATTAAAGTTTTCCCACAAGTGCCAAAAGTTTGAGACCAACTTTGCTAATCATTAATAGGGAAAATATTTTGTCTCGGTAGATAAACCTCTAACAGTTCTCCGAGGGTCATCTCACCTTTTCTGAAGTGAAGATCTAGTTAATATTCTGGCTCCAGACATAAAAATACAAAGAAAGAGAAAGAAATCTCCCTCTACCTGTTTGGAGTTTTCATTCCTTATTTCCTTTTGGGTCAAGAAGGATGTGTTCAACCAACCCTATCTTTATTTTATTTTTTTTTAATTACAAACTTCCCAATACTCATGTTATCCAAACAAGGCAATAGAACCTCTCTCTGTATTGGAGCCAACAAAAAGACATTTAGTAGGGGGAGGGGGTTTGGAGGGAGGGGTTGTCACCACACAAAATGGAATGGTAAATGTAGTATCAACTACATTGGAACTGAGGAGAAACTTCCTGACAGTTAGAACAATTAACCAGTGGAACAACCTGCCTCCAGAAGCGGTGAATGCTCCAACACTGGAAGTTTTTAAGAAGAGACTGGACAGCCATTTGTCTGAAATGGTATAGGGTTTCCTGCCTGAGCAGGGGGTTGGACTCGATGACCTCCAAGGTCCCTTCCAACTTTATTATTATTATTATTATAACCTCTGCCTAGCACTGATGATGTTACCTAATTTGGGTAATGAAATGTCTGTAAGAAAACACCTAAGCTCAGAGTGCACCAAGGACCCTGCATTTCAACCCGGAGCTACAAATATTTTCTTTTATTGGTAGTTCTGCCTTCGTTAACCAGAGTAAATGGTCCATCTCTGGAAATGGCAAAGCATGAGGTGTAGGAAGGGGGGGGAACCTGTTTTAGAGGGGGGGAAGGAAGGAGGAAGAAGGAAGGAAGGCAGTGAGCAGTCACTGGGGAGCTATCTATAGAGCAGAGCTGGACTATATCCTGCTTTTTTCTCCTTGGAGACTCAGTTTGAAAAAATGAGCTCAAGGCAGGAACAGGTAGTCCTCAACATACGACCACAATTGAGCCCAAAATTTCTGCTGCTAAGTGAGACATTAGTTAAGTGAGTTTTGCCCTATTTTACAACCCTTCTTGCCACAGTCGTTAAGTGAATCACTGCAGGTGATAAGTTAGTAACCCTGTTGTGAAGTGAATCTGGCTCCCCCACTGACTTTGTTCATCCAAGGGTCACATAAGGGGATCCCTTGATCCCAGGACACAGCAATGGTCGTGTGTATGAACCAGTGTCCAAGTATCTGAATTTTGATCACGTGATCGTGGGGATGCTACAAAGGTGGTAACTGTGAAAAATGGTCGTAAGTCGCTTTTTTCAGTGCTGTTGGAACTTTGAACCCTCATTAAATGAACTGTTGTAAGTTGAGACTACCTCTAATTACCTGTAAAATGCAAAAACAGGGGTGCAAATCACCAGGCAACTGTAAGGCCAAGCCACCTGCTTTGCCATTCCAATAGAACAGATCAGAACAGAACATAATAACAAAGTCGGAAGGGACGCTCAAGGTCTTCTAGTCCAACCCCGTTCAGCCAGGAAATCCTATACTATTTCAGACAAATGGTTGTCCAATCTCTTCTTAAAAACTTCCAGTGTTAGAGCATTCACAACTTCCACTGTTCCACTGATTAATTATTCTAACAGTCAGGAAATTCCTCCTTAGTTCTAGGTTGCTTCTCTCTTTGGTTAGTTTCCATCCGTTGCTTCTTCTCCTGCCTTCAGGTGCTTTGGAGAATAGCTTGACTCCTTCTTCTTTGTGGCCACCCCTGAGATATTGGAACACTGCTATCATGTCCCCCCTCGTCCTTCTCTTCATTAAACTAGACATACCCAATTCCTGCAACCGTTCCTTATATGTTTTAGCTTCCAGTCCCCTAATCATCTTTGTTGCTCCTCTCTGTACTCTTTCTAGACTCTCAACATCTTTTTTATATTGTGGAGACCAAAACTGGATGCAGTATTCCAAGTGTGGCCTTACCAAGGCATTGTAAAGTGGTATTAATACTTCACGTGATCTAGATTCTATCCCTCTGTTAATGCAGCCTAGCACTGTGTTGGCTTTTTTGGCAGCTGCAGCACACGGCTGGCTCATATTTAAGTGATTGTTCACTTCCAAACCAACATTTATTGCTTTGTTTGTTTCTACCTCTAAGAATTGCTGCTAAATCCTGCAATCCAGGGCCCATCCAATGATCCTCCCGGCTGAGTGCAAGAGGCTTGCCTTCCATCTCAACCTATCCTGCAACCCCTCCTCTCCGCTCCCCTCCCCAAATCAGAAGTCAAAGCTTTCATCCCTGCCACGCTCATTCACCCACTCACCCCCACACACACACTCCAGCCCTCTCTGGCTCTGCTTCCAGCTCCTCTGATGTCTGAATGCTGTGCAAACTAGAAGGGGAGGGGAAGAAATGGCAGAAGACAATGCAAAATGGGCAGGGAGAGAGAACTGGATGGCCGGAAGGAAATTGGGGGGGGAGGGGGAGAAACCCACCCTCCAGGAGAAATCAAAGGCATCTTAGGTTCACGTCTCTGTTACATTCAGGCAATTTGTAGGCCTCCCTGGAAACTGGGCGGGGGGGGGAGGCATTCAAGAGATGGCTCAAATCCAAAGGAGCAAGGAAGGCATAGGAAAGAAGAGACAGACAGACAGAAAGACAGATAGATGTCTTTGGGAGGCCTTTAATGCGGGTTGGAATCTGGATGGACCCACCACTTTGCGTAGGCTGGAGTCCCAGCCTTTGTTGCCCTCCACCCTTTGAAAAATTCAGCCTTTTGCAGGAAGTTTTAAGCATCCTTAAAAGCATAACAGAATAACAGAGTTGGAGGGGACCTTGGAGGTCTTCTAGTCCAACCCCCTGCTCGAGCAGGAGACTCTATACCATTTCAGACCAACGGTTGTCCAGTCTCTTTTTGAAAGCGTCCAGTGATGGAGCACCCACAAGCCATTCAACTGGTCAATTGTTCTCACTGTTAGGAAATTTCTCCTTAGTTCTAGGTTGCTTCTCTCCTTGATTAGTTTCATGTCCCTTCCAGGTGCTCCACCTTGAAAAGATGTTGAAGGTCGGGGATGGGCATCTGCAAAGCAGGAGAAACCGCCATTTTTCTTTAGGGTATTAGCTTACCTCTTCTTCTGCTCTGATAACTCTGGTAACATTTTGTGTAGTAAACCAAGGAAAGACCCACAAGACGTTTTGGAAATGGGATCTGTTTAACATGCATTTTGCACGTGTCAGGGAATTGCACACCAGGTGTCCAAATGAAGTCAGGGACACTGACAGGAACTTGTAGTTTTATATGAATAAATGTATTTTACATTTATAGGTAAAGCAGGCAAGATAGGAACACCGGAATATCATGGGGTAAAAAACTAAACAGTATACAGAACACACAGAAGAAAAAAAGCGGGGGGAAAGGGATACTCCCCGTTCATACCTACAGCAACCAATCACAGCACAGACTGCGTCATGCATGAGTCAGCAGACTGCATCATACATGAGTCAGCAGACTGAATCAGTTTCCAAGCAATCAACTACAATTGTGTGTTCTGGCCCATTGTACACTTTTCTGTTCCAACTACTAAATTTAATATCCTAGCAGTATGGGTTTTTATTTTTGTGTGATTGCATAACCACACCCACCTCCCCAATATCAAAATGCAGGCGTTTTATACTGGAGTCAGTTTTAACAAGTAGGAAAAGGAGAATAACTGGACTGCAAGTATTATTTACAAGCCTGGCTAACAAACAGAGAATTAACATCTGGATATTCTTTCCTCAGAAGTGAACATAAAATGGGAAGCAACGTAAGAGATCCATCAATCTATTGCGTTTTGCAGAACCTCCTGCTCGCGTGCCCGTAATTTACCTTGAACAAGCCATATTTTATTATTTATGTATGTATTAGATGTGAATCTTGTCTCTCTCTCTCTCTCTTTTTTAAAGAAATTTACTTTTAGGACAGCCTACGTCTACGATATATTGCAATGACAATTATTGTTTTATTGGCATAAGCAGAAAATCCACTCAACAGAGCAATCTTTCATAATTGGATTCTACTTCCTTTAGATTTTATAGTCCCAGGCTGATAGAATAACAAAATAACAGAGTTGGAAAGGACCTTGGAGGTCTTCTAATCCAACCCTCTGCTCAAGCAGAAGACTCTATACCATTTCAGACAACTTGCTGTCCAGTCTTCTTCTTCAAAGCTTCCAGTGATGGAGCACCCACAACTTCTGGAGACAAGTCGTTTCACTGATTAATTGTTCTCACTGTCCGAAATTTCTCCTTGGTTCTAGGTTGCTTCTCTCCTTGATTAGTTTCCATCCATTGCTTCCTGTCCTGCCTTCAGGTGCTTGGGAAATAGTTTGACCACTTCATCCTTGCAGGAGCCCCTCAAATATTGGAACACTGCTATCATGTCTCCCCTAGTCCTTCTTTTCATTAGACTACTAGACATACCCAATTCCTGCAACCGTTCTTTGAATGTTTTAGCCTCCAGCCCCCTAATTATCCTTTTTGCTCTTCTCTGCGCTCTTTCCACAGTCTCAATATCTTTTTTATATTGTGGTGACCAGACCTGGATGTAGTATTCCAAGTGTGGTCTTACTAAGGCTTTGTAAATCAGTACTAGAACTTCAGGTGATCTTGATTCTGTCCCTCTATTAATGCAGCCTAGGATTGTGTTGGCTTTTCTGGCTGCTGCCACACACTCTTGGCTCATATTTAAGTGATTGTCCACTAGGACTCCAAGATCCCTCTCACAGGTAGTGAGATATCATAGAGGGTTACCTGTATGTTGTGTTTCACATACCTGTCAGTCTGCATTTTAGAATTTCACGTGATCTTAACATTCTCATTCTCTAAGGCTTCTTTGGTGTCGGGCCCCAGTAAGTATTGCTAATTTCATTTCTCCATAGATTTCAATACATGTTTTTTGAAACTCTGATGTGACGTTGCTTATATAATTTTGCTACAACTATTAACAAGGTACCCACAATTTCAGCTTTGATTTTGCTGGACCTTAAATAGAAAGAAAGAAAGAAAGAAAGAAAGAAAGAAAGAAAGAAAGAAAGAAAGAAAGAAAGAAAGAAAGAAAGAAAGAAAGAAAGAAAGAAAGAAAGAAAGAAAGAAAGAAAGAAAGAAAGAAAGTAAAGAAGGAAGGAAGGAAAGAAAGAAAGGAAAGGAAAGAAAGAAAGAAAGAAAGAAAGAAATAAAGAAAAAAAGAAAGAAAGAAAGAAAGAAAGAAAGAAAGAAAGAAAGAAAGAAAGAAAGAAAGAAAGAAAGAAAGAAAGAAAGAAAGAAAGAAAGAAAGAAAGAAAGAAAGAAAGAAAGAAAGAAATCTATTTTTCAGGCACGGCTTCCGGCTTATGGGATGTTCAGCTGTCATTTTTAAAGCCACAATCTTAACCCTTATCTTCCTGTAGAACCTTTTTAGGGCTGAAAAGAATATTATAATCTCTTATTCAATCATAAATGAAGAACAGAAGCTGCAATGCGAAACATACTTACCTTCTAAAGGTTGTGGAATTTACTTCCAAGTAAACATACTTACAATCATGCCACAAGACCAATGACGAATTAGTCAACTTCTGCCATTGCTTAAATTTATGCTTAATCCTTCCCTGGATTTTGAGTGTCTTGAGTTGCAAGGAACAACGGACAAAAATTAAAAGACGTCTGTTTGCTTTGTAGCAAGGAAATAAATGGAAAATTGCTCTTGTTTCTTGTTTGCTTTTTTTTTTTCCTATTTTCCTTCCTAAAGATTGAGGGCTTTTTTTTTTTGTTTTGTTTTTTTCCTGGCATTAGGTCTTCTAACCTTGGAGCTTCAGGTAATTCTCAAGTTAGTGAGCAAATGAAGAGGTGGCAGGATCTCTAAAGTTTTAGAAAGGAAGGAAGGAAGGAAGGAAATCTTTGCTCTTTCTATTTTTTCACGGCAGATCTGGAGATAATGCTAGGGGTCTCCATCTCATCCCCCACCTCAACATCTTCACCCCACACAGAAATATCATCTCAATGAGGCCCATTTCCCCCCTCCCAATCCACTGAAGTAAAAGTCTTTACGCCTTTGTGCTGCGGATTCATTAACATTCCCGCAGCGAGCTTCTCCGAGGATTTTACTTTTGTAGCTCCGGGGGGAGGTCAAAAGGCCACAGAGAAGAGGTAAAAAGGAGGCAGGAGTGGTGGTGGAATCAAAGATGCGGCTTCCGAAGGGGGAGGGGAGAAGGGATGGATGGGTGGAGGGTGGGTGGCTGGGTGGCTGCCCAAGGCTGCTGCTCCTCTACTGGATGGCCCAGGGAGCTATGGCTGGGGTGGGTGGAAAGCGGGAAGGGAAGGGAAGGGAGAAAAGCAGGGGAGAGAGGGAGGGAGGGAGGGAGGGAGGGAGGGAAGGAAGGAAGGAAGGAAGGAAGGAAGGAAGGAAGGAAGGAAGGAAGGAAGGAAGGAAGGAAGGAAGGGGAAAGAAGCAATAGAGAAAAAATAAAAAATAAGATAGGAAGTGAGAGAAGGAAATGAGAGAGGAAAGTGGTAGGAAAAAGGGAGGAGGGAGGGAGGGAGGGAAGGAAGGAAGGAAGGAAGGAAGGAAGGAAGGGGAAAGAAGCAATAGAGAAAAATAAAAAAATTGGAGAGGAAATGAGAGAAGGAAATAAAAGGAAAGTGGAAGGAAAAAGGGAGGGAGGGAAGGAAGGAAGGAAGGAAGGAAGGAAGGAAGGAAGGAAGGAAGGAAGGAAGGAAGGAAGGAAGGAGAAAGAAGCAATAGAGAAAAAATAAAAAATAAGATAGGAAGTGAGAGAAGGAAATGAGAGAGGAAAGTGGAAGGAAAAAGGGAGGAGGGAGGGAGGGAGGGAGGGAGGGAGGGAGGGAAGGAAGGAAGGAAGGAAGGAAGGAAGGAAGGAAGGAAGGAAGGAAGGAAGGAAGGAAGGAAGGAAGGAAGGAAGAAGATTCTGAGAAAAAAACCCTCCTCTTTTAAGCTTTGTTTTTTTCCCTAAAGTTTCAAAATAAAATAACAGAGATATGAACACACAATATATACAATACCGCCCCCCAAAATATTGCCATGCCCTCTTGTGGGACTTTTACATATACCACTTTTTTTCCCCAGGCAGATCAAATACCAAATGCCACTATTCCCCTGTGGTCCAAAACCACTGAGAGAGGAAGGTGATCCATAAACGCAGTTGTTACTCTTTGGATGGGTGCCAGCTTAATGCAGGCTCTCACCCTGGTGACAAAGCCAGCCCCACATTGACCTCGGGGGGTCAATTCGGGGAAATATAGAGCTTGTTGTCTATATTCATTCAGGTCACTGCTGTCCCAAAGGCAACTGGACTTTCTTGAAACATTTTGCTTCTCATCCAAGAAGCTTCTTCGGTTATAGAGGTTGCTCCTCAAGGACCACACGACGTACAGGGGTCTTTGGGGACAGAAACCAGCACCAGATGAGAGCTTCAGGCTTCAGAGCAAGTGGTGGCACCTGACTGGCCTTCCCTGAACTCAGAGGCTAAATGTGGTCAGACTGGGTGAATTCGTGGATGGGACACCACCAGGAAATCCAGGGATGGCGAGCGTGAAGCTGGAGCACATCCGTCACAAGGAAGCCATGACAAACCACTCAAGAACGTAACCAGAAGGATGAAGTCAGGTTTCAAACTCCCGTTCCCTTGATATTCTGAATATCACGAACCTTTAGCAGCCCTAATGAATTTCAGTCCATCGTTATTTTTGGTAGGTTATATAACAAGATTCGGAAATGGCTGACCACATTTCCTTAATCCAATGTTTCTCCAGCTGGGCAACTTTCAGAGGTGTGGACTCCAACTCCCAGAATTCCCCAGCCAGCATGGGGAATTCTGGGAGTTGGAGTCCACATTTAACCAAACATAACTGCCTTAACCAATATATATTATTCCCATTTCACTGGTAGAGAAAAGTAAGGCTTGCTAAAACCTATGCCAAACAAGTTGAAGAATCACAGAACTTGGCCAGTGATGGTCTACTACAGCCTCTAAATGCACTACCCACTAAATCTCAGGATCAAATCTCTCTTAAAGGACCAACACCTTTTCCCCCCCCTTAGGGCTGATTTACAAATACATGAAAATAATAGGTTTTTTTTATAGATTATCCTAAACAGCAAATTTTACTTCATTGTGTTCGTTGCCGCAACCCACCTCATTGAAAAATACTATTTGCAAAGCGTTTCAAAAAAGCCAGAATCTAAATTTGGTAAGGTTCAGGAGGAGGAGGAGGAGGAGGAGGAGGAACCTGTTATGCACCAAATCATCATCTTGATTTTCTGCACGAATTTTCAAAGACAAAAGTGAAGGATCCAATGAGAGTCAAGCAATCAGACCTCAAGCTGCCTCTCACCTGCTTTGGGCACAAGATCCAAGTGGCTGATGAATTAAAAAGAGAGAGAGAGAGAGTGAGAAAGAAAAGGGAGGAGGAGAAGGAGGAGGAAGGGGAGGAAGGAAGGAAGGAAGGAAGGAAGGAGATGGAGGAGGAGATGGAGGAGGAGGAAAGGGAAGGGAAGGAAGGAAGGAAGGAAGGAAGGAAGGAAGGAAGGAAGGAAGGAAGGAAGGAAGGAAGGAAGGAAGGAGGAGATGGAAGAAGATGGAGGAGGAGGAAAGGAAGGAAGGAAAGGAAGGAAAGAAGAAAAGAAAGAGAGAGGGGGGGAAGAAGAAAGGAAGAAAGGTAGGTTATGCTGGTCATCTTTGAAGAAACAGAAGAGGAAGAAAAAGGATAAGAGGGACGGATGAGACCCAAAGTCTTATGGGAGCAGCTGTTTTTTTAATTATTATTATTATTTATCTATTCATCGGTCGATCAACTTAATACAGCCTATATTATTAAAAAAACAGGCTGAGATGGGGAACTTTTGCCCGGACAGTTCCCAGCACTCAACTAGCTACTAAACCTTCCAACTTTATTTTCTTCCTTTCGCTAACCTTCTCCCCCCCCCACCCCCACCCCCACCCCACCCCCGCAGCCCCAACCGACAAATTTAAGAAACATTGCGAAGAGGGGAGGAATCTCCCTTCATTCCGCTTCGAAAAGGAAGTGCCGCTTTCCTTTCTTCCAGCTCAGTTGGGGTCTGCCTTGGAAAAGATCCCCATGGAATTTTGACGATTTCCAAAGACTGGGGGGGGGGGGAACACCCGGGCAGAGAAGAGTTAAAAGGGCCCTTTCCTCCTCCTCCTCCCCCCCCCCTTCTCCAATCCCTTCTAGTACAAAAGACAGAGTGTACAGAAAGATTAAGAGTTTTGCTTTTACAATGAGGGACACAAAGGAGGGGGGGCGTGTCCCCTGAGAATTGAGTGTGAAAGGGGAAGAGAAGGAGGAGGTGGGGGGGGGTCCGGCAGGAGGGATGCCATTCCTGGGAGAGTGCAATCAGGGGGTCCCTGGCTCCCCACCAAAGAGAGAGACTTGGGGTCTCCTCCCCTGCCGGCATGTCTCGGAGGAAACAGCGCAATCCTCAGCAGCTCATCTCTCCCTGCCAAGGGTTCCCGGCCTCTGAGAACGGTGGGTGTCCAAAGGGGGGGGGAAGGGAAGAGGAAGGATTTAGGGGGGGGGTAAAGACGGGGAGCCCCCCCCGGGACGTTAAGGCAGGTGCGAGCGAATAATGGTGCGCGGGGGAGAAAATACGTCAACGCTTAGCAAAGAGGAAGAACTGGGAAAGTTTTACGTGTTTGCTTCCCTCGGCTCCCCACCCTTAGAAAAAAAAACTAAACCGAAAGGATCATTCTTGGGAAATTTAGTTTGCTGACTTGTGCAAACTTTGCTAAGATTGCTAGAATTCTTTCTTGTTTACTGATGTGCTCAGGACTGGGAGGTTTAGGCAGATGCATTAAAATGCCTTCCCCTAATGCCTACACCTCTGGCGTGCAAATATTTTGTTTCCTTGTCTATTATTATTATTATTATTATTTTAATTCGGCCTCCTACATCAAAACACCCTGATATTTCTGGAGGCTAGCAACGATTGCCTTTGGAGGCGTTAAGGCTCATTCAGAAGCCCAACTAATGCAGTTGGGTGTGTAATATTTGTGACACCCTCCTTCATGTTGGAGGGAGGTCTTTCGTGGACATGTGGACCTTTCTCTGGGAAAGCTTTAGACAGTGGGTGTCTTTGGAGAGTCTCAATTCTCCAGGTCATGGTTGTCCCTAAGGTGCTTTTTTCCGAAAGGCAACTGGACTTTCTCGTTTTTTTGTTTAAAAACGTTTCGTTTGTCATCCAAGAAGCTTCTTCAGTTTTCAAACAAAAAAACCCCAGAAAGTCTAATTGCCTTTTGGAAAAACCACCTTTGGGTCAGAGAGTGGATGGGTAACTTTTTCATAAAATGACCAGAACTGCAAGGACAGCTGTGCACATCTGGCAAGGATGGGGGTAGAACTGGAAAAGGAGAAACAGCTTGGAGCCTAAGGTCATCAAATGGATTGGCAGTCAAACCCTTTTAGGGTTCCTGGTTCAAGATACAAAGTTAGTATCCATTTGCCAAAATGTACATACCTGCTAATAGATCCAGGAGATCAAAATTTCAGGTGGCTCAAGGAAGTGAGCCAAACTGCATTAAGACAAAAACGGAAAGCTGGCAGTCAAGAAAGGACCAAAGACAGCCACTGTGTGATCCAATGTAGGGAGAGTTAATCCTAACCCCACAATTTTCCACAGCTTTATTTCTTTTACTCCCTCAAAATTAAGGAATTAGTGATTAAAACCTTAAAATGCAAACTAAGATTACCAAATCATGCAATATCCCAAATCCCACTTCAGCCCCCAGCTTGATGACTGCTAAATTGTAAACAAGACATGGTTTGTAGAGTTATAGGTCTGAAAAATATTGGTCAGCAAGGCTGGTGTCTGGCAACTACAGCTGTAGACAGGCAGTTCACGCAATACTGTTGCCCATCTATTTACATCCATATTTTGTTGACACCCTGAGTGCAGTCTACTTATCTTAGCAAGCCAAAGTACACTTTTTCCAAGTAAATACCAGCTCCTAGCCTTTTCAAGCCACACACACAAACACTGATCCCTTGACAGAATAAGAGTTAGAAGGGACTTTGGAGATCTTCAAGTCCAACCCCCTGCTCAAGCAGGAGACCCTATAACATTTCAGGCAAATGGTTGTCCAATCTCTTCTTAAAAACCTCCAGTGATGGAGCGCCCACAACTTCTGGAGGCAAATCATTCCACTGATTAATTGTTCTCAAGAAGTTTCTCCTTACTTCTAGGTTGTTTCTCTTCTTCATTAGTTTCCATCCATTGCTTCTCGTCCTGCCCTCTGGTGCTTTGGAGAATAATTTGACCCCCTCTTCTTTGTGGCAGCCTCTCAAATACTGGAATACTGCTATCTTGTCACCCCTGTTTCTTTTTTTACAAGTCCTCCATAAATTCCTCCATTGCACAGTCTATATCCTGCAGGCCTTGTTTTTTTTTTCCACATCACTGGTCCAAAGCTCTCTTGCGTTCCCAAGAGCCAATGAAGATGATCAGCCCCATATGCATTCTGTCACACTCCCTCACCCCCATATTTTTGCCACACACTGCCTCTTTTCTCTTGCTTCCCCGGCTATTTGTGCTGTTGCTAAGTAACTCACCAAGTGCAAGATAGTTTCTCTTGTGTTAAGTTAGATCTTTCTTTCCCCCCCCCCCTTAGGTTTTTTTTTTTTTAATTTTCTCCCTCCCGCCCACCCCCCTTCGCAGCTCTTGCGGGTGACAATTGCACTGGATTGTCTCCGGTCCAGCTTCCTCCCCCCTCCCCAAGACAAAGAGAGGAAAACAAGAGAGGGTAAAAGAACACAAGCAAATTGTAATTTGTTCCTCTCGGCCAAAAAAACACAACTTTGAGCTGCAAAATAAAAATTGCACAGAGAGCTCCCGGGATCTGCACGAGGCCCTTGCAATTCCCCAAGCAGCCCCAGAAGCCTTTGGAAGTTTAATTTTTAATTTAACTGGGGGAATGATTACATGCGCAAACTCTATTTAATCAATTTTATGCAATTTGGACAGAAAAGAGATTAGATTAGGGAGACTTTTGTTCTAAGCCCACTCAGATTTCTGCGGGGGGGGGGAGTAATAATTGCCCCCAATAGAGATTAAGGTTCTGAATTTGGGGACAAGGGTTTGTTTGAAGTCCAAAGAAGATCACGTTGGGGAAAGTTAATTTAAATGGAGAGAAATTGGATCATAAGTAAATAAGGAGAATTTTTCAAGACAAGCAGGTTTACTGCACAGAAGGGTTCATTAGCAAGCTTCATCCAGTGCTAGCTTGGTTTGGTGGGTTCAGACCATGTTTTAAGCCAGCTTGGGGCCTGCTTAGCTTTGGATGAGTGGATCTGGAGAATCCAGCCAATGATGGTTTATTCTATGAAGCATTACTAAACCAGCTTTGCAAAAGAAGTCAACTTGTCCATCAGTTGACCTTTAGTTGATTTCCATCTTGTCCAAAGTATCCTGTTTGAGAAAAGATATTCCTCTGTAAAGCTCATCAAAACCCATTTTATGCCCACAGAGTTTTCTCTACTATTGTTACCAGAACCAAGCTGTTCAATTTGTACAACTTTTCCCACGGTTGTGATGCTTAGGAAAGAGTTTGGTTAATGACCTGCCGAGATTGATCCTTGCACAGGAATCTGTACAGGTAGTCCTCAACGTACGACCACAACTGAGCCCAAATTTTCTGTTGTTAAGTGAGACATTTGTCAAGTGGGTTTTGCCCCATTTTTCTTGCCACACTTGTGAAGTGAGTCCCTGTAATTGTTAAGTTAGTAACAGAGCTGTTAAGTCACGCTGGCTTCCCAATTGTCTTTGCTTGTCAGAAGGTCGCAAAAGGGGATCGCGTGACACTGCAACTGTCATAAATATGAGTCAGTTGTCAAGTGTCTGAATTTTAATCACTGTGATCAGTGAACTCCAGTGTGGACAAAGAAAACATTACCATGTTGTAAATCCTCATAGGAAAAGGTAGTAATTGTTTTCCCAGGAGTTTTGGAATCTTCTAGAAAACCTGCGTCTGCATTTGAATTTCCAAGGACTGTAGTACTAAGATCTGCAGCACTTGTGTCATTGTCCACAATATTTATGGAATCTATGCTCAGACATTTATTGGAGTATTCTAAGAGAGGAAATAAGTTTCCATTTGGAAATATGAGTTCTGGAGCATCGTTTTATTGGTCTCACTGTAATAGTAAACATATGTTCATCATTTCCTTGGAGATATGGAGGCATCGTCCTTTTACTGCTTGTAGAAACAGAGAAAGTGGAAATAATCATAGTTTTCTTCAGAACCATCATGAACATATAAAACTTTGCCTTGCCACAAATCTAGCATAGTAAATGTGAAGTCTTCTTCTTTGACACAACATTCATCCTCAACTGGCCATAAGAAGGGGGGTGTTTAATTCTAAAAAGAATTTGTGACTGATGAAGCCCCATTGGCTGCAATGGTTGTAAGTGTGAAAAATGGTCATAAGTCACTTTTTTTTCCAGCGCTAAGGTAATTTCAGATGGTCACTAAATGAACTGTTGTAAGTCGAGGAGTAGCTGTATACAGATATGGTTTGCCACTGTTTTCTTCCTGGATTGTATTCCTTACTCCCCTAGCCTACAGCTCAAAGATTTCCTGGTGGTCCCTTGTCCAAGATTTCTAATTAAGTCCAGGATTGAGCAGGGGGAAGGGCTGCATTCTTCTCCCCCACCCTAAAATACCCTGTTGCCCATCCAGGCAGCTTCTGGGCCTGGAAGTGGGAAGCAGCAGATGGGGAGAGGAAAACCCTTGGCTTTTTTAAAAAAAAAAGGCAATTGGACCTCCTTGATTTTTTTCCTGAAGACGATTCACTTCTCATCCCAGAAGCTTCTTCAGTTCTAACTCACAATTGACAAATTCAAGAATTGACAAATTCTTGTTTGTCAATATTCAGCATTTCTCCTAACAGCTTTATCATCCATTTGATCAGTACTTCTTCCTTATCCTCAAATGTGTTCTGAGATCTTGACAAGATATCTTTTCTATTTCCAGTGTTATCACTGCATCTTCTAAATTTTTATTTGTCTGTATCTGTCTGTTAATTCCTTCCTTTAGGTCCTCCATCTTTGGATCTGTTTCTTCTAATTTTCCTTCTGTTTTCTGGATTACTAGTTCCTTCTTTGTGGTCATTGTCTGGATTTGTAAGTTTAGGGAATGGGAAGATTTATACAATTGTATACATTTATACAACTGGCTGATTGCAAAGTGTGTATATCTTCCGGTTCCCCCAGCAATGAGCTAGAACTGAAAAAGCTTCCTAGTCTTAACAAAAAAGCTAAATCAATAAAGTCTCCAGTTGCCATTTGGAGAAAAGCACGTCTGGGACATTGCCGCTCGCTCGGAGTTCAGTTGCACGGAGAGAAAGAGGGATGGGTGGTCTGGCCCTATAGATGGAATGGATGGCGTTGGGCTGGCCAAAGGTGTAGTAGGGTCAGCAGCCGCCTTCTAGCGGTCATCTGGATTTATGCAGCGGGAAGACACGGGAAGCCAGAAGCAGCCTCCACACAGCTTCTTGCTCCTTCTTCTCTTCTAGCACCAGCTGGTTCTCTCTCTCTCTCTCTCTTCCTCTTTCTCCTCCATCTTCTCCTACTCCATCCTCCTCGCCATCATTCCCTCCAACCTCCTCTTCCTTCTCCTTCTGCTATCCATCGCACCCTTCATCAACCTCTTCCTCCTCTTCTTTTCTCCTCCCGCCTCCTCCTCTGCTTCCTCCTCCTCCTCCTCCTCTCCATCGCTCCCTCCATCCTCTTCCTCCTCGCCATCATTCCCTCCAGCCTCCACCTCCTTCTCCTCCTCCTGTCCATCTCTCTATCCACCTTCTTCCTCCTCCTCCTCCATCCTCCTCGCCATCATTCCCTCGAACTTCCTCCTCTTCCTTCTCCTCCTCCTGCTATCCATCGCTCCCTTCATCTTCCTCCTCCTCTTCTTCCTTTCTCCTCCAGCCTCCTCTTCCTGCTCCTGCCCCTCCTGTCCATCACTCCCTCCCTCCTCTTCCTCTTTCTTTGCCTCCTTCAACCTCCTCTTCTTCCTTCTCCTCCTCCTGCTATCCATCGCTCCCTTCACCCTCTTCCTCCTCCTCTTCTTCTTCCTCTTCTGCTCCTCCTCCTGTCCATCGCCCGCTCGCTCCCTCCTCTTCCTCCTTTTTCTTTGCCTTCTTCAGCCTCCTCCTGCTCTTCCTCTTCCTCCAGGTGCGCTCCGGAGCCGTGGCGCACGGGGGCGCCCCGCGCTGGCTGGCTGGCTGGCTCCTGGTGGCGACGCCGGCGACAGCCGCCCTCCAGACACCAGAGGTCCCTGCTGCAGAGCCGTGGGGGGAGCCGCGCACGCCCGCCGATCTCTCCCGCCGCCGCCGCCGCCTCCTCTTCCTCCGGGAGCGGCCGAGATGAGCAGCCCCCGAGGGCGCGGGGAGCCGGCGGAGGGCGCGGGCGCAGCGGCGGCCGGCGCTAGCATGGCAGAGCCCGCAGGTGGGGAGGCGGGGGGGCTGCGGCGGGGAGGGAGGGAGGGAGGGAAGGGGGCGATGAATGGGGGTCCCCAGCACCCCCTTACCCTTTCTTTCCCCAGCAGGCCGCTCCTTCTCCCCACTCTCCATCTCCCTTCCAGTCGCGGCCGGTGCGTTCGCCTCTCCGGGGTCTTTTCCATTGTCTTCCCCCTCCCCAAAGCACGCGATGCGTCCCCACCCTCGGGGGGGGAGGGGGGAGGCAGCAATATGGTGGACGGCTCTGAGACCCCTTGGCGTTCCCCCTCTCTCCCCGCCTGCCTCGGTTTAGGATGCGCCAAGAAGGAGATCTGCAAGAAGGTGTGTGTGTGTGTGCTCAGCCGGGTTTAAAAACCCGCAAACAACATTCGCGGGGGGGGGGGGCGATCAAGACGAGATCCTCGTTCCCTAAGATTGCAAAGCGGTGGTTGAGTCTGTTGGATGCTTCTCTTCTTACATCCTTTGCCCGTCCTGCTAGCTTCTTTTTTCCCTGCTTTTTTGAAAGATTAACCATGAGGTCTAGAAACTTGGCTCCGGTCGGCCTGATCTTTGAATGTTAGTAAAGGCAGACCCACCATTTTGCTGTGCTGGCGGTTCCTCTCTCTCTCTCTCTCTCTCTCTCTCTCTCCCCTCCCCCCCTCCTCTTCCTCCCAAGCTTGGCTCAAGGGCTCCTGATTGAAAATGGCAGGATCAGTCCTTGAGGATCACCCAAATGTCTGGAAAGGAAGCTCTAAAAGCCCAAGGCCAGAACTAGAGATGTGTTAAGATTACACTTCCCAAAATCCCCCGCCTCCACGAGTGCTAGTGGGCTGGGGTTTCTGGGAATGGGTGTTGATTATATCTGGATGGCCACCAGTTTGAGGAAGCTGGAAAACCAGTTGACTTCATGCATTAGAATTGTGGGGGTCATCTGGTCCAGTGTTTTTCAACTTTGGCAGCTTTAAGATGTGTGGACTTCAATTCCCAGAATTCCCCAGGCAGTCACGGCTGGCTGGAGAATCCTGGGAGCTGAAGTTCAGACATCTTAAGAGTAGCCAAGGTTGGGGAAACACTGTCATATAAGATTCCAGATTTTATTGACAAACATGTTAAACTAGGGAATTCTGGGAATTGAGGTTCACACATCTTAAAAGAGTAGCCAAGGTTGAGAAACCGTCATACGAGGTTCTAGATTTTATTGAAAAACATGTATCTAGGCTTTGCTGGCTGCGGAATTCTGGGAGTTGAAGTCCATATATCTTAAAGATGTCAGGGTTGAGAAACATTGATTCTAGTCCCATTATTACTCAGAACAAGAATCTGCTAAACTATCTTCAATAATGCCAGGCCATCGGGTCCTTGTCCGAGGCACTCCACTGTCCATAATCCTACTTTTAGGCTCCCAGTGTAGTGCCAGGCTGGTCTATCACTTAACAGTCAATCTTCTTTCTTGACTTTAAACACTCTGATCCTGCTTGCACTTTTGTGGCCAAAGGGGTCTTGAAGTGGGGGAACAGCCTTTGAACAGCAACACAAGAAACAATGGATGGAAACTAATCAAGGAGAGAAGCAACCTGGAATTAAGGAGAAACTTCTTACAGTGAGGACAATTAACTAGTGGAACAGCTTGCCACTAGAAGTTGTAGGTGTTTCATCACTAGAGGTTTTTAAGAAGAGACTGGACAGCCACTTGTCTGAAATGGTAGAGGGCCTCCTGCTCGAGCAGGGAGCTGGACTAGAAGACCTCCAAGGTCCCTTCCAGCTCTATTCTATTCTGATTCTGATCCTTGTAGATGGCCTTCATATATATCATTTGCAAGCTAGATCTGGCCTAGAATCTTTGCACTGACCTTCACAAGGCCGGGTTTCCCGATCTGCAGGGAGGAGATCTCTGAATCTTCTCTAGTTTCGCCATCTCCCTTTGAAACGTACAGTGGCCAGAGCTGGACACAACCCAGATACAATCTAAGCAATGCCGAGTATCTTTTTAACTGCTGCATCACATTACATCCATTGGATGTATTGTTTGTCAGAAGGGCCTCTGGCAGAAGGAAATTTTCCATCTGCACCTCTCGGTGTTTATGGGTTGCGGTATGCCAGCAGAAGGTGGTGGCCATGCCAGCCCACACAGATTGTCCGGCTTGAGAGTCGATGCCAACTTTCCCCAACCTGGTTGCTCTCCACATGCATGGTTTTATCCCCGTGGCTAAACATTTGGGGAATTGTAAGTAGTCCTCGACTTAACGACCACGACTGGGAGCATAATTTTCATTGCCAAGCATTGCTAAGTGAGTTGGTCCCGATTTTATGAGCTTTGTTGCCACAGTTGTTAAGCGAATCGCGGCAGATGTTAAGGGAACCAGACAGATCCAGCTTCCCCCCCCCTATTGACTTTGCATGTCGGAAAGTTCGTAAATGGGGATGACATGACTCTGGGATGCGACGACCGTCGTAAATACATGCCAGTTGCCAAGTGGCCAGATTTTGATCATGCGACCATGGGGATGGTGTGATGGTCGTAAGTGTGAGCACCGGTCAGAAATCACCTTTTTTATTGCCAATGTAACTTTGAATGGTCACGAAAGCAATAGTTGAATGTCGAGGATTACTGTAGACATCCCGCTGGAGGAAAAACTGAACTTTAGTGCAGGGTCCCCAACCTGTGGGCCACGGCCCACCACCGGTCCGTAGCCTGTTTGCAACGGGGCCACGTGAGAGATTGGCTGATGCACTCGCATGTGCGGCGCACACAGCCCCACTCATGTGAGTGTCACGGATGCTCATGGCCCCATTCACACAAGTGTCGCGGGCACTCAGGGCCTTACTCGCATGAGCATCGCAGGCAGTCACTGCCTCATTCACCCGAGCGTCGGGGGGGCTCGGCGCCTCACTTGTGCAAGCATCACAGGTGCTCGGCCTCACTCGCACGAGCATCACAGGCGCTCGGGGCCCCACTCGCGCGAGCCTTGGGCTTGCAGCCCCACTGAGCGTTCGGGGCCTCACTCATACAAGCGTCACGGGTGCTCTTGGCCTCACTCGTTCAAGCGACACCTGCCCCTCCCACAAACCCCCTCTTTCCCCCCTTCCGGTCCGCCAAGCATTAGTAGATCTCTGCTTTGAATATGTAGCCGATCTGATTTAAGATTATATATACACGTATATTATCATGCAGAGCTTGGCTAATCTGGACCAGCAGCCTTTTAAATATATTAAATATATTTTAAATATATGAAAGAGTGTGAATAAGGTTTAGAAGGCAGTAAAGGTAGTCCTCGACATACGACCACAATTGAGCCCAAAGTTTCTGTTGTTAAGTGAGACATTTGTTAAGCGAGCTTTGCCCCCATTTTATGACCTTGCTTGCCAGAATTAAGTGAATCACTACAGGGGTTAAATTAATAACGTCATTAAGTGAATCTGGCTTCCCTTTTGACTTTGCTTGTCGGAAAGGGATCACGTGACCCCGGGACACTGCAACCGTCATAAATCTGAGTTATTTGCCAAGCAGCTGAATTTGGGTCACATGACCATGGGGAGGCTGAAATGGTGTGAAAACAAGTCGTAAGTCCCTTTTTTTCAGGGCCATTGTTACTTTGAATGGTCACTAAATGAACTGTTTTAAGTCGAGGACTACCTGTATTTTGAATATTAAGCAAAAATCGAGGGCATAAGTTCAAACTGACAGTAGAGAAGTTCAAACACAGTGTTAGAAAGTATTACTTCACAGAAAGAATAGTGGAAATCTGGAACCAATTAGTGGGTCAATTCTTAGTAACTGAGTTTAAACATGTTTGGGATAAACATAAACAGAAATGAAAAAAATAAAACAAATAAAAAATAAATAAATTTAAAAGAAAACAAAAAACCTCAAAGGGCAGACACAATGGACTACAGGTAGTCCTCGACTTACAACCGTTCATTTAGTGACCATTCAAAGTTACAACAGCACTGAAAAATGTGACGGATGACCATTTTTCATAGTTACGACCTTTGCAGCATCCCCATGGTGATGTGATCAAAATTCAGATGCTTGGCAACTGGTTCATTTTTAGGACGGTTTCCGTGTCCCAGGGTCATGTGATCGCCTTTTTGAGACCTTTTCACAAGCAAAGTCAACCGTGTTACCAATTTAACAACTGCAGTGATTCACTTAGCAACTGTGGCAAGGAAAGTCGTCAAATGGCGCAAAACTTAACAAATGTCTCACTTAACAACAGAAACTTTGAGTTCAGTTGTGGTTATAAGTCTTTTTCCACCGTCAGTTTTTTATGTTTCTGTATTTATTTTTATTTTTTTTACGAATCTGGACTTAACTCTGTTCCCTTCTTCTCTTTTCTTCCTTCTATCTTCCCAGGAGACCCTGGGGATGACTCCAGCCCCTTCTCCTGCCCTTCCTGCCACACCACCTTCAAGGAACCCTCCGAGTTATCCGCTCACACCAGTACCTGCTTCTCAGAGCGAGCCCCCAGTTCGGCCGGTCCTGCAACTACTCCCGCCGCTGGCCAGGAACACTCTAGCGTCTGCTCCTCATCCTCCTCTTCCATTGAGGTCCACCCCGAAAGTTCTCCAAGCATGGACGTGGAGCCTGAACCTTTGTTGACCGAGCCGAGCCAAGAATCTGCCTCTTCCCGGCCCCCTCCTCCACCACCCCCAACCCTGCCTCCCTCCACCACTCTCCCAACTGGGCACCTCAACATCCCTCTCATCCTGGAAGAGTTGCGTGTTCTGCAACAACGCCAGCTCCATCAGATGCAGATGACGGAGCAGATCTGCCGCCAGGTGTTGCTCTTGAGTTCATGGGGGCAGGTTGGGGCTCCGGCCCCCACCACAGAACCTGCTCCGGTGGCGTCTGTCCCCCCCAAGCCTCCCTTGCCCGTCTTTTCCATCAAGACTGAGCCCGGGAGGAGCCAAGTGTCTGCCTCTCCAGACGTGCCCAAGCCGGCATTCTTCCATCTCTACCACCCGTTCCCTGGTGGCACCAGGGTACCCAAGGCTGAGCAGCTCCTGGCTCCAGCCTTCCCTACAGCCACAGGCATCTTGGCAGCCCAGTGCTTAGGGACTGCCCGGAGTCTGGAGCAGGCCACATCTCCGGGACTTTTGCGACAGAAGAACGGAGGAGGAGGAGGAGGAGTAGAAGCCAACTTGGAAGGCGAGAAACCAAGCGGGCGCCACAAATGCCGTTTCTGTGGGAAGATCTTCGGCAGCGACAGCGCCCTCCAGATCCACCTGCGCTCCCACACCGGCGAGCGTCCCTACAAGTGTAACATCTGTGGGAACCGTTTCACCACCCGAGGCAACCTCAAGGTCCATTTCCATCGCCACCGGGAGAAATACCCCCATGTCCAGATGAACCCTCACCCGGTCCCGGAGCATCTGGACTATGTCCTGACCACTTCGGGGCTTCCTTACGGCATGTCCGTGCCACCTGAGAAAGCTGAGTCCGGAGAGGAACATGGGGCCCTTCCTGTGGCTGAGCGCAAGGCCCTGAGCGCCACTGAGAGTTTGACCCTGCTATCTGGCACGGCCCCTTCGGCCGCAGCTCAAGCCTTGCCTAGTTTCAACAAGCTGGTCCTGATGAAGGCAGTGGAAGCCAAGGGGAGGGGGGACGAGAACACCCCTCCTGAATCAGAGGCGGAGGGGGCCCGTCTTCAGCTCGGGAAGCTTGTGGGGGCCTTGCCCAGCTGGGCTCTGTTGGCCAATCACTTCAAGGCAGGGCCGGCTGTGGGGCCCTTCCCCTACGTCCTGGAGGCCTCTCCCTCGGAGACCTCCAAGCTCCAGCAGCTGGTGGAGAAAATCGACCGTCAGGGATCCCCATCCTCGTCGGGAGCGGCCTTCGTGGCCCCATCCATAGCCGGCTCCTCGGCATCGTCTTCTCTGGCGTCTTCGGGGCCCAATCAATGTGTCATCTGCCTGAGGGTCCTCAGCTGTCCCCGAGCTCTGCAACTCCACTACGGGCAGCATGGGGGCGAACGCCCCTTCAAGTGCAAGGTCTGCGGGCGAGCCTTCTCCACCAGGGGCAACCTGCGGGCTCACTTTGTGGGCCACAAAACCAGCCCATCAGCCCGAGCACAAAACTCTTGTCCCATCTGCCAGAAGAAGTTCACCAATGCCGTGAGCCTCCAACAGCACGTCCGAATGCACCTGGGTGGGCAGATCCCCAACGGAGCTCTCCTGCCTGAGCCTTCGGCCCCAGAGGGGGTCCCATTGGGAGAAGGGGAGAAGCCACGAGAGCAGCCATCTGCCCCCCAGGAGGAAGAGCTGTCGGAAGAGGAGGAGGAAGAAGAGGAGCCCACTGACGAAGACTCGGTGGAAAGCATTGGAGAAAAGGCAGAGCAGATCTCCAGTCCTGAAGGTCTGGGTCCTCCCAAGGAAGGAGAGGAAATGGGGCAGCCTGAGGGGGAAGAGGGTGGACCCGGAGCACCTTCCTCCTCCTCCCCACTGGGGCCCCAAAGCCCTCTCTTCCCCTTGAAGGATGGGGAAGAGAAGACGGATATGGAAGAAGAGGGTGGAGGAACTGTCCCGGTGGAAGAAGACCCAGAGAAGGATAAGGGAGAAGGTGGTGGAGAAGGTCCATCTGACAAACAGCAGCATCAGGGCAGCCAAGCCAAAGAGGAACCAGTGCTGATCTGTGGGATTTGCAAACAGCCCTTCACCGATAGGGCAGCCTTGCGCAAACATGCGATGACTGCCCATCCCCAGGTAAGAAATCAAGGTGGTGGGATAGGGCAGGGGTCCCCAACCTCCAGTCCGTGGACTAGTACCGGGCCGCGGCATGCCAGCAACCGGTCCGCACAAACAAGCAAAGCCCCATCCGCGAGATGCAGGCAGCACACAAAACCACGTGCCCTCTGGTCCATGGAAAAACCTCTCTCCACAAAACTGGTCCCTGGTGCCCCAAAGGTTGGGGACCTCTGGGATAGGGGACATCTGGCTTCCTCTGCCCCCTTGTGGTCTTGGCTAGGAAAGTATCTTCCCTCATGTGCTCTCTCTCGCCCTCTAGAGGTAACCTTGGGAT
Organism: Azemiops feae; assembly: GCA_023970755.1. Lineage (NCBI taxonomy): Eukaryota > Metazoa > Chordata > Lepidosauria > Squamata > Viperidae > Azemiops > Azemiops feae. Next base: position 1,281,740 of record JALGBA010004027.1, on the reverse strand, counting down.
AGGCAAGGCTACATTCTTCCTATGGATGTTCTCCAGATGTTGTGGTGCCACAACTCTCCCATGATCTGCAGTTCAGCAGGATGAGGCCTTCATAACCTTTGTGTTGGTTGTCGCTGTAGGCCAACCTTCCCTAGCCTGGTGCTCTGTAGTCCCCCACCACCCTCAGTGCAATGGGGCCTTTCTAAGAACAGGTGCCTGCAGCTAACCCACCTTGGACCTTCAGCAAAGTGGTCCTGTGGGTGGAAACAGAATTGGTTGGCCTCTTGATGGGAGACTAGGAGGGAATCCAGATCTGTAGACTGGGAAGTCAAAAAATAGGATAGACCACTTTCATGCTGTTCCCGAGGAAACCCCGTAGATGTCCTACACCATCTTTTACTCTTGTGCCATTTCTGATTATGGAGAAACATTTAATTATCCTAGGCTGCAACCTATGCTGCAACTTCCTAGGTTCTTTGCTGGCATATGCTTAAACTGTACCCCACCTTGAAATAATCCGCAGAAATCCCAAATATTTTGCTAAACTGTACAGGTAATCCTTGACTCATGACAATTGAGCTCAAAATTTCTGTTGCTAAGCAAAACAATTGTTAAGTGAGTTTTGCCCCATTTTACGGCCGTTCTTCCCACAGTTGTTAAGTGAAATCCTACAGTTAGTTACTAACCCAGTTACTAACCCAGTATAGTTAGTAACACAGTGAGTAAATTAGTAACACAATTGCTAAGTGAAATCTGGCTTCCCCATTGACTTTGCGTGTCAGAAGGTCGCAAAAGGTGATCACATGACCTGGGACACTATAACATCATAAATATGAGCCAGTTGTCAAGCATCTGAATTTTGATCACGTGACCATGGGGACACTGCAACGGTCCTAAGTGTGAAAAATAGTCATAAGTCACTTTTTTTCAGTGGCATTGTAACTTTGAACAGTCATTAATCAAATGGTTGTAAATCGACTACCTGTATAAATAGGCTTGTTCTGATGATCATTTGGATCTTCTTCTTGTCTTGATCATCTTAAAAAACCTCCAGTGATGGAGCACCCACGATTTCTGGAGGCAAGCTGTTCCACTGGTTAATTGTCCTCACTGTTAGGAAGTTTCTCCTTAATTCCAGGTTGCTTCTTTCTTGGATCAGTTTCCAATCGTTGTTTCTCATCCTTCCCTCTGGTGCTTTGGTGAATAATGTGACCCCCTCTTCTTTGTGGCAGCCCCTCAAATACTGGAATACTGCTATCATGTCGCCCCTGTTTCTTCTTTTCTTTAGACTAGCCAAATCCAAGTCCTGCAGCCATTCTTCATATGTTTTAGTCTCCATGCCTTTGATCATCTTAGTTGCTCTTCTCTGAACTTTTTCCAAAGTCTCAACATCTTTTTTGTAGTATGGTGACCAAAATTGGTTACAGCATTCCAGGTGTGGTCTTACTAGGGTTTTAAAAAGCGGTCCTAATACTTCGCGTGAAAGGCCAGACCTCGCTTCTCAGACTGGTGCTAAGCAAGAGACAAGCATGCTTGCCACTTCATGTCCAGTTTCTCTTTGAGTTGTTGAACAACCATGCCAGTTGTGTATTTGCCTTCCTCGAGTCTGGCTTCAGAAGAAAATTAGAGAATATAACAGTTTAAGAAGATATTATGCGATTTCACCTCCTCTTATTGCTTCCGATCAGCAAGCTTGCCCAGCATCCCATGATTGGAGTGAAGAATGCTGGTAATTGTAGAGAAGCAAGGATTATCCCATTCTGCCAAATGTTTATAGAGATTCTCAATCATCCAGATCATGGTTGTCCCAAAGGTGCTTTTTCAAGAGGCAACTGGACTTTCTTGTTTTTCTTTGAAGACATTTCACTTCTCATCCAAGAAGCTTCTTCAGCTCTGACTGGATGGTGGGGAATGGAAGGATTTATACTCCTTGCAGACAGCTGGCCATTTGCATTCTTTTAGAGAGTCATTGAGGTCAGAACTAATACAGAACTAATACAGGTAGTCCTCGACTTACAAGTTTGTTTAGTGACAGTTCGGAATTAAAACAGCACTGGAAAAAAGTGACTTATGACCAATTTTCACATTTAAGGACCTTTGTAGCATCCCCATGGTCATGTGATCAAAATTCAGATGCTTGGCAACTGGCATGTATTTAGGATGGTTGCAGTGTCCCGGGATCACGTGATCACCTTTTGTGATCTCTGACAATCAAAGTCAATGGGAAAGCCAGATTCACTTAACAACCATGTTACTAATTTAACAAGTGCAGTGATTGATTTAGTCAATGTGGCAAGGAAAGCATAAAACGGGGCAAAACTCACTTAGCAACATAAATTTTGGGCTCAATGGTGGTCATAAGTCAAAGACTACCTGTACTACCTTCACATCCTGATATTTTAGCCTTCAAAATCCGAGATACCTGGAGCAGGCAGGTGGAAGCTATAACAGAGCCAAATAAGGCACTCCCCATAGCTGTCACAGCCGTTGTCTTCCACATCACCCTAATGTTCTAGTTCAGGTATGTCAAACTTGCAACATCACGTGACGTCGCATGACATATCAGGACTTTTTCCCCATTGCCGGCAATGGGGTGGGCGCGGTTTCAGCGTGGTGCATCCGGCCCGTGGGCCGGCAGTTTGACATGCCTGTCCTAGTTTGTCAGACACAGTGAACTCTAATATACAGATCCACACGGCTTTGATGGACACATGTTCATACCATGAAGGGAACACAAGCAGTGGCAAGAGTTATCCCAAAGGTGCTTTTTCATGAGGCAACTGGACTTTTTTTTTTCCTTTGAAGATGTTTCACTTCTCATCCAAGAAGCTTCTTCAGCTCTGACTGGATGGTGGGGAATGGAAAGATGTATACTCCTTGCAGACAGCTGGCCATTTGCATTCTTTTAGAGAGTCATTGAGGTCACTTGGAGATTTATCTGTGTCCTCAGGGCCACCTGAGTGATGCAATGGGTGTGGAGCCTTCTTGGAACTGCTGAAAGAACTGTGTTGTAGACTGGAGATAGATGATGTATCCTTCCCCTCTATTGAGAGAGAGCTGTTCAATTTCAAAATTGAAACGTCTTCAAAGAAAAATCCAGTTGCCTCTTGAAAAGGCACCTTAAGTTATTTATGGAAAGTTGTTCCTGTTTTGTATAACCATCTTTTGAAGTGGAGGCCGATGTTGAAAAATTCAAAAGTTCTGCTTCCTGTCTTGGTGACTCTGGCTGTAAGTCTTTACAGATAGTTTTTGACTTGCAACTTTAATGATTGCTCAAAGTTACAATACTATTGAAAATAGTAACTTATATCCGGTCCTTGGATTTATGACTATCACAGCAAACTCACAGTCACGTGATCATGATTTAGATGCTTCACAACCTTTTTGTGCAGGTAGTCCTCAACTTACAACAATTCGCTTAGAGACCATTCGAAGTTACAATGGCATTGAAAAAAGTGAGTTATGGCCATTTTTCACACTTATGACCATTTCAGCATCCTCATGGTCACATGATTTACATTCAGATGCTTGACAACTGACTCATATTTATGATGCTTATGGCGGCCTGGGGTCATGTGATCTCCTTTGGTGACCTTCTAACAAACAAAGTCAATGGGGAAACCAGATTCACTTAACAACCGTGTTACTAATTTAACAACTGCAGTGATTCACTTAACAAATGTGGCAAAAATAGTGGCAAAATGATTCACTTAACAAATTTCTCATTTAGCAACATAAATTTTGGGCTCAATTGTGGTCTTAAGTTGAAGACTACCTGTATATATGATGGTTCCAGCATCCTGGGAACACATGATCATCATTTGCAACCTTCCCAGCTATCTTTTGACAATAAAGTCAATGAAGGAAGCCAGATTTGCAAAAAAGGGTTGTAAATTCAGTCACGATTCACTTAACGGCTGTATTGTTTAGCAACAGAAGGTCCAGTTCCAATTGAGGTCATAAGTTGAGGACTATCTGCATTGAAACAGTCTTGGTCTATGGGAAGTGCACTTTTCTCTCTAAACATTCCTGAATATTGTCCCTTTTGAGGAATGGACAACCTCAGGAGACCCTGATGGACTTTACATCCCATTGTTGTTGTTGTTCAGTCACCAAATCTTGCCTAGTTCTCTGCATCCCCATGGACCATAGCACACCAGTCCCTCCGTTGTCTCCTGGAGTTTGTCCAAATTCATGTTTATTGCGTTGATTGAACTATTTAACCATCTCATCCTTTGCCGTCTCTTTCTCCCTTTGCCTTCCACCTTTCCCAGATATCAGGGTCTTTTCCAATGAATCCTGTCTTCTCATTTGGCGGCCAAAGTGAAGACACCCCATAGTTCCTAAATTGGAAGAAAATATTGATACTCCTCCTTTGGCTTTTGCCCCATGTCTATACCTCCTTAGTCCTTCTCCTACTTTCTTTTTCTCCAAAGGTTCATCTGGGAAGCCACGTTTGGAGCAATAACCAGATGCGGCGGGGACGGCGCCTGCCTTTGGAAGGGCCCCTGCCAGTGCTCTCTGGAGGCCAAGTCAAGCTGCAGGACTTCCTGGGACGGGACATCCCAGCCCAACTGGTTGGGGTGGGCCCCCTCTCCTTCTGGAATCAGTACACTGCCTTTGTCTCCGGGGGCCTGCCCGCCAAGCCTGCCCACAGCACAGCGGCTTCCGTTGTTTCATCTTCCTCCTCCTCTTCTTCTCCCAACGTGACCCCACAAAGCCTCTTTGGATCGAGCAACGTGCCTGGGAAAGTGGCCCCTGCAGAGGCCAAGGAGAAGCCTCCAGTGACCAATTTGCTGCTCCTTTCCCCGCCGGCAGCCCCTGTTTTGGAAACGGTTCCCGAGAATCAAGGAAAGGGGGAGAAGTAACTAGCTTCTACTGGGTAAGGGGTAGTAGGGGAATTATGAAGCTTTCTAGAAACCAGTCCTGACCAAGATGGTGAGATTGGAGTCAGCAATGGCCCTTTGCAAGCATGTCTGCCTCCATGCGTTTTATCAAAATGTTTGGGAAGTGGATGATATTGGAAGCTTGAAGAATCAAACGTTCATTACTAGTAAACAGTCTCACTTTGGGTCTGTTTCATTAGATTTGGCTCCTAAGCCCCACTTCAGCAATGTCACCAGTATGTTAATTGTACCGAACTCTAGTGGAAAGTTTAACCTGGTGCATAAAAACAAACCAGGTCAGTATTTATGGGTTTTGTTATATTTTTGGTCTCAGAGGGAATCTGTGAACATCCATGACCTGGTTTCAAGTTCGGCAACTGATTTGATGGAGGGCTTCAAACTCAGTTAAGTGGTGGTATTTTGACTGATTTGGACAAACCATAGAAGGTTGGATCTTATTAATATTGGGATGGGAGACCACAAGGAGATCCTAAAGTTAGACACTAGATTGTTAAGTCAAAATAATAATAAAAATCCTAGTGGCAAAATATTTCCAAGAAAATTACATAGCTCAGGAATTGGTCTTGATTTGAGGGAGTCTTTACCATTATGATAAAAAAAAAAAAAATCATAGTCGGAGTTGCAAGGCCAGAAGAGTTGAAAACCTGGAACCTACTTGCTCCCTATAACTATATCCTTCTCTTTTCTCTTCCAGAGCGATCCATTCAAGAGAGACCAACTGTGCGGCAGCAATTAAACCTTATATCTGACAATGCAAATGATATGGGTCCAATATAATTTTAGCAGCTTTTTAGTATTTTATTTTTAACGTAGTTTGGAGCTCCATTGGCCGAAAGGCAGGATCTTGACCCGAGGCAGGGAAGGATGGTCCCTGCCTTGTACCTTTGATTTTTTTTTTTTTTTAAAAAGAAACTTCCCTCTCATGTAGAACAGGATACCAAATGGTCCCAGCCGAGGAATTTATTCCCTCAATAAAGGAAATTTGAAAGAATGACCGAGTCTGTGGATTTTCTTTCTGGCAACAGGGAAAGGAAATCACTTTATTTGAGTTCTGATTTCCTCTGGGAAGGAGAACCAGCTTCATGCATGATTTGAATGCATTGCATATTGTGGTTCAGCAAAAGATCGTGAAAGGGAATTGGAAGATGCCACTGTGAAAATTATTTTCTGGGTTGTCTCAAAGGTGCTTTTTCAAAAGGTAACTGGACTGTTTTTTCTTTGAGGAAGAAAAAGAAGACGTTTCGCTTCTCATCCAAAAAGCTTCATGGCTTCTGGCCAGATGACTGAGAATCTCCACAGATATTTTCAGTTTGTTTTTTTTAAAGTTTAGTTTTTATAGAGAAAATATAGAAACTAACACATGTCATGCATAGAAAACATGAAGAAAATAAAAGAATGAAGCGCAAATGAGTCCCCAGGGGTCTAGAAAATATTAAAGTTATATTTTTCTGGTATTTAATTAATCAAATGATCAATTGAAGATAACACTTCCAATGATGCTTGCTATTAAGCCTCAAGCAAAGAGAAATGGTAAGAACTGTAGTCAAATAATTATAAAGCCAGTTTGGTCTAGTGGTTAAGAACCAGGCTAGAAAAGTGTTGAGATCATGAGTTCAAATCCCGCCTTCGCTATGAAAGCCAGTTGCTCTTCTCAGCCCAACCCACCTCACAGGGTTGTTGTGGGGAAAATAGGAGAAGAAAGGGTGGGTTTTTGCTGCCTTGAGTTATTTCTAAAAATAATAATAATAATATTAAAGGCAATATGCAAATAAATACGTTAACCCATAAAATTGCAAGCCACGATAGACCGAGTAGAAATTGAGAATCCATTCCGCTTTAAATAGCCTATGAAATTGAGGTGCTGTATGAACTTTGTACATTAAAAAAATAACTCACATTTTGAATGGGGTACAAATGTTTTGTGGTATTCCAGGAAGGCTTCTTGCTTTGATGTCAAGGAATTGCGCAGCTGGTGTCCAAATGGAGTCAGAGATGCTGACACGAACTTGTAGTTTTGTATAAATAAATCTATTTTACATTTATATTTACAGCAGACAAGATAGTCAGGCACATCACTACATCATGAGGTAAATCGGAGAACAGCTTACAGAGCCCACAGAAGAAAAAAGGCGGGGGGAAAAGGGAACCCCCCCCTTTACACCCAGCAACCAATCATAATGTAGATTGCCTCAGGCAGGAGCCCGCACTCTCCAACCAATCAACTGCAGCTATGTGTTTTGGCCCATTATAACTTTATTGTTCCAGCTATTAAATATTTTAACATTTGAATTATATTCAGAGTCAAAAATGAGTTTCACTGGAAGTCCTTTATCATATTCATCTCTAAAGAAAATCTGGCTTCTGATTGAAGAAATTGTTGTCACTGGCAATTAAACTGGCATGAATGCCATACAGATAGTTCTCGACTTACAATGTTTCATTTAGTGACCTTTCGAAGTTAAACGATCACTATGAAAAAAATGACTTAACTACCAGTCCTCCCACTTTTGACCATTGCAGAATGCCTATGGCCACATGATCAAAATGTGGGTGCTTGACAACCGACATATTTTTGCAATAGTTGGCAAAGTCCCAAGGTCGCCATTTGCAACCTTCTGACATGCAAAGTCAATGGGGGAAGCCGGATTCACTTAACGACCGTGTGATTCATTTAACGACCACGAGTCACTGCAGTGATTTGGCAAAAAAAAGGTCAACTTACTTAACAAGTGCCTTACTTACTTAGCAACAGAAATCTTGGTCCTAATTGTAGTTGTAACCTGTAGAGAATAAAAGTTCTTTTTACCCATTTTTGACAGCTTTTCCCAACCTGGGTGTCTTCTGCCGTCCATTCAGCTGGATTAGAAATGCAAACTTGAGCCATTACAGCTGGGTGTATTTTGGTGATTCATAAGTCTAATGAAGCAACTCACAGATTGTGTGAACACTGGCCTTGAACACACTGCTCTGGAGAAACAGCCCATCTGACCGTCACTAAAGGAGGAGGAAGAGGAGGGCAGACAGTCATTTTATATGACTGCTGCCTTTTTTACTGGATCTTCAGGAAGCAAGCTTGTGAATGTGTGTTGCTGTGTATTATCAGTTCAAATCAATTCAGTTAATCCGCTGCGGGATGAAAGCTTCTTCAGTGAAGCTAATGGAGCATACAGGTAGTCTTCGACTTAACACCCATTCATTTAGTGACCGTTCGAAGTTACAACAGAGGGAAAAAATTGGCTTATGACCAATTTTCATACTTACGACCATTGCAGCATCCCCATGGTCATGCGATCAAACTTTGAATCCTTGGCAAAGAATGGTAGATGCAGGCAGTCCTCAACTTACAACAGCTCATTTAGTGACCATTTAAAGTTACAACAGTGCTGAAAAAAGTGAATTAAGATCGTTTTTCACACTTAGGATACTTAGGACAATTGCAGCACCCTCCTCCCCCCCCCCCTAGTCAGATGATCAAAATTCAGGCACTTGGCAACTGAGATGTATTTATGACAGTTGTAGTCTCCTGGAGTCCTGTGATCACCATTTGTAATCTTCCCAGCCAATTTCTGGCAAGCAAACTCAATGGGGGAAGGCAGAATTGCTTATTGACTATATGATGCACTTAACCATTGCAGTGATTCACTTAACTGTGGCATAAAAGTCGTAAAACGGGGCAAAAACTCACTTAACAACTGCCTTGCTTAGCAATGGGAATTTTGGGGTCAGTTGTGATTCTTAAGTCGGTACCTGTACACCAAACTGGCTCTCCGCAATATACCGAAACAGTGAACATATGTCCTTAATGATAAAGGACAGTCCTTTATTTCAGAAAACTGTCCTTTAGATTTATTTATTTTTTTCAAAAACTCAGGTCCTTTATTTGGATCATTTAACTTTTACCATACAAATGGTACCAGTCAAAGCACAGATTGCAGAAATCCTTTTTAATACTTCTTATAACTTCATACCTTTTTATGCTTTTTTACATATTTTATTAGAATATCCCTGTTTGTAAAGTTTTTCCTTGCCTTTGCTCTCAAATTTTCCTTTGTAAAGCAAAGCTATAAACATAAACATTTTTTTTAATCCTTAGGAACCTCTTTCAGATTTGCTCTTTTTCAGGTTTGTCCTTTATTTTTCCCAAGAAAATATGATCGGCATAAATATACCCTTGAGATTTCCAGCGGTAACTTTCCTGTTTGCTGTGCATGCAAAGTATAAGAGGCTATTAACTCATTCGTTCAGTCATTCATTCATTGTCATGAATCCACATCTTTTTTTCAAGGTAACAAAGGGTATACAAGTTCTCCCCTCTCACTTACTCTCTGTGCACAACAACCCTGCAAGGTAGGCCAGGCAAAAAAAAAAAAAGACAGTATGCTCCTAAGTGCCCCAATAAACGTCATGCTGCAATTGAGAGCGTGTTGTCTGGTTTCAGAAAGCAGAAGACTGTCTTTGCTTCCTGATGTTTTGAGGAAGGAAAGGGAGAAAATTAGGTGTCTGGATCATTGGGATCCTGAGGCTCTCCGGATCACCTGTCCAGATCTTAGCATTAATTTAGACGAGATTCTGCCTACCACTAGATCGTGGGAGAAAATAATTCTGCCCAGCCTTGGCGCCCGTGAGAAAAAAGGCTGCCGACGCTTCACCTTCACCCTAATCAAACATGGCTGCTTCCAACACTTTCTGCCAGTCCCCGAAAACGTCCAAGTAAGCGCAAGAAGCGGAAGCGTGTCCGCCGTATTTCCATTCCCCCAGTCTGCACTTCCGGTTCCTTGTCCCATTGCCCCCCCCCCTCCTTGGTTGCTATAGATGTTGCCGGACACGCCAGGACGATGTCGGACACTTGGGGCTCGATCCAGGCGCACAAGAAGCAGCTGGACTCGCTGCGGGAGCGGCTGCAGCGGAGGCGCAAGCAGGAGCCTCTGGGTGAGGCAGAGCGCCGCAAGGCGGCTTCGGGAGGGAGTGGGATGCCCAAGGTATGCCCAAAGAGGGCCAGGTACGAACTGGGTGCCCGACGTCCAAATTGGGCCCTCTGGCCTAATGCCCAGTTTCCAACAGTCCAGGCGCTTAAAAGCAAAGCCTGCAAATTTTAGCCTCCTTGCTAGGGCATCTCAAAGCAATGGCAAAGTGGTATTTTTTAATATTATTATATTATAATAAATATAATATAATATAATATAATATCTTGTACAGTCAGCCAGATGTTCAGGCTGGATTTGGTATTTTGTCTACCTATCAAGTCCTTTCCAAAGACCTGGGATAGGCAGATGTGGATGTTTGATGGTGTTACAGATATTGTTGCAGGATATAAACTGTTCTGAGTAAAGCCGTAATAATAATAATAATAATAATAAATAATAATAATAATAATAATAATAATAATAATAATAATAGAATTGACTTTGGAGGTCTTCTAATCCAACCCCCTGCTCAGTATTATTATTATTATTATTATTATTATTATTATTTATTATTTATTATTTATTATTTATTATTTATTATTAAATTTTGAATTGAAAGATTTTTTTGGGAGGGGGAAAGGCTGTCCTCGGAAAAGTGCTCCTTAACCATGCCTCCAGGAGACAGAGGGAGGGATGGGAGTGAGGTAAAAGATTCGCACGTCTTGTTCCAGTAGAGTTTATGTTCAAAGGAGCTTGTTGAGCAGGGGAGAAACCCTCATCTGGAACTGGGGCCTTTATGCCATTCATTGTAGAGAGACCAGTTGCATCCTGACATGACTGGAACCTCCACTTATAGCAGCAGTATATCTCCGTAAGTGACAGAGGGCTAAGCCTATGAGTTGCTGTTGTGGTTGTTGGGAGCAGGATGCTTGTTTAGGCCGACCCTGGGTGCGGTCTTATGAATGGCTGCTTGCTGGACTGTTGACAGACAGCGAGGGAAGATACAGAATAACAGAGTTGGATCTTGAAGGACCTTCTAGCCCAACCCTCTGCTCAAGCAGGAGATCCTATCATTTCAGGCAGATCGTTGTCCGATCTCTTCTTTAAAACCTCTAGTGTTGGAGGCCCCCCCCCCCACAACTTCTGGAGGCAGGCCATTCCACTGATTATTTGTTCTAACTGTCAGGAGAAGGAAGTACAATTGATTGCAATGCACGTTATTTTTTTTTCTTCCCCAAAGCAGACATTATCACTGTGGGACATTTCCCCGATTTATTCCAGATCTCAGGAATCCAGACCTGGTGCTCAGCCCTCCCTTACGCAGTGACAGCCCAGTGCCTTCCTCCGTCACGCCCGGCACTGCCACAGAGCCAGGAGATTTAGTAACTGACCCTGAATTAGAAAAAAAAATCCTCCATCACCTTTCAGACCTGGGACTGGCGCTGCCCACGGATGCTTTAACGATCTGCCAAGCCATCTTCACGGTGAGCAATGTGATCACAATTAAGGCTGGGCTTGTCATTTGATACCTTAGTCCAGTGTTTCTCAACTTCGGGCACTTTAAGACGAGTGGACTTTAACTCCCAGAATTCCCCAGCCAGCAAAGTCCAATTATCTTAAAGTGCCTGAGGTTGAGAATCAGTGTCCTAGCCTACTCCTTTAATCAGGGATGTGCTGCTGTTTTCTTCTTAATGTGCCTATATTTAGGGTTCTTGGGAGATGTTGGGAGTCAGCATGCAAATTTAATAACAGATATAACAGAAATTGGATGCCTTTTCATACTCTGCCGAGAGCCGTAGATTGTTGTTGTTTTAACCATTCAGTCATGTCCGACTCTTGACGACTTTATAGACAAGTGCTCTCCATGCTACCCTATCAAGCACAGCTTCTTTCAGTTGTTGGATGTTCATCTTTGTATCAGCTTTGATGTTGTCAAGCCAGCATGTTCTTCTTCTGGTTCCACTAACCATTCCTAGCATCATTGCCTTGTCCAATGAATTTGCACGCATGACGTGGTCTAAGTAAATCAGACGTAGTCTTATGATTTTAGCTTCTAGGCTCTGATTTTATACAATTTAACACCTCTCTGTTAGTTATTCTGGCTGTGCATGGTATACACCACAGTTGTATATGTATGTATGTATGTATGCACCACAGTTCAAAGGCGTCAACTCTTCGATCAGCCATTCTTAGTAGAATGGATTAGAGCTGTGGATATTTATTTATTTTTAAAACAGAACATTATTTTAGAAGAAATATACATTGGACAAGATTGATGCCAAGCGTAGACCAATTTGGGGCAGGCTTATCTAATGCTGGGTGCACCATGCATTTTTGCAAAGCAACGATACTGAATTCAGTCTATGTGGCACTGCCTTTGTTAAAAAAAAAAAGTTTCTATATAGTTCAGAGATAGGTAATGCTTGATTACTGAGCAAGCATAAATGCTGGGAGTTGAAGTTCAGCAAAAGCTGACCGTTGTTGCTCATAAACAAAATTACAAGTAGTCCTTGACTTATGACCCCAAATGTCTGATGCTAAGCGAGACAGTTATTAAGTGAGTTTTGCCCCATTTTACGACTCTTCTTGCCAGAGTTCTTAAGTGAATCACTGCAGTTGTTAGCACAGTTCTTAAGTGAATCTGGCTCCCCCATTGAGTTTGCTTGTCAGAAGGTCGCAGAAAGGGACATTGCAACTGTCATAAATATGAGTCAGTTGCCAAGCGTCTTCATTTTGATCACGTGACCAGAACTTGGCTTCCCCCATTGACTTTGCTTGTCGAAAGCTGGCTGGGAAGGTTACAAAAGGTGATGACATGACCCCAGGACAATGCAACTGTCATAAATACACGCCAGTTGCCAAGTGCCCGAATTTGGATTGTGTGACCAGGGGGAGTGCTGCAATGGTACAAAGTGTCCTAAGTGTGAACAATGTTCAAGTCACTTTTTTCAACGCTGTTATAACTTCAAATGGTCACTAAATGAACTGTTGTAAGTTGAGGACTGCCTGCATCTAAAATTCTTTTCCTCTCATTGCATTTGGGGAGTGGGACTTACAAACTAAGCTTGCTGATGGCGTGACCCCTCTTCTCTAGCACTAGCACTGATGATGTTACCTAGTTGCGGTCATGAAACGTCTGCAAGAAAACAACCAAGCTCAGAGAGCACCAGGGACCCCACAGTCGTCGTCCTCCTCCTCCTCCTCCTCCTCCTCCTCATCTCCACAAACCCCACTCCCTTCTTGTACTGATGATGTTACCTAGTTTTGGTCATGAAACATCTGCAAGAAAACAACCACGCTCAGAGAGCACCAGGGACCCCAGTCTTCCTCCTCCTCCCTCCTCCTCCTCCTCCTCCCCATCCTCGCCCTCCTCCTCCTCCTCCTCCCCATCCTCCAAAAAACCCACTTCCTTCTCGTACTGATGATGTTACCTAGTTTCGGTCATGAAACATCTGCGAGAAAACAAGCAAGCTCAGAGAGCACCAAAAAGCCCTCATTTCAACCCTGAGCTACCAACCTTCTCCTTTATTCTCCTTCTCTCTTGCAGGCTGAGGAAGCCTCTGCCAACCAACGGAGCGTGGAGAGCCTCTTGCAGAAATTTTGCTGCCCAGGAACTCATCGAAGTGAAGCGTGGGCTCCTTCAGATGACGGGCAGCCCATGCTGGTCACGTACGCCGACCACTCCAAGCTCTCGGCCATGATGGGGCTGTGGCTGAGAAGAAAGGCTTGGCCGAAGGCAAGAAAAGGCGAGCGGAGCATGACGCTGGGATTTCCGTCTCTGCGCCTGGGGTGTCTCCCTTGACGCTGGCCAGCTCCGAGCCTCTGAAAGAGCCGCCCAAGAAATCGCGCAAGCAGGCCTCTGACCTGGATCTGGAGATCGAAAGCCTGCTGAGCCACAATCCACCAAGGAGCAGCAAAGCAAGAAGGTGGGATGGTATTTTCAGTGTCTAATCTCAGCACGGAAACCCGGCCTTTTTAGCTTAGACAAGGGTTCCTCAACCTGGACCATTGTGAGCAGCGTGGACTTCAAATCCAGAATTCCCCGCCAGAAATGCCATCTTCTCCCTGCGTTTTCCACAGCAGCTGTAAGCAGTTGCGCTTTTCTTAGGATAGTGACTGATCCTCTTGCCTCTGTCATGTAACATAGCGTGTCCGAGTTGATTTTCAGGCCTTATTTTCCTTTTTTTTCAATTCTGCCTGTTTTTTTCCCCTGAAGCAGAATTGAAACACAGGTAGTCCTTGACTTACAACCGTGTGTGGGATTCAGCCGGTTTCGCACCACTTCGGCAGAACCGGTAGCTAATTTTTTGTTGCCCAGGCCCAGAATGGACTTCCGGAAGCGGCATCCACACGGAGGGCCAGGTGTTCACATTTGAATCCCACCACTGCTTACAACCATTCGTTTAATGACATTACAACGGCACTAAAAAAAGTGACCGGTTTTCACACTTACAACCATTGCAGCATCCCCATGGTCACGGGATCAAAATTCAGGCGCTTGGCAACTGGCATGTACTTATGACTGTTGCACTGTCCCGGGGTCACGTGATCACCATTTGTAACCTTCCCGGCTGGCTTCCGACAAGCCAAGTTAATGGGGGAAGCCAAATTCGCTTAATCACCTCATGATTCATTGACCGATTGCAGTGATTCACTTAACAACTGTGACAAAAAAAAAGGTAAAATGGGGCAATTAATAATTGCCTCACTTGGCAACAGAAATTGGGGGCTCAGTTGTGGTCGTAAGTTGAGGACTACCTGTATTTGACCTCCAAATGTGAATAGAATAGAAAATAGAATAGAATATAGAATAGAATAGAATAGAATAGAATAGAATAGAATAGAATAGAATAGAATAGAATAGAATAGAATAGAATAGAATAGAATAGAATAGGAAATAAGAATGGAATGGAATGGAATGGAATGGAATGGAATGGAATGGAATGGAATGGAATGGAATGGAATGGAATGGAATGGAATGGATAATAGAATAATAAATAGAATAGAATAGAATAGAATAGAATAGAATAGAATAGAATAGAATAGAATAGAATAGAATAGAATAGAATAGAATAGAATAAGGAACCCCAAGGGGAATCTAATCAGCCCCCAGCTCAGGCAGGAAACCCTATAGCTGGAAGGGACCTTGGAGGTCTTCTAATCCAACCCCCTGCTCAGGCAGGAAACCCTATAGCATTTCAGACAAATGGTTGTCCAATCTCTTCTTAAAAACTTCCAGGAAAGTTAGCAATATATATGGAGGCTCCTCAGACCCTCGCTTTCTCTTCTTTTTCAAAAACCTGAGCCTCTCTTGGTTACTCCTATTCCCCCAATATGATTCTTCGCCTCCTGGCCTTTCCAGGTGAGTCAAGAAATTCTGGAGCTGCTGAACACGACAACGGCCAAGGAGCAGTCCATCGTGGAAAAGTTTCGCTCCCGAGGGCGGGCACAGGTTCAGGAGTTCTGCGATTATGGAACCAAGGAGGAGTGCATGAAGGCCAGCGATGCTGAGCGCCCCTGTCGTAAACTGCACTTCCGGTGAGTTTGGGGAGGTGGGGGGTGGGGAGGGGGTTGGAGTGTTGGGAGGCAGCTCGAGTTCTATTAATTTCTGCTTGAATTGTGGAGCAGGGAAGTGGAGCTCTCCAGGAAGACGAGAGGTAGTTTGTGCTGAATTTCATAGAGCAGCGACACTAAAGTCCTGGCTATATGCGCCATGCATCCTTGTTTGCAGAGATCCCTTGGCAGTGAGGGGCTCTGCCTTTGTACCTGCAGGGAAAAAAATTCTCCCTAGGATTCTTTAGCTGCTAGTATTTCTCCCTGGCTTCATTGTTCCACCCAAACTACCTCCCTGGTTACATGATGCGGTGCTGTATCTGATCATTCGATCATTCATTCATTCATACACTCATTCATTCATTTATTCACTCATTTTTATCACACCCAAACTACCTTACAGAATGTATGGTGTGGGGCTGTATCCAGTCGCTTACGTACTTATTTATTAAATTTTTATCCCACATTTATTACTTTATTTATCAAGGCAGCAAGCACACATAATGCCCTTTCGTCCTTCTGTTTTCCCCACTACAACAACCCTGTGAGGTGAGTTTGGTTGAGAGAGAGAGAGAGAGAGAGAGAGAGAGTGTAACTGGCCCATTGCCTAAGGTGGGACTAGAACTCACCGTCTTCTGGGGATTGGCTCAAAGTCACCCAGCTATTTTCATGCCTAAAGTGGGTTCCTTGGAATAGCTCAAAATCCCCCAGCTGGCTTTCATGCCTAAGGCAGGACTAGAACTCACTGTCTCCTGGTGACTGGCCCAAAATCACCCAGCTATTTTCCTGCCTAAGGTGGGACCAGAACTCACTGTCTCCTGGTGACTGGCCCAAAGTCACCCAGCTATTTTCATGCCTAAAGTGGGACTAGAACTCACTGTCTCCTGGTGACTGCCCCAAAGTCACCCAACTATTTTCATGCCTAAAGTGGGACTAGAACTCACTGTCTCCTGGTGACTGGCCCAAAGTCACCCAGCTATTTTCATGCCTAAAATGGGACTAGAACTCACTGTCTTCTGTGGAATAGCTCAAAATCCCCCAGCTGGCTTTCATGTCTAAGGCAGGACTAGAACTCACCGTCTCCTGGTTTCTAGTCTGACGCTTTCACCACTAGACCAAACTGGATCGCTTTGCTACAGTGTCGAATCATATTTATATTCTGATTTGCTTAACTCTGCATGGAGAAGTAGCATCTCTGCCCCTTATAGGCTTTTGTTCCAACTGTCTCTGGCACCATCAATTTGTTTTTTTCTGTGAAAAAGGCTGTTGGACCTCTGAAGAACTCGAGGGAGAAATTTACCCTACATCCTTCTTTCCATTTTCTGGATGGTTTCTTCCAGGCCCAGTGACAAAAGAGTCGGGCGTGCTTCAGATAGGGATAAATTATTTTTTTTCCCCTACAGTCCTTATGAGGATTAACGGTATTATTGGTATCCCTCGCCCACCTGGTGGCTGATCTGCCATAATGGAGAGCATGCTGGCTGGGGAATTCTGGGAGTTGAAGTCCAGACATCTTAAAGCTGACAAGGTTGAAGAACGCTGGGCTAAAAGCTAAAAATGAAGCTAAAAATGCCTGGTCTAAATAGGCAGGAATCTGGATGGGGTAGAAAAGCAGAAGGGCTTTGGAATTAGGATTCATATTCTAATACAGAAAATTCTTAAAGATAAAGATGAAGCCAGGAACTTTTCTTCTGGGCTTAATGGGAAAAAACTTGGGGGGGAAATTGGGAACTTTGTTGACAGCAGCAAGACTATTATGTGCACAAAAATGGAAGGACACTTCGATTCCCACCATGGATGAATGGCTACAGAAGCTGAGGGAGTTGGCAAAGATGGCTTCTGGAGGCAGGTTGTTCCACTGGTTAATTGTTCTAACTGTCAGGAAGTTTCTCCTTAGTTCCAGGTTGCTTCTCTCCTTGATTAGTTTCCATCCGTTGCTTCTTGTCCTGCCTTCAGGCGCTTTGGAAAATAGCTTCACTCCCGCTTCTTTGTGGCAGCCCCTGAGATATTGGAACACTGCTATCATGTCCCCCCTCATCCTTCTCTTCATTAAACTAGACATACCCAATTCCAGCAGCCGTTCCTTATATGCTTTAGCAGTCCCCTAAGTCAATGCCTTTTCTTTTCCCCTTCCCCTCCCCTCACTTTTCTTTCCTTTTTCCCTCCCCACTCTGTCCTACTATTTGCTTTGTATTTTGTATTTTACTCAATAACGTAATAAAATGTATAATAATAATAAAGCACAGTGGCTTGAGGTAACTGTATTTTTCCTCTCCTAGCCGTATCATCAACAAGCACACCGATGAGTCCCTAGGCGACTGCTCCTTCCTCAACACCTGTTTTCACATGGACACCTGCAAGTACGTGCATTATGAGATCGACGCCTGCACAGACCTGGATGCCCCATGCGGGCGGGAGCTTCTTTCAGGCCAAGAGCTGGCCCTGCCCCAAGCTGTGGGGAGAGATTCCAGCGTGGACCGGCTCTTCCCCCCACAGGTATACAGGGACAGGCCAAATGAGGTCGGGATGCCTGCCAAACAAGGCATTGGGCAAAGGCTAAGCAGGGAAAGAGCTGAAAATACTGGACAATAGCTTTGCATATTAATTGCTGGGGGGAAAAAGGGTCGTAAAATCAGGCACACTCACATGGTGAGTTGCTTTGCGACTCTCCTAACTTAAGACCAAAATTGCAGGCTCAGTTATAGTCATAAATTGAGGACTGTCTGTACTGGGATTAGCCAACCCGATGTTTGAATTGCATGGATAATAAATGCCTATGGAAATTCTCAGGTCACTGTTGTCTCAAAGGTGCTTTTTCAAGAGGCAACTGGACTTTTTTTTTTCTTGAAGACATTTCGCTTCTCATCCAAGAAGCTTCTTCAGTTCTTCAATAATGCGGATGAACTGAAGAAGCTTCTTGAATGAGAAGCGAAACGTCTTCAAGGAAAAACAAAGAAAGAGTCCAGTTGCCTCTTGGAAAAAAGCACCTTTGGGACCTGCCTGGATAATAGTTCCAAAAATCTCCCAAGGACATCAGAATCTGCTTGTATTGCTTAACACATCCCCGGTTGTCTCCTTTGTGTGTCGACAGTGGATTTGTTGCGACATTCGCTACCTGGATGTTAGCATCTTGGGTAAGTTCGCTGTGGTGATGGCTGACCCACCCTGGGACATTCACATGGAACTTCCCTATGGGACACTCACGGACGACGAGATGAGGCGTCTCAACATCCCTGTCCTGCAAGACGAGGGGTTCCTCTTTCTGTGGGTCACCGGCCGGTAGGTGATGCAATGGGAAATCCAGGCACATTGATGAAAGAGCCAATAGGAAGGAGCCTAGACCAATCCTGACTCAGCATTGACTCAGCAAGTGGCAGCTCCTGGCTGACCTTGGTTGAACTAGGACAGGGCTTTTCAACCTTTTTACTGATTGTACCACTTTTAGGATATGGCAATATTCGAGTACCATCTAGCAAGGTGTCAAAAACTTGGTGACAAAAAAAACACCTGTTCAAAGTTGCAATTGCACTGAAATGACTTATGACCATTTTTCACACTTATGACCATTGCAGCAACAGGATCATGTGATTTATATTTGGATGCTTGGCAACTGATTCATATTTATGATGGTCACTGTCTCAGGGTCATGTGATCCCCTTCTGCAACCTTTTGACAAGCAAAGTCAATGGCAGAGCTGCTGGTGGCCAACTGCTAAGGCGGGACTTCCTTCCCTCCCTCCCTTTCCTGCCTCCCTTTTTCTCATTCCGATCTCCTTCTGAAGGAAGAATTTGAACCCCCCCCCCCATATTTTCCCTCTTCCATATATTGATCAAACAAAGAAAGGCCTCCAGAGACAGAAAAGACAAGCTGCTGAGTGAACTAGCTTAAAAAGGCACTTCCCCTTTAAGAATTAGCTACTGGCTAGAAAGGAAAGTAAGGAGCCCAGCTGGCACTTAAAGAAGAAAAAAAAAATGTAAGTACTGGCTGCCGGCTAAGGCAGCCTCCCCAAATGGCTCCATTCATAAGTAAAATCTGCAGCTCCAGAGGACTCTCTCACTGTAAGTCTTTGCCTGTGCTGGCTCTTTCCCTCCCCCACTACACTTGGCTAGGCAGGGCTGCGTACCACCTGCCACTTGTTAATGTACCACAAGTGGTACTCGTACCACAGTTTGAAAAGCCCTGAAGTAGGAAACACAATCCAGGGTGGGAAACTGGGGAACTAAAATATATGAAGAACGGTTGATAGAATTGGGTATGTCCAGTTTAAGGAAAAGAAGGGCTAGGGGTAACATGATAGCAGCGTTCCAATATCTCAGTGGTGGCCACAAAGAAGTGGGAGTCAAGCTATTCTCCAAAGCACCTGAAGGCAGGACAAGAAGCAATGCATGGAAATCAATCAAAGAGGGAAGCAACCTAAAAGTCTATGGAGATTCTCAGTCATCCAGGTCATAGTTGCCCCAAAGATAACTTTTTCACAAGAAGTTTCTTGGATGAGAAGTGAAAAGTCTTCAAAGAAAAACAAGAATGTCCGGGTTGCCTCGTGAAAAAGCAACTTTGGGACAACCAGCCTAGAACTAATTTCCTGACAGTTAGGACGATTAACCAGTGGAACGACTTGGCACCGGAAGTTGTGGGTGCTCCATCACTGGAGGTTTTTAAGAAGAGATTGGACAGCCGTTTGTCGGAATTGCTATAGGGTCTCCTGCCTGAGCAGGGGGTTAGACCAGAAGACCTCCAAGGTCCCATCTGTTATTCTGCTAAACTGCCCGGAGATCCCATCAGAGATCTGTTAGTTGGATTCCAGGCCTTTAAAAAACATACCCCAGAAGAAGACAGAGGCAAAACACTTCCCCGAACGCTGCCAAGAGAATTGCACAGAACTAGCCATGAAGCCAGCGGTCCTAAGTGTGAAAAATGGTTGACTCAGTTTTTTCAGGGCCATTGTAACTTCAGTCACTAAACAAAACCATTTTAAGTTGAGGACCACCTCTCTATTTTGTGTGGTGGAGAGAACTTTCTTTCCCACTGAAGGATCACTCTGCCTTTTGAGCAATGAAATGTTAATTAATTAATTGTCTATGGAGATTCTCAGTCATTCAAGTCATGGTTGTCCCAAAGTTGCTTTTTCAGGAGGCAACGGGACTTTCTTGTTTTTCCTTTGAAGGCGTTTCACTTCTCATCCAAGAAGCTTCTTCGGCTCTGACTGGATGGTGGGGAATGGAAGGATTTATATTCCTTGCAGACAGCTGGTCATTTGCATTGTTTTTAGAGAGTCGTTGAGGCCACTTGGAGGTTTACCTGTGTCCTCAGGGTCACCTGAGTGGTGCAAATGGGTGTGGAGCCTTCTTGGCTGCAGGATGTTTTCTGCCCTGGGTCCCTTCACGGTTGAAGACAGACGTAGGCTGTTGGGGAGGAGTCTGCGTTGTCTGCATCTCAGACTGAAGTGCAAATGGTTCCTGTAGTCTGCAGTGTTTTTTTCTGGAAATCCGTTCATACTCCCACACCATTCAAAAGATGTTCATCCCCAAGTGTATAGCTAAATGTTTGTGGAGATTAGTTAATTAACTAATCTGTTTCCATCTTACCCACAGAGCCATGGAATTAGGGCGCGAGTGTCTCAACCTGTGGGGGTGAGTATAGGATTGTTGTTGCTGTTTTTTTCCCTTGGGTGGTAAAGGGACCTTGCCCATCCTTAAACGTTCTGCAAGTCCTCTTCTGCCTCTTTGATCAGGCTCTGTTTTGTGTCTCCCCCTCAGGTACGAGCGGGTGGATGAGATCATCTGGGTGAAAACCAACCAGCTGCAGCGTATTATCCGAACAGGAAGGACAGGCCATTGGCTCAATCATGGCAAGGAGCACTGCTTGGTAAATAGAGGAACAATTGGAGCCCCCCCCCTTGGGAAACCTAGCACATTACGTTTCCTGCGCCAGGTCCCCTCCATTAAGTAGAATCGCCTGATGGGACCCAGGGAGAATGTCTTCTTTGTCACAGCAGAGAAGCTTCTTGGATGAGAAGCGAAAAGTCTTTAAAGAAAAACAAGAAAGTCCAGTTGCCTCCTGAAAAAGCACCTTTGGGATAACACCCAGGAGAAAACAGCAGGCCAGCAGCACTTCTGGGTTGTTCTCAAGAAGATTACATGGATGCACTGTGAAGTTAGCCGCTGCCCTTAAGGCAGTGTTTCTCAACCTTAGCAACTTTTAAGATAGGTGGACTTCAACTCCCAGAATTCCCCAGCCGTCCATGCTAAAGCTGCCGAGGTTGAGAAACCCTTCCTCAAGGGCAGCGGCTAACTTCATAGATGTGTTGGTGCTGCTCCTCCGGTAAGGCCGTAGTTTAAGCCCAATTTTATGACCTATTTTGGCCACGATAGCTCAGCAAATCGCTGCAGTTCTTAAGTGAATCAGGCAGTGATCCTGGATCACGTCTGACTACCTATCAAATCTGAACTCACTCCAGAGTTGCCTGTACCTGCTTTCGCTCGCAGCTTTGCCAAACAATGACAGGAGGAGGGTGGTGAATTCCTAAAGGTGGAGGGAGGCTGTGGAATGTAAGTGAACCGTCTATTGCCGGGGAGACATTATCTAACAAGGCCGAGTGATGAAGAATGTGTTGACTGAAGCAGACAGCTTTCCCCAAAGCAAAAGAACTGAACTCAGTTGGTGAACTATGGACCGTAGATGGCCTGGAGGGGGAAAGGGGAGTTATCTGTGTGGGTTTTGGTGGGAAAAATCCCAGACTTTGCTTCTGCTGGGCCTAGATGGATTTTTTTCAGCAAAGCTACACTCTTGGTTAATTTAAAGAGCCGGGAGTTTCTTTTGTTGATTGTGCCAAATGGGACGGTTGACACTACCCTTGTTTGTTTTGATGGATAGGTTGGCGTGAAAGGAAATCCCCAAGGCTTCAACAGAGGTCTTGACTGCGACGTCATTGTGGCAGAGGTGAGGCGACAAGCCAACGCTCTTTGGTTGAGGTCTTTCGTGCCTTGTGTGTTGCTGCCACACCGCACGCCTTTGCAACCTACTCCCTCTTGCTCTGCAGGTTCGCTCTACCAGTCACAAGCCGGATGAGATTTACGGCATGATTGAGCGGCTTTCTCCAGGCACCCGCAAGATCGAGCTGTTCGGGCGACCTCACAACGTACAACCCAACTGGTGAATGTTTTTTCCCAACACGATGAACCAAACCTAGCTTGAAATCTTACAGAGTAGAAAGCCAGCCAGAGTTTCCAGGCCAAAATTTAGAAAGACCTGTTTTGTTTGTTTTAATCTAGAGCAGCCTTCGCCCAACTGGATTGCAGAATTTAAATTAAGCAGGTTGGGAGTCTGCCAATCAGCTCCTCTTCCTCTTTTTGTTGGCTGTAGGCTCAAAAACCCATTTACAGCCAAGGCATATTTATTTCTAGGTCGTGAGACTAGTGACTGCAGTCGGAGAAAAAGGCCTTCTAAAACGGGAAGTCAAAAACATCTGGCACTCTATGGAGATTCTCAGCCATCCAGGTCACGGTTGTCCCGAAGGTGCTTTTTCAAGAGGCAACTGGACTTTCTTGTTTTTCTTTGAAGACATTTCGCTTCACATCCAAGAAGCTTCTTCAGCTCTGACTGGATGGTGAAGAATGAAAAAAATTATATTCCTTGCAGACAGCTGGTCATTTGCATTCTTTTTAGAGAGCCATTGAGGCCACTTAGAGGTTTACCTGTTCCTCAGGGTCACCTGAGTAGTGCAAATGGGTGTGGAGTGTTCTTGGCTGCGTGATGTTTTCTGCCCTATGCCCCTGCACTGTTGAGGACAGGTGCACAGACTCATCCCCAACAGCCTGCACCTGTCTTTAACCGTGAAGGGACACAGAGCAGAAAACATCCTGCAGCAAATGAAGGCTCCACACACATTTGCACCACTCAGGTGACCCTGAGGACACAGGTAAACTTCCAAACCTCATCCAGTCAGAGCTGAAGAAGCTTCTTGGATAAGAAGCAAAATGTCTTCAAAGAAAAACAAAGTCCAGTTGTCTCTTGAAAAAGCACCTTTGGGACATCTGGACCTCTAGATATGGAACCGCAGTTTCCAATATTCCTCATTATTGGGTGTTTTCCTGAGACTGCTAGAAATGGTCTCATCCCTCCATTCTTAACTACAGAATCCAATCTCCTCATTGGCCAGACAAGATGCTATTAGAGGTAGTCCTCGATGTACGACATAATTGGAATCAGAACTTCTGTGGCTAGATAGGGTAGTCATTGAGTGAGTCGCGCTTGATTTTACAACCGTTTTACCACGGCGTTAAGCAAATCACTAGGTTAGGTGAAGCACATGGTTGTTAAGTGAAGCACCCAGTTGTTAAGCAAATCTGGCTTCCCCCTTTGACTTTGCTCGTCAGAAGCCAGCTAGGAAGATTTCAAGTGGCAATTACACGATCCCCAGGATGCCACAAACATTGTAAATATATGCCGGTTGCCAAGTGCCCAAATTTTCATCACGTCTGCGGGAACGGTATGACGGTTGTAAGTGCGAGGACCAGTCGTCCCTAAGTTTTAGGATTACCTGCCTGCAGTTCTTCTCGATGCCAACCATTTGTGGTTGGTCTCACAAATCATGGCTTGCCCTGCAGGATCATCCCAGTTGGGGGGGGATCGACCCGCCGTCTTTCTTATGACATTTTGATCTCTCTTTGTCCCCCAGGATCACACTTGGCAACCAACTGGATGGGATCCATTTGCTGGACCCCGATGTGGTAGCTCAGTTCAAGCAACGGTACCCGGACGGAATTATCTCAAAGCCCAAGAACATGTAATAGTGGAAGAGAGGCTGCAGTGGACCAAGAGAAGAGAGAGAGACCGCGGTGGACTCCCGTCGTTTGCTTGGGAGTGAAAATGGAGGCAATGTAAAGAAGAATGTATATTCTAATCGTTAGGCTTTTAATAAAATTGGTGTTTTTCTATAGCTGAAGACCATAAGAGATTAGCAGGAGACCTGCTGGAGGAAATACTTTCCTGCAACCGTTTGAGTGAGTCCAGTTTGCTGCCAGATCCCCAAATGCAACCTACATTCGCACCATATAGCACGTTACTATCTCTGTGGCAGAGTTCGCCAATCTGATTCCCCCTCAGATGCACAGCGGCTCCAAGGAATATTCAGCTGGCAGCAGGGAGTCTAATCTAATGACACAGGTAGTCCTCGACTTAAAACAGTTCATTTAGTGACCGTTCGAAGCACTGAAAAAAGTGACATGACCATTTTTCACACTTATGACCGTTGCAGCATCCCCGTGGTCACCTGATTTACATTCGTATGCTTGACAATTTAGGACAGTTGCAATGTCCCGGGTCGTGTGACCATCTTTTGCAACCTTCTGACGAGCAAAGTCAATGGGGAAGCCGGTTTCACTTAACAATCGTGTTCCTAACTTAACAACTGCAGCGCTTCGCTTAACAAATGCAGCAGGAAAAGTCATAAAATGGGACAAAACTCCCTTGACAAATTTCTCACTTAGCAACAACATACATGCTGGGCTCCAATTGTAGTCGTTAAGACGAGGACTACCTGTACTGCTGGGCCAGGTTTGATGGTCAACGCAGACGTAACCCCTGTTGGTATTTCTCAGCTCAGCTGGCAACAAAAGAAAGAGGTTTTACCCTTGATGTTGGGATTGCGAGTGACCATCCCCTCTTCAGGTCCGAGCTTGCTAAAGGGAGAAAAGGGGAATTTACCTTGCATTTGAAAGACAAAGGTCACTCTTTTGAAGGTGGCAAAGTCCACATTCTGGATAGAGAGGACCATTGGTTTAAAAGAGAGGTCAAAGAGGCAATTTGTGTTGACATGTTAGCAGGGTGGGGGTGGTTAAGACACCATCTCTCTCCTGTTTACAACACAAACCCTTGCAGTGGTTCCAAGAAGAGTCCATCCCCATTTGCACTCTGGTATAAGTGACCCCGAGGGCACAGACTAAACCCCCAAGTGGCCTCAATGGCTCTCAGAGAGAGAGCTAACGACCAGATGACTGCGAAGAAATATGATCCTTTCAACCCGCCCCAATCCTATCAGAATTAATCCCTCCGCAGCTCCCACCATCCTGATGAAGCTTCTTGGATGAGAAGCGAAAGGTCTTCCTCAAGAATAAAAACAGTCCAGTTGCCTTTGGAAAAAGCACCTTTGAGGCACCTTGTTTAGGGAAAGCTGCTTTCAACAGGCTGCCCCCAGAGCTCCTCGGTGAAGGATGGGGGATGGTGGGGGGGGAGAGGGGGCTGGAAACAGATTAGGAATATTCCAAGTTTATGTTCAAACGGCCACTAGGGGAAGAAGCGGGCCTTAGGCTGAACGTCTACTCTAAACCAAGGGTAGGCAACCTGGCTCTTTTATGACTCATGGACTTCAACTCCCAGAATTCCTGAGCCAGCATGGCTCAGCTTGGAAACCTCTCCCTTTCCCCTCAGCATGGCTGCCTCAGGAATTCTGGGAGTGGAAGTCCACGAGTCATAAAAGAGCCAAGGTTGCCTACCCCTGGTCTAAACGCATCTCAGGCTTGTCCCAAAGGTGTTTTTTTCTCCCCAAGAAAGTTAACTGGACTTCAAGTTTTTTTTCTTAGAAAATGTTTCGCTTCTCATCCAAGAAGCTTCCTGGACGAGAAGTGAAACGTTTTCAAGGAAAAAAAGTAAGAAAGTCCAGTTGCCTTTTGAAAAAGCACCTATGGGACAACCATGATCTGGATGATTGAGAACGTCTGTCCAATTTGAGCATCGGGGATTAAATTCTCCTGTGGCAATTCCAGATTTGGGAGGTAATCCGCAGGCTGGGTTTGTATGTAGCCCCAAGCTATTACTATGGATTTTTGCAATCCACTATAAATTCCTATCTTCTTCCAACTATTTATAGAGTTAGTCCTCAACTTACAACAGTTCTCTTTAGTGACCGTTCAAAGTCACAACGGCACTAAAAAAATACGCTTTTATGACCCTTTTTCAGTTACCTTTGCAGCATCCCCATGATCCTGTGATCAAAATTCAGATGCTTGGCAACTGATTCTTACTTATGACCTTTGCTGTGTCCCAAGGTCACATGATCCCCTTTTGCGACCTTCTGACAAGCAAAGTCAATGGGGAAGCCAGATTCGCTTAACAACCGGGTTACTAACTTATCAGCTGCAGTGATTCACTTAACAACTGTGGCGAGGAAGGTCGCAAAATGGGGCAAAACTCACTTAACAAATGTCTCACTTAGCGACAGAAATTTTGGGCTCAGTTGTGGTCGTTAAGGTCGAGGACTGCCTGTCGTATTAGTAAGGTGGTTGGGCTTTAGCTTGGGGTGATGTGCGAACCCAGCTGCTCAAACAAGGTAACGAGCCTCACCAACCCAGATACCCTGTTTCCTTGAAAATAAAACCCAACCGGAAAATAAGTCCTGCCGTGATTTTTCAGGACGCTCGTAATTATAAGCCCCACCCCCAAAATAAGCCCCAGTTAAGATTGTCAGCCAGACGCATTTAGTACCGTATTTCCCCGAATATAAGCCCTAATGCATCGTTTGGAGCAAAAATTAATATAAGATCCGGTCTTATTTTGGGGGAAACATGGTATTAGCACCAGAGTTGCAGGTTGAACAAACAGGACAGGCTCACTCGCCACTGCACAACCAAGTCCATCTTTGCCACTGGCACAGACCCTCCCACTGGACCCATCACCTCGCCACCCGCTGTGGAAACCTCCTTAGCATCTCCAGCAGAGGAATTCTGCTCACTAAATCCATCCTGTGATTTTATTTTATTTTTCCCTGACCCTCCCCACAGGAAGCACATGGCAGATTTCAGCCGATACTCCTCTTCCAGCTTTAATTGCTCCATCAAGAGAAACATCATTAAAGAGATTTTGTATAGAAAAAAAAGGAGAGAGAGAGGGGGGAGAGGCAGCGCCACTCCACAGTCTCCTCAACCTCCCCACAAAAGGGGTGGGATTTTCTCTTGCTGGTGGCTCTTTAGCCGAGAAGATGTCCAGAACCTGGTTCCCACCCCCCACAGTTGCACGGCGAGATTTTTTTTCTTCTTGATTTGGTTGTCGTCCTTTGGGCGAAATGTGCTCGGGAACACAAAAAGTGTCGTTTCCTTCCCCAGCACTGTTGTTACGGGCTGGGGGAAGAGATGGGTTATTTCACAAAGACCACGTTGTTGTTGGAATTGCGGGAAGCCAACCAAGCTAGGAACACATCCCTGGGTGTGAGAGAGAGAGAGGGAGAGAAAAGGGAGACATGTCAGAAACAGAAAACCAACCTGAAACGAGATTAAAGCATCTGTCACAGAAATGCATTTCCAAAAGTAAGGGAAAATAAGACGATTCGTTTGAATTCCACATGTTTACACCTTGCCAATCCCAATGCTCAAAATGCATATCCAGAACAGTGTTCCTCAACCTCAGCAACTTTTAAGACATCAATTCCCAGAACTCCCCAGTGTATGCATGCTGGCTGAGGAATTTTGGAAATTAAAGTCCACAAATCTTAAAGAAGCTTAGGTTGAAAAACAAAAAACCTCTCCCATTAGATCCCAGCAAATACTCAGGGAGGAGAGAAGCTAAAGCCATATTTTCCTAACTCTAGCAATGTTGAGATGGGCGGCCTTCCAGAATTCTCGGTGGTGGCCATTTTGGCTGGGGGATTCTGGGAATTGAAGTTTTACAAATCTGCAACTTGCCCAGTTGGAAGACAGTGATTCAAACAGAGCTTCCCATTTTCTGGTTTGTTTTTTTCCAATGAGCAATACAGGTGGTCCTCAGCTTACGACCACAATGGAGCCCAAAGTTTCTGTTGCTAAATGAGACGTATATTGAGTGAGCTTTGCCCCATTTTAGGACATTTCTTGTCCCAACTGTTAAGTGAACCACTGCAGTTGTTAAGTTAGTGGCACAGTTATTAAGTGAATCTGGTTCCCCCATTGACTTTGCTTGTCAGGAGGTTGCAAAAGGAGGTCACATGACCCCGGGACACCGCAACCGTCATAAATATGAACCAGTTGCCAGGTGTCTGAATTTTGGTCACATGACCTCAGGGACACTATAATGGGCGTTAAGTGTGAAAAACGGTCATAAGTCACTTTTTTCAATGCCGTTGTAACTTTGAACAGTCACTAAATGAACTGTTGTAAGTTGAGGACTAACCTGTACATTTCACCTGGGAACTATGCCCCATAATCACTTGACCTGGGGAAGAGGGTGAGGTGTGAGTATTTGTTCCGCAATCCTTTCTCTGAACAATTTAAATGGATTTTATTTATCAGCAGCTCCATCTTGGATCCACTTCTCTTCATCCTGATGAACCTAATCTGCTATCAGGAGAGCAGACATATCTATTATACAGGTAGTCCTCGACTTAACGACCATTTGTTTAGCAACCTTTGGCAGTTAAGTTAGTAACACGGTTGTATTCTAGCTTCCCCACTGATTTTGCTTGTCGGGTCACAAAAGCTGATTCCATGATCCCAGGATGTTGCAACCGTCGTAAGTATGAGTCAGTTGCCAAGCAGCCAAATTGTGATCACATGACCCTGGGGATGCTGCGAGGGTTGAAAAAGTGAAAAATGGTCATAAGTCACTTTTTCCAGTGCTGTCGTAACTTTGAACGGTCACTAAACAAATGGCTATAAGTCGAGGACTATCTGTAAGACAAAGCCTCAGAAGTGATATTTAGGAAGGTTTTGTAACATGATGTTCCCACTTATTCTGATGCTTGGGTATCAATTCTCTCCCACTGTTTCAGCCTCACCTTCCTACAGTGGGATATAAATAGCGACAGCAATAGCACTCAAGACTTATATACCACTTCATAGTGCTTTACAGCCCTTTTTAAGCGATTTACAAAGTCAGCATATGGCCCCCAACAATCTGGGTCCTCATTTTATCGACCTCGGAAGGATGGAAGGCCAAGTTCAATCTTTTCAATCAGAATAGAGCTGGAAGGGACCTTGGAGGTCTTCTAGTCCAACAAGAAGGAGACCTGATACCATCTCAGACAAGTGACTGTCTAGTCCAGGGGTAGGCAACCTTGGCTCTTTTATGACTCGTGGACTTCAACTCCCAGAATTCCTGAGCCATGCTGGCTCAGGAATTCTGGGAGTTGAAGTCCACGAGTCATAAAAGAGCCAAGGTTTGCCTACCCCTGGACTAGTCTCTTCTTAAAAGCCTCCAGTGATGGAACACCCACAACGTCTGGAGGCAAGCTGTTCCAATGGTTAATTGTCCTCGCTGTTAGGAAGTTTCTCCTTAGTTCCAGGTTGCTTCTCTCCTTGATTAATTTCCATCCATGGTTTCTTGTCTTGCCTTGATCCGGTCGGTATCAAACTCCTGGCAGTGGGCGGAGTTAGCCTGCAATACTGCATTCTAATCACCGTGCCACCATGGCTAAATCTCGGAAATTCCTTTCCGTGGTATCTTTGAGGAGAACCCCAGCAGAAGCTCTAAGTCACCCACCTGCAGTGTTTAACCACGCACTCGTTGCTACAATATTCGTTGTCCCAGTCACTGTTGGCCACTGGAGGGTTGTCACAGCCCACACGGATGCAGCGAGGGCGGGGTGACATGGCCATGGGTGACTCGGAGACTAGCTCGACGTGCATTTGCGTTGGAGACTCGACCTGGAAGAGGAAGAAAAGGAAAAATTTCCGAGATTTAGCCAAGACTGCTAGAGTGGGGGACAGGTGGGGAACAGGAAAGAGAGAGACTCTTCAGTCTTGCAAAACGGAGGAGGAAAGCGGATTAAGATCTGCTCTTCCCCCGTGCAATCCAATTAAATTGCCTTTTCGATTGGCAGAATAACAAGAGTTGGAAGGAACCTTGGAGGTCTTCTAGTCCAACCCCCTGCTCAAGCAGGAGACCCTACACCATTTCAGACAAATGGCCGTCCAATCTCTTCTTAAAAACCTTCAGTGTTGGAGCACCCACAACTTCTGGAGGCAAGCTGTTCCACTGATTTAATTGTTACTATTTATGTATCTGTTAAGATTTTTATCCCACCTTTGTTACTTTGTAAGTAACTCAAGGCGGTGAACACACATAATATTCCTCCCTCCTGCTATTTTCCCCACAACAACAATCCTGTGAGGTGGGTTGGACTGAGAGAGAATGACTAGCCAAAGGTCACTCAGCTGAATTTCATGCCTCAGGCGGGACTAGAACTTTCAGTCTCCTAGTGATTGGCCCAAAGTCACCCAGCCGGATTTCATGTCTCTAAAATGGGACTAGATCTCACCGTCTCCTGGTTTCTAGACTAGCATCTTATCCACAAGACCAGGGGTAGGCAACCTTGGCTCTTTTATGACTTGTGGACTTCAACTCCCAGAATTCCTGAGCCAGCCATGCTGAGGAGAAAGGAAGAGGTTTCCAAGCTGAGCCATGCTGGCTCAGGAATTCTGGGAGTTGAAGTCCACAAGTCATAAAAGAGCCAAGGTTGCCTACCCCTGCACTAGACCAATGTTTATATTTTTATATTTAAGATGTCTTAATTATAAGCCCACCAGTGTCAGCTTTCAGAGTGAGGCTGGCAGTCTATACATTCAATAAATAAAAAAATGTAGAGATTAAATTGTAGCCCCATTAAATTCCATTACCATTAGTGATTGTGGGCCAAGTTTGCTTTCAACTGAATGGAAACAAAACGGGAAACTTCTTTCCTAGCCTCAAGTAGTATTCTTCCCAAGCTTTCTATCTGCTGAAAGATTCAGATATTTGTTGGGCACAATTCATCACACACACACTCCGCAGGCATTGACAGGAGAAGCAAACAATATTGAGTTATGCCTAAAAAGTCCCTTAGTTAAAGACAGATCCAGGAGGCTGGAGGCTAAAACATAGGAAGAACGGTTGCAGGAATTGGGTTTGTCTAGTCCAGGGGTAGGCAACCTCGGCTCTTTTATGACTCGTGGACTTCAACTCCCAGAATTCCTGAGCCGTTGGCCCAGGAATTCTGGGAGTTGAAGTCCACGAGTCATAAAAGAGCCAAGGTTGCCTACCCCTGGTCTAGTCTAATGAAAAGGAGGACTAGGGGGTGACATGATAGCAGTCTTCCAATATCTCAGGGGCTGCCCCAAAGAAGAGGGAGTCAAGCTATTCTCCAAAGCAGGACAAGAAGCAATGAATGGAAAATAATCAAGGAGAAAACCAACCTAGAACTAAG
This sequence comes from Azemiops feae, assembly GCA_023970755.1. Lineage (NCBI taxonomy): Eukaryota > Metazoa > Chordata > Lepidosauria > Squamata > Viperidae > Azemiops > Azemiops feae. The sequence continues at coordinate 1,250,250 of JALGBA010004027.1, read as the reverse complement.
GAGGAATTTCCTGACAGTTAGCACAATTAATCAGTGGAACAACTTGCCTTCAGAAGTTGTGAATGCTCCAACACTGGAAGTTTTTAAGAAGAGATTGGAAACCATTTGCCTGAAATTATACAGGGTTTCCTGTTTGAGCAGGGGGTTGGACTAGAACAGGGCTTTTCAACCTTTTTACCGATTGTACCACTTTTAGGATATGGCAATATTCGAGTACCACCTAGCAAGGTGTCAAAAACTTGGTGACAAAAAAAAACCTGTTCAAAGTTGCAATTGCACTGAAATGACTTATGACCATTTTTCACACTTATGACCATTGCAGCAACAGGGTCATGTGATTTATATTTGGATGCTTGGCAACTGATTCATATTTATGATGGTCACAGTGTCCCAGGGTCATGTGATCCTCTTGTGCAACCTTTTGACAAGCAAAGTCAATGGCAGAGCTGCTGGTGGCCAACTGCTAAGGCGGGACTTCCTTCCCTCCCTCCCCTGCCTCCCTTTTTCTCATTCCCATCTCCTTCTGAAGGAAGAATTTGGAAAAAAAACCCATATTTTCCCTCTTCCATATATTGATCAAACAAGGAAGGGCCTCCAGAGACAGAAAAGACAAGCTGCTGAGTGAACTAGCTTAAAAAGGCACTTCCCCTTTAAGAATTAGCTACTGGCTAGAAAGGAAAGTAAGGAGCCCAGCTGGCACTTAAGGAAGAAAAAAAAATGTAAGTACTGGCTGCCAGCTAAGGCAGCCTCCCCAAATGGCTCCATTCATAAGTAAAATCTGCAGCTCCAGAGGACTCTCTCACTGTAAGTCTTTGCCTGTGCTGGCTCTTTCCCTTCCCCACTACACTTGGCTAGGCAGGGCTGCGTACCACCTGCCACTCATTAATGTACCACAAGTGGTAGCGTACCACAGGTTGAAAAGCCCTGGACTAGAAGACCTTCCTTCCACCTCCATTGTGCTGTTGTTCTGCTATTCGCTCCAATGCTCTTTTTTTTTTTCTCCCACAAGGCTCCTTACCTCCGGCACGACATCGATGGGCTCCGGAGATGCTTGGAGCTCAGTGCTGGGCCTCTCGGGACTGCTCTCTTCCGTCCGCAGGGCAATGGGCTGGATCTGAAGGGCCGGCGGGGGCAGGATTTTGATCTGCAGGGGGGGTGGGGGCTGCTGGAGGTTGAGGCGCACCTTCTGCTGCAGAGGCGGCTGTTGCATGGCCTGAAGAGGAGGGGGCTGCTGGAGAATGGTGACCGGCTGGGCGGGGGGCTGCTGAGGCATCTGCTGAAGAGGGGGAGGCTGCAGCCGCGGCAGGTGCATGGACGAAGCGGCCGCAGCGGCCGCAGCTAAAACCGAACGCGTGACAATCTGGGTGGTTCCTGTCCCGGCCTGCAGCTGCCCCAGCTGGATCCCCCGCGAGGTCACCATGGTGGCGGGGATGACCGTCACCACCCCTCCTTGCGACGTGACAGCCAGCGAGGACGGCAGCATCTGTTTGGGAATGATGATCTTGGTGATGCTGGTTTGGCCGGCCGACTGGGGGCCGGCGCTGGAAGTCACCACCACCGTGGGCTGGGCGGGGACAACCGCAGGAGGAGGAGGAGGAGGTGGGCTCTCCAGGGCCGGAGGATTGGGTGGCACCGGGGCCGGGGGAGAAGCCGATTCCACAACAGGGGCCGGCTGCTCCAAAGGAGAGGCGATCGGGTCCAGCTCCACCGTCTCGACCGTGGTCTGGGGAAGACAAAATCGGCGATAACAGTTCAAGAACAGAGCAGACGTGTGGGGCTACACTTCCCCTCCCTATGTCCTCCTCTTCCTCCTAAGATCTCAAGAGATGCAGGCACCAAAGTTTAAGGGAGCAAATTGCGAACCTGACATAATTTGACCAATGGAAACCACACAATGTGTTTGACCCAGTTGACTGAGGTGTGCAAAATATAAAGTTCTAAGTGCTGACAAGACCAGAACGACAAAACTTGTATAATTAGATTTTTTTTAAAAACAATCCCATTTTTATTACTTTCTAAGTAACTCAAGGCAGTGAACATACATGGTGCTCTTTCGTCCTCCTATTTTTCCCACAACAACAACCCTGTGAGGTGGGTTAGGCTGAGAGAGAGGGACTGGCTGGCTTTCATGGTTAAGGTGGGACTAGAACTCCCAGTCTCCTGGGGATTGGCCCAAAGTCACCCAGCTGGCTTTCGTGGCTTAGATGGAACTAGAATTCCCAGTCTCCTGGCGATTGGCTCAAAGTCATCCAGCTGGCTTTCATGGCTTAGATGGGACTAGAACTTCCAGTCTCCTGGTGATTGGCGAAAGCCACCCAGCTGACTTTCATGGCTTAGATGGAACTAGAATTTCCAGTCTCCTGGTGACTGGCGCAAAGCTACCCAGCTAACTTTTGTGCTTAGATGGGACTAGAATTTCCAGTCTCCTGGTGATTGGCCCAAAATCACCCACCTGGCTTTCGTGGCTTAGATGGGACTAGAACTTCCAGTCTCCTGGTGATTGGCCCAAAGCAACCCAGCTGATTTTCGTGGCTAAGATGGGACTAGAACTTCCAGTCTCCTGGTGATTGGCCAAAGCATCCCAGCTGGCTTTCACGCCTATGACAGGATTAAAAACTCGTGTTCTCTTGGTTTGTAGTCTGATGCTTAACCATTAGACCTAACTGGCTCTCAGTAGTCTTGTTTACATGAAACAGGACAGTATGAGCCCCTAGAGACAGAGCCCACCCAAACCCCTATCTGTAGCAATCTAGCATTTTTAGCTTTGCATTAAAAGGAGCATGGCGGCTTGAGTGGTTGGAATGCTGGACAGGAGGTTAGCAAGCCCGCATTCGAGGACTGCTGTGGAACAGGGTTGAGCTCCCGTCATTCGCTCCAGCTCCTTGACAGGGACTTGAAAGGAGCCCCCACAGGCATCCCCAGGGCAACGGTGATGTCGCCAGCTAATCCTTTCAACCTGGAAGCACCTCGATGCTTCTGACTCAAGTGCAAAAAAAAGCTTTACACTTTCTAGCCAGCAAACCTCGAGTAACAGCCAGGGGCTGGCTTCCTATTCTCTGGTGCGTAAGTTTGTATTATCCACCCTTGAGTGAGCTGTTTGTACTTTAAATTCTCGGGTATTAGGCAAAACAGGGAAGCCTCATTGAAGCTATTTAGCTTACGCCAAACTACGTATTTTTCTCTTTCGATCGACATCAAACAGAAAGAGGAACAAATGTCAAGAGGGAAGAATATTAGAGCAGGGGGACCGACCGCCAAACCTTTTGATATCCCCTTTCATATTTGCAACAGCAATCCTCAGCAGTCTGTAAGCCGAGACAGTGTAGCGGTGAAGGTGCTGGCCTAGAAACCAGGAGACGGTGAGTTCTAGTCCTGCTTTACGCATGAAAGTTGGCTGGGTGACCTTGGGCCAATCACCAGGGGATTGTGAGTTCTAGTCCCGCCTTAGGCATGAAAGCTGGTTGGGAGACCTTGGCCCACCAGGAGATTGTGAGTTCTAGTCCTGCCTTAGGCATGAAAGCCAGTTAGGTGACCTTGGACCAATCACCAGGAGACTGTAAGTTCTAGCCCCGCCTTAGGCGTGCAAGCCAGCTGGGTGACTTTGGGCCAGTCCCTCTCTCTCAGTCCAACTTACCTCACAGGGTGGCGGTTGTGGGGAAAAAGAGTGAGGAGTATATGTATTCTCTCTGCCTTGAATTACTTATAAAAGTAATAAAGGCAGGATAAAAATCTAATAAATAAGTTCTCCTTCAAGCCAGGCTATTGTTTTTTTAAATTAAAGCACAGAGGTTATGAAATGAGAGGCATTGTTTGCATCTTCCTTGCATCTGTGGTCCATCACAAGCAATGGGATGCTTGGGCATCCTTTCCACCTTAGGACCAAAGCCACAAACTTCCTCTAACCACCCCTCCTCAGAAAAAGGTCACCTAATGACCGAAAGCCTCTCTGCACTGTTCCCAATTACAAGCTTCCAGCCTCTGCTTGTTAACTAGCATCAGGAAGAGCATAAGACCCTTTCCTGCTGAAATACTAGAGAGGCACCGCTTATCAGCAAAGGCAGTTCAGGGCAAATGACATCTCTGGCCCAAGGCGGTTTTTTCCTCTTCCTGTCTTCTCTGGAAGGCGAGTAGAATCAGGGACAGGTGTCAGTGGAGCAAGGATGGGGAAAGAGGAGGAAGTCATGTCCCCTTACTTGGCACTCTTGGTTGTCCCGATAGGCAGCTAGCGCTTTCAAATATTCTTTCTTGGCGGCTTCCGTTTTCCGCTTGTAGACCTACGAAAGGAGAGATGGGAATTACAAAGCAGGCTGGGTCCCCGTTTCAGGTGTTCACTTAGCAGAAAGAAGGATTTCAAAAAACACAGTTACTCCCTAGAAAAGGGGCTTGGTTTGGACCACTTAGAAATGGGGTTCGGCATTTAGGGGAGCAAAGGGAGCGGGTATGGGAACGAGACTTCTCTGGGCCCTTCCCTTCGGGCTTGGCAGAGGGTTGCATTGCATTTCCCAGCATTCCTTACAATTTGTCTCTGTTGGCTGGCTTACTCTAGTACAGCATTTCTCAACCTCAGCAGCTTTTAAGATGGGTGGACTTCAACTCCCCGAATTCCCCAGCCAGCATATGAATACTGGAAGTTGGAAGTTGACAAGGTTGAGAAGCACAGCCTCGTAGTATAGATAGTCCTTGACACACAATCACAATTGAGCCCAACATTTCTGTTGCTAAGCGAGACGTTTGGGTTCTGCCCCATTTTTACGATTTTTCTTGCCACGGTTGTTTAAGTGAATCGTTGCAGCTGTTAAGCTAGTAATACGCTTGTTAAGTCAAACTGGCTTCCCCATTGACTTTTGTTCGTTAGAAGGTCGCAAAAGGGGATCCCATGATCCGGCACACTGCAACCCGTCGTAAATAGAACCGGTTGTCAAGTGTCCGAAGTTTGATCATGTGACCATGACAGCTGTAAATGTGAAAAACAGTTGTAAGTCACTTTTTTTTTCCCCCAGTGCCATTGTAACTTTGAAAGGCCACTAAACTAATGATTGTAAGTCAAGGACTACCTATACACTGCACCGTACAATTTAATAGGAAATGGCTTGGATTTCATCAGAGGCAGGTCCATTATTAACCTGGAAAGCTTCTGGTCCATTCAGAGCAGCACTGATTTGTGCTCCAGAGGGACTGATAACAGATCATTTAATTGAAATGGATCAATGACCCCCCCAAAGAGGACAAAAAGCTAAAAGGGTTCCGGATTAATCAATCAGATTTTTTTTAAAAGGAATGGCTTTAGAAAGTAGCCAGGGTTAACCAGGTGGCTGTAAAGTGGTATTGTAAAATACCACTTTACAATGCTTTGGTAAGGCCACACTTGGAATACTGCATCCAGTTTTGGTCACCACGATGTAAAAAAGATGTTGAGACTCTAGAAAGAGTGCAGAGAAGGGCAACAAAGATGATTAGGGGATTGGAGGCTAAAACATATAAGAAACGGTTGCTGGAATTGGGTATGTCTAGTTTAATGAAAAGAAGGACTAGGGGTGATATGATAGCAGTATTCCAATATCTCAGGGGTTGCCACAGAGAAGAGGGAGTCAAGCTATTCTCCAAGGTGCCTGAGGGCAGGACAAGAAGCAACAGATGGAAACTAGTCAAGGAGAGAAGCAACCTGGAACTGAGGAGAAACTTCCTGACAGTTAGAACAATTAACCAGTGGAACAATCTGCCTCCAGAAGCGGTGAATGCTCAAACACTGGAAGTTTTTACTTGTCCGAAATGGTGTAGGGTTTCCTGCCTGAGCAAGGGGTTGGACTCGATGACCTCCAAGGTCCCTTCCAACTTTATTATTATTTATTATTATTATTATTATTATTTATTATTATTGTTGTTGTTATTATTATTATAGAAAGTAGCCAGGGTTAACCAGGTGGCTGCCTCCACTGTGTTGTGTGTGGGGAAGTGACGTCCATCAATCAAGAGCAGAACACAAGCTCCTGTCTTTGGAAGTTCCCATTTGTTTACACCTGCCTCTATTCCAGTGTTTCTATCCTTGGCAACTTTAAGACTTGTGGACTTCAAATCCAGAATTCCCCAGCCAGCATATGCTGGGAGTTGAAGTCCATGTCTTAAAGTTGCCAAGGTCTGTGACTCTCCAGCTCAAAAAGAGCCGAGAGCTAAGAAAATCCACTACTTTAGTATCAATTATGCTCAATGCATCACATGGAACTCAGATCAGACTTTAGGAGGAAGACTTCGTGTGTTCATCTCCCAAGAGATTATTTCACATACACACATCTTTATAAAGAATCCCATCATGCGATCTTACCCAACCTCTGCCATTTTAGGATGTGTGAATTTCAATTCCCAGAATTCTGCTGGCTGGGGTACTCTGGGAGTTGCACACATCTTAAAATGGCTAAGATTGGAAAACATTGCTCAAGCTTCTGCTGCTCTTGAAGGGCCAGCTGCCTCAACTTGATGCCCACCAAGTATCAACTTAATTGATCAACTTCATTGATTTTTCTAGCACAACTTTCGTGCAAAATGTTTGGAGGTGAAAACTGGCAAATGCAGACTGACTCTTTCTTCCAGGGCTCCAGCTGGACTCTCTGGGGTGCTGTCCTTGGTGCTGAAGTTTGGAGATGGGTGTGTGTGTCCCACCCCCTACAACCGCTCAATGCAACAAACCCTTTGAGACGTACTTGCTTCTGTTCCTCTCCCAAGCTGTCCCACATTGAGGCGACAATCTTGGAGACCTCGCCGAAGGTGGCTTTGGGATTCTGCCCCTTAATGGCTGCCTGGGTGTCCCGAAAAAAGAGGGCGTAGGCAGAAACAGGTTTCTGGGGCTCATTGGGATCCTTCTTTTTCTTCTGCTTCTTGGGTGGTTTCTGCTTCTTCCCGATGTCCAGCACGACTGCGGGTGCTGCAACAGGCGGTGGCGCCACCGAAGCAGGTGGGGCTGGTTTGGCGACAGAAACTTGCTATGGGACAAAGATGAACAAGGTCAGAAATGCAGAAATGCCCTAGGCTGCATTAACAGAGGGACAGAATCAAGATCACGTGAAGTGTTAATACCACTTTATAATGCCCGAGTAAGGCCACACTCGGAATACTGCATTGTCAGAGGAAAAACTCATTAAAGGCAAGGGAAAGCACACCACAAACATCTCACTGTAGGATCCGGAGGTTGATTGGAATTTGGAACACACAATAAGTACATACCTGTCATAACCCATTGCAACCGGTCAAAGAGGGACAGCTTGTGGCCAATTGGCCCTGACTGTCAACTCTACAACGAACCTGACTGCAGCCATCTTGGTCGTTCTAAGTTGCCACAAGAAAGGAAGGGGTATGTGTGTGGAGATTCTTTGCTAGTCTAAACAATTTATTGTCCTGTGGGAACCAAGGTCGTTCCTTTCTCCAGGTGTAGAGGCTGGGCATTTTGTTAGAAAGCCCACCAAGCTATTCTATTAGGAAACATCGCTGACTGCATAGCTTTGGGGTGGGAGGTTTATCATTGTAATAGTGTAACTCTTTGGAGGGAATTTCAGACTTGGTTTCACTTTTGACCATGCTGATACTATGTAGCCAATAAACATGTTCTTTGAGGAAACCTTTAGCCTCGGAGTTCTGATGTACTTGGTCTCGTCTATCGGAACCTTGACCCCGACCCTCTTTTAGTGCCACCCTTTTCTACCTTAAAACCACAACCCCATATTTCTGGGGTTCTGGGGTGACAACGGTAATTGCCCTAGTTCCTTGTTCTTACCACAACTTTCCACACTACCTTTTTGATATGTACTGTTGCAAAAGGTGTCCTGTTGCAAGGATAGTTCCTCAATTCCCACACTTCCTGGTTCCTTATTGTATGCAGGTGCAAACATTATAGTCTACAGAAGGCCACAGTTCAAACTTTGGTTAAGTATCACTCAGCAAGCTCAGGCCTTTACTTGATCAACAAGTTCTCTGGTAGTTAGCAACTTCTAATCTATCAAGGGGACGCTGAACCAGATATACGAGATATTAATAGATTTTATTTTCTCACCGCATCCAGTTTTGGTCACCATGTTATAAAAAAGATGTTGAGACTCTGGAAAGAGTGCAGAGAAGAACAACAAAGATGATTAGGGGACTGGAGGCTAAAACATTCGAAGAACGGTTATAGGAAGTGGGTGTGTCTAGTCTAATGAAAAGAAGGACTAGGGGTGACATGATAGCAGTGTTCCAGTATCTAAGGGGCTGCCACAAAGAAAAGGGGGTCAACCTGTTCTCCAAAGCACCTGAAGGCAGGTCAAGAAGCAATGGATGGAAACTCATCAAAAAAAGAAGCAACCTAGAACTAAGGAGAAATTTCCTGACAGTGAGAACAATTAATCAGTGGAACGTCTTGCCTCCAGACGTTGTGGGTGCCCCAACACTGGAAGTTTTTAAGAAGAGACTGGACAACCATTTGTCTGAAATGGTATAATCTTTCCTGTCTGAGCAGGGGGTTGGACTAGAAGACCTCCATGATCCCTTCCAACTGTGTTATTCTGTATTCAAAAAGAGCTGCACAGAGCAGAGATGGAGGTTATGACTGTGGGCAGGTGGAACAGATTTTATCCTCGTTTGCACCAGCCTTTATTCCAGTGTTTCTATCCTTGGCAACTTCAAGACGTGTGGACGTCAACTCCCAGAATTCCCCAGCCAGCATATGCTGGGAGTTGAAGTCCACACGTCATAAAGTTGCCAAACTGCTCTATTCTAACTTTTTCTGAGGTCCCACTTACTTACGCGAACTGAAGAAGCTTCTTGGATGAGAAGTGAAATGTTTTCAAAGAAAAAAAACTAAGGAAGTTCAGTTGCTTTTTTGAAAAAGCACCTTTGGGACAACCATGACTAGGACAATTGAGAATTATCTATAGACAGCAACTGGGCTGTTTCAAAAGCTACACAGGGCCGGACATCACCGATGCAAGAAGGAGGTGGGGTTTGCAATGATGACGTTACCTAGTTGGGTAATGAAATGTCTGCAAGAAAACAGCCAAGCTCAAAGAGCACCGAGAATCCCCCAAATTCTCCACATCTCAACAGCCAGCCCGTCAAAACTAACCCGCCTGATTTCTTCTGGCTCCTCCTCCTGCAGAGAATTGGAGGGTGAAGGGATGGGTGTAAGCCGCTCCTCAGGGGACTGGGCCGTGGGAGGCAGGATCGAACTTCCTCCCAGGCTGAGTCCCAGCTGAGAGCTCAGCTCTGATTGGTCGATGGTGGTCAGCTGCCCATGCCCCATGAGGCCAGTGCTGATGTCTGTCATAGGCACGTCAATGGTGACAGGTGGATTGGCGCTGTACTGGGTTCCCATGGGGTGATCCAAATCCTAGAAAAAGGGTAAAGTCAGATTTAGAACACAGATGATCACTGCGGGGCAATCTCTGCTATGAAACTAGGTGCCATTTTAGTTTAGTTTTCAGCTGTGCACACCTCTGCTCTGCAGACTCAATTTGACTGGGTTATTTTCCTCAAACTCACAAGCAGGATTCCCTATCACAGGTAGTCCTCGAGTTACGAGTGTTATGGAGCCTGCCCACTCCATTCGTAACTCGAAAACTCCTGGGAGTGAATCTCGTACTACAAACGAAATCACTCCCTTGCTCGTTAAGACGCACGTGGCTCGTTAGGTGAACATGAGGTATCTCGGGGGGGGGGGGGAAGGCCATGGAGGGCCTAGTGATGGAACAGGCCCCCAAGGTCTTCCTGACCCATTAAGATACCTCATGCTTCCTCCTCCCTTCCTGCCGCACTGGACTCACCTGGAAAAGTGAGGCCAGGGGCTGCTTCTGCGGCCCTCTGGAGGCTGGATCCAGCCACTGGAGGGCCGCGGAAGCATCCCCCGGCCTCCGATCCAGGCAGCAGCAGCCTGGAAAAGGCCTCCGACTGCCAGAGGGCTGAGGTGTCCCCTAGCCTCACCTCCGGGTGGCATCGGCCTGGAAAAGGCCTCAGACGCCCAAATCCGGCCTCTGGAGGTACGCTGAAGCGTCCCCCGGCCTCCGATCTGGGCGGCAGAGGCCTGGAAAAGGCCTCCGGCATCCGGATCGAGCCACAGAAGCGTCCTCCGGCTTCGGTTCCGTTCTCTGTTGCAGAGAACAGAGGCCTAAAGTACCATGAGATCACGTGAGATCAGTAGCGTGAGATCTCGCCCCACTTATCTCGCGTGATCTTGCGTTACTTTAGGCCTTCATTCCCAGCGAACGCACCAAAGGCCTGGAGCAGCCAAGAAGGCAAAGGATCTCGATCTTCGCAGGGTGAGTATTGAAGGCCTGGTGCCTAGGGAGACCCGGGGCAGGGGTGGGGAGGGAGGGAATAACCAGGGTGAATGTTGCAGAGCCACTGCGGTCGCTCGTAAGGGCGAACGACTGCCATGGTGTGGCAATGTTCGTAATTTCGGGACTTGCTTGTAAGCACCAGGGGGGCGCTTATCGCGTTAACTTCAAACATTCGCTAAGCGAACGTTCGCAACTCGGGGATTACCTATACCTGTTTACAGGTAGTCCTCAACTTACCACCACAATTGACCCCAGAATTTCTGTTGCCAAGTGAGACATTTGTTAAAAGTGAGTTTTGCCCCATTTTATGACTTTTCTTTGCCACGTTTAAGTGAATCAATGCAGTTGTTAAATTAGTAACCCGGTTCTTAAGTGAATCTGGCTTCCCAATTGACTTTGCTTATCAAAGCTCACAAAAGGGGAACATGTGATCCCGGGACAGTGCAACCGTCGTAAATATGAACCGCTTGTCAAGCATCCGAAAGTAACTCATGTGATAAGGGGCGTGCTTGCAAAGGTTGTAACTGTAAAAAAAAATGGTCGTAAGTCACTTTTTTCAGTGCCATGGGAACTTTGAACGGTCACTCAACGAACTATTTGTGCCCTGACTTTCTAAGCCGGCACTCACAAAACCAGAATAAAAGTAAAGTTAAAATATTAAAATGAACAGCATACACTCTGAAATCCTGGACTGATTCAAAGCCTGAGGAAAGAAATCTGGTTGTTTCTTAAGCAATGACAAAGCGAGGGCCAAGCCCTCAACAGCATGCCACAAAGATAAGCCAGAGATGGCCAGGAGATGGGTTGCGGGACCTTGGGTCTCCCCATTCCATCTTGACAAGTTTGAAAGACAGGCAGGGAATGCTATAGGTCCCCTCTCCTAAGCAGGTCCATCTAGCAGGACCAAGCAGAAGGGCCTTTTCCGTGGTGGCTCCCTCCCTGTGGAACATGATCCCTGCTCAGGTAAGGTCGAACCCCACTTGATGCTCTTTTGCAAGGCCCTGAAGACCCAGTTCTGTCAATGGGCCTGGAGACCCCAGAGTGGGATGGAGGCTATCAAATAGCTCGTTTGGTTGTTATTGCTTTTTTAAAGGTTTTTGAATTTGGGCTTTTATCTTTGTAAGCCTGCCCAGTTACTGAGAGTGAATTGGGCAGCCATATAAATTTTCATAAATACATGAGCCCTGGTGGCGCATTGGCTAGAATGCAGTACTGCAGGCTACTTCTGCTGACTGCCGGCTGCCAGTAGTTTGGCAGCTCGAGTCTCACCAGGTGCAAGGTTGAATCAGCCCTCCATCTTTTCTGCAAACCGCTTAGAGAGGGCTGTAAAGCATTGTGAAGCGGTATATAAGTCTAAGTGCTATTGCTATTGCTGTCTGCCAGCCTCTTCCTCCAGCTACTTATTGGGATCCACTGAGGACCAACTCCCTGCCTGTCAAAGGCCATTTCATAGGACCTCAAACATGGGCCTTCACAATTATCTCATTGTTCTGAATGTCCTTGCTGCCAAACTGAAGGGCTGATTTTTTTTTCATTAGCCTTGAGGAAGGACTGAAAAATGCCGTCTTTAAACTTCTTAATTTAACGTTTTTAGCAATAGCAATAGCACTTAAGGCCTTACAGTCCTCTCCAAGCGGTTTACAGAATCAGCCTATGGCCCCCAACAATCTGGGTCCTCGTTTTACCGACCTCGGAAGGATGGAAGGCCGAGTCAACCATGAGCTGGTCAGAATCGAACTGCTGGCAGTAGACAGAGTTTGCCTGCAATACTGCATTCTAACCACTGGGAGGGAAGGAGGAAAACAGGGAGGGAGGGAGGGAGGGAGGGAGGGAGGGAGGGAGGAAGGAAGGAAAGGAGGGAGGGCAGCAGCAATAGCACTTAAACTTATATACCTCTTCACAGTGCTTTATGATGCTGCTGAAAGACGGTGGTAATCAGCATTTTGAATAGCTTTCATAAGTAAATAAACTGCTGTCGAATCAGCAACAGAGAACCACCTTCCCTTTCCACTTGTTCCACCTCTCCACACCCTGTTCTTATGATGTTTGGCTTACCATGGCTAGCCCACCGCTCAGCAGGCCGCCCCCTTGTTCCATAAGGCCATGGCTAATGCCCACAGGTATGTCAAGGGCCTGAACCCCATACTGGGCCGAGAAAGTGGCATCAGGGGCAGTCACGGGATCACCCAGGTCCTCAAAGTGCCCAACCACATCGGAAACAGCCAAGGAAGGGTCAGCGTCCAGCGCGATGGGTGGAATCTCAAACTCTTCGTCCCCCAGACTTGGCGTGTGGAAAGTCTGCACGAGGCAAAAAAAGAAAAGAGAAGGAAGAAAGTTTAATTCAAGCCGTATTAGGTTGCTCACCTAGCTGTCTTGCCTACTGTGGTAAGAGAATCCCCCTGGACCTTTGAGGGAAAAAAGGGGGTGTCAAGCGTGAAACCTTAGCCTGTGTGTTTCAACTTGCCTTTAGATAAAGGGGGGGGGGAGGTGTTATTCTCAAGTGGGTAGATGGAAAAACGAAATTTCTTCGATTCAGCTGCAGACCATGGGAGCATGAAGCCTTGTCAAGAACACCAGAACAGGTGTGGGTTTGAAGCAGACGGTTCCCATAACAAAGTGGACTTGTTGATGTAGATTACATGGGGGGGTTGGCTGGGGAAACTATTGTTTTAAATCCGTGAATTGGTGTGGGAACCTCAGAATTAGTTTTACTTTGACATAACCACGCAGTGTATTCAATAAACCGGAGGTTTTTGGGAAACGGGTTTAATCTTGAGTTTTATTTGGAGTCTCGAGCTGGATGTTGACAGGGAGTTTTCATCTGACAGCTGATTCTTTTTAAATGAAGGATTAAAAAAAGTAAAATAAAAGTCAAGCTGGAGACTTCAGAGAAGCACCCAGAGTTGTTGAAGAGTCGGGCAACATTCATGTATTATTGTTATTGTTATTATTATAGTCCTCAACGTACGACTGCAACTAGGATTGGGATTTTGGTCACTAAGCAATGCATTTTTAAGTGAATCACACCCGGTTTTATGATCTATCTTGCTCCAGTTGTTAAGCAAATCGCACCATCGTTAAATGAATTTGACTTCCCCCACTGTCAAAAGTAGCCGGGGGGGGGGGGGTATTGCAAATGGTGATCATGTGACACTGCAACCATCATAAATACGTGTTGGTTGCCAAGCAACGCAATTTTGATTGTGTAACTAAGAGGATACTGCGACAGCCGCAAATCACTTTTTCAGGGCCATAACTTCAAACAGTCGTTAAATGAACGGTCATAAATCGAGGACTAGCGGTATTATTATTTACATTTTATTATGCTATCCCAGAAAGCTGGGCCTGCCCGGTGTGCAATGAAAACACGCACCAAAGTGGAGATTACAAGTGTTTACTCTGTTCAAAAGAAGGACACAGAGAGATGCACTCACATTAGTCCTGTGGAAAGGCCACACCTTAAACCAGTGTTTGTCAACCTGGACAACTTTCGGACCTGTGGACTTCAACTCCCAGAATTCCCAAGCCAGCTGGCTGGGGAATTCTGGGAGTTGAAGTCCACAGGTCCGAAAGTTGCCCAGGTTCACAAATACTGCCTTAAACTATATATTTTGATAGGTTTACTTGCTCACAACCCCATAAGCCATGCCCTAGGCCAGAGGTAGGCAACCTTGGCTCTTTTATGACTCGTGGACTTCAGCTGCCAGAATTCCTGAGCCAGCCATGCTAGCTCAGGAATTCTGGGAGTTGAAGTCCACGAGTCATAAAAGAGCCAAGGTTGCCTACCCCTGCCCTAGGCCTAGGACCATCCAAAAGACCAACCCGCCTTCATTCCCTATAGTCATCCAATTGTATGCCTGTTACCATCAACGTGTGAAATTCGGCATTTTATAGAATCTACAGAATGCCAAAAAAAAGAGACGTGAAAGTATGAAAAGCGTAATATTTCACACTTTTCCTAGTCATTCTATGCAATGCCAAAAGGGGGCCAACGGCAAAGTATAAAATATTCCCGCTAAAATGCCATCCTAGCCTTCCTTGTGGCAACAAGTAGGTCAATGCTGGTCTGTTTCTCTTGGTTCTTTTTTTTCCCAGTAAGAAACTTCTGTACTTTATTTTGCATTGCTTCTTTCATTTTCATATGTCTTTTTTTTAATATATATATATATATATACAGGGATAGCGTTAGGGTTAAGATTAACCTTAGCCCTAACCGTTTTCAGGACTCTCTCTTCATACTTTATCTAAATAGTTCTTGTCATTCTGCTTAATTGTATTATATACGATGCCTACAGAAAGTATACAGCATATTAAAATAACACAGACATTTAACAGAATAACAAGAGTTGGAGGGAAACTTGGAGGTCTTCAAGTCCAACCTCCTGCTCAAGCAGGAAACCCTATAATATTTCAGACGAATGATTGTCCAAATCTCTTCTTAAAAACCTCTAATGATGGAGCGCCCACAATTTCCGGAGGCAAGCCGTTCCACTGATTAATTGTTCCGACTCAGGAAATTTCTTAGTTCTAGGTTACTTCTCTCTTTGATTAGTTTCCATCCGTTGCTTCTTGTCCTGTGCTTTGGAGAATAACCTGACCCCCCTCTTCTTTGTGGCAGCCCCTGAGATATTGGAACACTGCTATCATGTCACCCCCTAGTCTTTATTTTCATTAGACTAGACATACCCAATTCCTGCAACCATTTTTCATACGTTTTAGCCTTTAGGCTAAAAACATCATACATTCTATAGATTTCCTAGGCCAGGGCTTTTCAACCTGTGATACGCGTACCACTTGTGGTACATTAACAAGTGGCAGGTGGTACGCAGCCCTGCCTAGCCAAGTGTAGTGGGGGAGGGAAAGAGCCAGCGCAGGCAAGGACTTACAGTGAGAGAGTCCTCTGGAGCTGCAGTGGCTGGGGAGAGACAAAGGGCCCAGGCTCAGTTCTGGCTCACCCTCCCCCATGAGAAAGAGGGAGGAGATGGAGAGTGGAAGGATTCTTATGTGCTTTTGTGACTTTGAAGTTCTGGGATTTGTGCAATGTGGGCTTTGTGTTCTTAAGGAGTGTTTGGCAATTTCTATTTGGCTGATGGCTGATGTCTCATGTTAGCTTCTATTGCTCTGCTATTGTTAGCTGTAAGTTTTGCTGCAAGGGATTTTGAAGTATTTTTCTCCTGAATGGATTTTGCCTGTAGATTCTTTTACTTATGAATGGAGCCATTTGGGGAGGCTGCCTTAGCCGGCAGACAATACTTACTGCATTTTTTTTTTCTTCCTTACTTTCCTTTCTAGCCAGTAGCTAATTCTTAAAGGGAAATATGCCTTTTTAAGCTAGTTCACTCAGCAGCTTGTCTTTTCTGTTTCTGGAGGCTTTTCCTTGTTTGATGAATATATATGGAAGAGAAAAAATATGGGGTTCTTTTTTCAAATTCTTCCTTCAGAAGGAGGTGGGCATGAGAAAGAGGGAGGCAGGGAAGGAGGGAGGGAGGGAAGTCCTGCCTTAGCACTTGGCCACCAGCAGCCCTGCCATTGACTTTACTTGTGAAAAGGTTGCAAAAGGGGATCACATGACCCTGGGACACTGTGACCATCATAAATATGAATCAGTTGCCAAGCATCCAAATATAAATCACATGACCCTGGGCATGCTGCAATGGTCATAAGTCATTTCAGTGCAATTGCAATTTTGAACAGGTTTTTTTTTTTTTGTCATCAAGTTTTTGACACCTTGCTAGGTGGTACTCGAATATTGCCATATCCTAAAAGTGGTACAATCGGTGAAAAGGTTGAAAAGCCCTGTCCTAGGCATTCTACACAACGCCAGCTTTTCACACATTGCCGGTAATATATATATTATATTTCTATGCAATTACCTTATCCCATGACTATATTTGGGGTGTCATCGGAGCGAGCATTCCTGAAGGTTTTCCTGACCAAGCTGTTTTTATTACCCCTTACATTCTAGCAACGGATTGCAAAATGTCTGCAAAGCTAAAATAAGAATTCCTTAACAGATGCTAAATTTTTAAGGGAAGGGGTCTTTGGACTTTTCCTTCAATTGGGAGAAACGGCTTTGCCCTTGCTATTAAGACTTAGAGAAGGGTGCTTAAAGACAAGGGCTGGATGCTATTGTAAAAAAACCAAGACCCCCCCCCCCAAATGCTATTATATAATGTCTGTCTGTAATTTGCCACTAAGAAGACAGCCAGAATGTCCTTACAGTTGATAGGTTACAAAGTCAAAATAAACAAGCCAATATAAACTTCTCAGCAGGTCTCATATTCCAAGGCTCTGGATGAGTCTGGTTCACTTAGGTGTTTTTATCAAGGACTGTAACTTTTCTAGCACTATTTATACCCCAACGTCTGCAGAAACATCCCAGCAGGCTCACTTCCTTTTTAAGCCGGAGTGGTGAACAAAGATAAGAAAACCGAACCGAATCAAATCTACTTTGCCCGGCTATCGAGTAACTTTACACAGAGGCAATGAATTAAATTCACCGGCAAAATTAAAAATAATAAAAAAAAAGCCCTGAGGGATTTTCATGTAAGCAAATTTACCAGAGAAATTTACCGGAGAGGCAGATGCAGAAGTGGAAGGTATAGACGCTGGGCTGAGAGGAGAAGATGGACTTGAGTGCAGCAATTGTGAAATGCCTTCTGGTTCTTACTCAGGGAAAAAAAATAAATGTTCTATTTCCTCTTTTAAGAGTCCAAACTGCTGCCCAGCATCTCATAAAACCAGCTGCTTCATTGGTGCTTATATATGCCCATCTTGGCTTCCCTCCTTTCCAGATTGGTTCCTGTCTGCAGTCAGGAGTCCTTCATTTCAGGATTGGCTCAGGCTGAAGGGCAACCAAGATTCTTAGGCACATCTAACATACTTGTACCGGAATCCGTCCCGCTTCTAGACCTGCGTGGCGATCATACGAGAGGCCACGACAATTGGTCCTCCTACATATCTAGATGCTTCCCTGTGTTTGCAGGAAGTCCTTGACTTACAACAGTTCATTTAGTGACCGTTCAAAGTTACAACGGCACTGGGGAAAAAAAGTGACCAGTGACTGTTTTTCACACTTAACGACCGTCACAGCATCCCCATAGTCACGGGATCAAAATTCAGACGCTTGCCAAGTGACTCAGACTGATGACAATTGCAGTGTCCCCAGGGGGATCATGCGATTCCCTTTTGCAACCTTCTGACGAGCAAAGTCAATGGGGGAACTAGATTCACTTAACAACCGTGTGGCTGCGGCGATTCACTTAACAACTGTGGCAAGAAATGTCATAAAACGGGGCAAAACTCACTGAACAAAATGTCTCACTTAGCCATAGAAATTTTGGGCTCAATTCTGGTCGTAAGTCGAGGACTACCTGTATCTTTAGCCATTTGCTTACCAACGGTATGTTATGTTTTCACCAACCTCTACTCCAGGGGTCTTCAAACTCGGCCCTTTTATGACTTGTGGACTTCAACTCCCAGAATTCCTCAGCCAGATACGCTGGCTGAGGAATTCTGGGAGTTGAAGTCCACAAGTCATAAAAGGGCCAAGTTTGAAGACCCCTGCTCTACTCTCTTTACTTATTAGCGATGCGCTATATTAGCAAGACTTGACGAAACAGGTAAAAATGCTAATATTTGAGCAAATGTGATACCAAGTCCATCAACACGAATATAAATTCCCCAGGTGTCCAACACGCTTTGGAAGAATTCAACATTCTTCCAAAATATTTCTCTCAACTTCCCTACAACCAGATTATAGATTAAAAACAGCTCTTTCATTCTTATCAATCCGCCCAGAGTCGCTCGATATGAGACAGGCGACACATACATTTAATACACAGATATTACTATGAATTATTATTATCCTGTAGGAGGCTTGAAGTGTCTGTCAGAGAAAAGTCCTGCTTGCTGTGCAACTGGTTGGAATTGCTTGTGGGAGCTGAATTACACGTAGTCCTTCACTTACGACAATTGGGTCCAGAATTTTTGTTGCTAAGCAAGACAATTAAGGGAGATTTTACAACTCTTTTTTTTTTTTTGCCAAGGTTGGTAAGTGAACCATTGTGGCTGTTAAGTGGATCACATGGTCGTTAAAGCAAATCCAGCATTCCCCCATTGACTTTGCTTGACAGAAGCCAGCTGGGAACATCTGAAATGGTGATCAGATGATCCCGGGACAATTACGACCATTATAAATACACATTGGTGGCCAGGTGCCCAAATTCTGATTATTTCCCTGCGGGGATCCCAAAGGTGGTTTTTCAAAAGATGGGTGGGGTTTTTTTTCTTGAAGACGTTTCGCTTTTCATCCAAGAAGCGTCCTCAGTTCTGACTAAATGCTGGGGAATTAAAGGATTTCTATCCCTTGCAGAACCTCCATGGATATTTGACTGTGGGGATGCTGCAATGCTTATTAGTGCAAGGATCGGTTGTAAGTTACTTTGTTTTCTTTTCAGTGTCTTTGTTACATGGAACGAGAGAGCTACGTATGCCATCTTGAAATTGCAAAGCTGATTTTCTAGTTTTCCCCTTTTAGCCAGCTGAGGATAAAATAGGATAAACATGGCTCCGGATGCAAGGACTTGGGAGGGTTGGATGAGACGATCTTCTAAACGTGCATTTTAACACCGTTCTTGGAAATTGGTCATTCCCAAGCTGAGCTGCAGAACA
The DNA here is from genome assembly GCA_023970755.1 of Azemiops feae. Lineage (NCBI taxonomy): Eukaryota > Metazoa > Chordata > Lepidosauria > Squamata > Viperidae > Azemiops > Azemiops feae. The sequence continues at coordinate 1,231,282 of JALGBA010004027.1, read as the reverse complement.
TGCGTTCACCAATCCTGAAATGACTTCATCACTTGAAGCTGTTAAGATAACCAATCCGATAGAGGAAGAAACCAAAAAGCAGGAGAAGCAAAGGAACCAATGAACCAAAAATTGCAGCACCAGCAGCAGCCTGGACGCTGAGCAAATAAAGGAACTGTGCTTTGAGCAAGGGTAGAGAGGGAATCCCTCATCCATAGCACAGCCACTGCTTCCCAACTGCACCTCCATCTCACCAGGGTCTTTCAGCTTGGCAGAAAAAAAATTCAAACTTCAATAGTTTTTAACTCTATGGAAACGTCACCTGTGCTCTTCTGTTGCGAGTTTATTTTTTATTATGTTAATGAAAAAAACAATCTCCTTCCCCTTGTATCAGGAAATTGTGGCTTCTAGATTTAGACCTGGCACCTGGGTTGAAAAGGGAAGGGAGGTTTTCTCGGGGTTCGAATGAAAATATGTGCAGATGAAATTATGAAGGGCGCAGTAAAAGGATCTGAGGAGCGCTTGACTTCATAAGCTGGGCCGAACCAGCAACCCGTTTATGTGGATTAGCCGTTATGTGGATTAATAAAACGACCATTCAGACATTTTTAACACATCAATCTGGGGGAGGAGATCAGATAGAAGGGTCTTCCCAGTGGCAAGTTACATTCATAAGCATCCAATCGTCTGTAAGCCTATCGGCTTTACTAAGCAGCCTATGTTTGGAAATCGTCCGGTTGAAAGTGCCTGACTTTGAACTTCTAGCACTGCAAATAAGCTAACATTGCAACTTAGATCAGCGGCCTTCGGCACGCAAGTGATCTTGCTGTACCCCTAAACTACAAACAGTCCATTTGACTCCAAGTCCAATCACGCAGCAGAGCCGCCCGCTGTCCCACCCACAAGTCCGTGCAAGCAAAATACCAGCCTGGTTGCCGTCTCACCTCAGCCCCTGACAGGAAAGGGTGGGTCGTCCCCGTGATAGCCAGGTAATTCTCATTTCCCCCGGGGAACTTAGGAGAGAAAGGAAAACATCGTCAATCAGTTTCTCTTCCCTTATCTTAAACCAGAAACACAACAGAAGCAGCTGCGATAAAGCCACATTTGTATAGCTAGAGTTTATGAAACCTATTGCAGTTTTAGAACTGTTTCCTGCCCCCCCAAGAATGAATTCACTGTCTTTTTCTCAAAGGGGGGGGGTCAGACTGTCATGGAGGGTTTTTCATAGCCACTTTTACAAAAGTGTAAATTGGTACACTAAGACAGGGGGCTCCGAACTTGGCAAATGTTAAGACTTGCGGACTTCAACTCCCAGAATTCCTCAGCTAGCTATGCTGAGGAATTCTGGGAGCTGAAGTCCCCCCCCCCCCAAGTCTTAAAGTTGCCAAATTTGCACTAAGAGACAAAGGCAACAATCAGACATGAGGTTGAGCCACACTATGGTTTGTATGGCTTTGGCAAAACGTGAGCCCAATTGTCTTGGTCTAGATTACAGGGGTAGGCAACCTTGGCTCTTTTATGACTTGTGGACTTCAACTCTCAGAATTCCTGAGTCAGCACGGTTCAGGAATTCTGGGTATTGAAGTCCACAAGTCATAAAAGAGCCAAGGCTGCCTACCACGGTCTAGAAGTCTAACCCTCTGGTTTAGCATGACAGGTGAGCTACTGACCTATTCAACAAACCTCGTTTAACAATATGATGACAGTCTGATGGGGAACACAGCCAGTGACTGGCATAGGATCATTGTCAACTGAATGTGAAAATGATACTCTGAAGGTTGAATCATTACAACGGGACCAAAATTGCCATGATTCAGCCTTCAGACCACTTCTGACATCTCTGCCTGGATGACTGAGAATCCTCATCGAAAGATACTCCTTTGTTAACTGTCTTTGAATCGCTTGGAAAATGTAAGTCACGAAACATCACAGAGCAGAGTTAATACGGATTCTCTACTCACAGCCTGGCTGGGTCAGGTTTACATACAAAGGCTGTGCCACAAAGTGTTTCTCTTATCACAAGCCTCGGGGCAATGTTGCAGTGTTGGAAAGTTTGGCTGGGCCAGGAAGGACTTTATATTTTTGTGGAGGTAGGGGACAGAAATATAATCTGTACAGCAATTGCTCGTTTCCGCAGGAAGCATAAATTAAGCACAAATTCCAAAAATCGAAAGCAAAGGATCACCAGCCAAGGGAGGAGAGGGAAAAACAACAACAGCTGTTGAGGTGAAAGCGTGTATGTGAAGCTTGCTATAGCGTTTCCACTGCTAATATCTGCAGCCCGAGCAGCTTTTCAAAACCCAGTAGCAGAGACAGGTCCTGTTACTGATTCAGAAAAGGTAGCAGCAGGATGAAACCACCCCTTGGAAGCGCCACTGGCGCAGAATCCCATTGCAAGATATTCCTTCAGCAGGTTGCCAGTCTTTCAAAAGCTGCTGAGTCTGCTTATTTCAAAGACCCGGAGCTAAACACAGCAGCCCCATAGCGTGCAGTTAGGAAGTTTCAAATCCGCTGCAGTAAAAAAAAAAAAGGGCGGGGGGAAGCAGAGCAAGAGGCGACCACAGTCGGCAGAAGCAGGTAAGTGTTTAACTGTGAACCATCTTGCAACCAGCAACGTTCAGATGCCTTTTGAGACCTGGAGTTCCTTGCATGTTAAGAGGTAACACCCAGTTTTTAAGCGATTAAATAAATGACAATTTATCTAATTGTCATGCCATTGCACTTATTATGCAGGTCAGACATATTCTAGAGCAGACCTGGGCGTTTTACAACCCCTGAGTCACATCCAGCCCTTTGGCTGTCCCTGTCTGGACCACATGGCTTGATTTTATTTTGAAGGTGACTATTTTTTTCCCCTCAATTTATATATGTGCGTGCAGGCCTACGCACCTTCACAGTCCTTTTAGTTCAGCCCTCCACAACGGTGCCAGTTTCTCATGTGGTTCCTTGGGAAAATTAATTTCCCACCTCTGTTCTATTTCCATGTTTCTCAACCTTGACAGCTTCTAACTGTATGAACGTCAACCAGAAATTGAAGTTTATACATCTTCAAGTTCCCAAGGTTGAGAAATACTGTTCCACAGTAACATGAACTGTGCTTCGGTAACACGTTCCATTTCAGCACAGCTTCATTGAAGATCATAAATGTGCAAGGGCCCCAGGTACACTGGGGGTTCATAACTCCTCCCTCTCAGCAAAAGGTGACATACAGGCTCTAGGACAAATGTGTAACAAAAGTCTACCATATGTTAAAAGAGAATAAACAATGAAACACTCCATTGTGTAGAAGAACTCCTGGGGGTTAACATAAACCGGAGAGATTTCCCACATACAGAGTTGAGTGCTATCCATCCTAACCTAGGAAGCAAAAAGATCCATGAACAAAATCCATCCAATTTCTCTTGTCCAACAGGAAACTGTAAAGCATAAGCATAAAATACCCAGTGTTCGATCTAAATACCCAATCATCCTGGAAGCAGTATTACAGCAGGACTGTAAAAGATCCCAAAGGATTGCAGACATGTTCATACAGAAAGTGAGCTCCTTCTTAACCATTGTCAGAAAATTCCATAGGAGTTTTAGCCTAATTGCATTGTAGCCTAAAAAAATTATACATAGCTTTAGGACACGGGTGTCAAATTGCCGGCCCGCAGGCCGGATGCGTCATGGCGAAACCGCACCCATCCCATTGCCGGCAATGGAAAAAAAGTCCCGATATGTCGTGACACATCACGTGACATTGCAAGTTTGACACCCCTGCTTTAGGAGGAAAAAATGGCCAGAGCTGAAAACCACTGAATTTTAATAACGCCAAGGCTTTCTGTTTGATCATTATTAACGGGGAACTAAAATTTCACATACTCAGTCCATAATTATTATCTTTCGATAATAATGTATAGGCTGGCTTCTCTCCCATAGCATATGATTAAGCTATGCTTGGTTCCTGAACATGTTGTTCTTATTCTGTGTTTGTTTACATCTAGTATTTGTCATGCTGATCCCGTCACATTTTTCAGGATACATTTTTTTTCCTCTCATTATCTTTTTGCACTTTCTGGCCATGCTCTGACCCATGCTCCTTTGATGTTTTATACCCCCAATGTATAAATAAGGAGGTCATTAGCCTCCCAGAACTAATACAGATAGTCCTCAACTTACAAGTTTGTTTAGTGACCGTTCGGAATTAAAACAGCACTGGAAAAAAGTGACTTATGACCAATTTTCACATTTAAGGACCTTTGCAGCATCCCCATGGTCATGTGATCAAAATTCAGATGCTTGGCAACTGGCATGTATTTAGGATGGTTGCAGTGTCCCGGGATCACGTGATCACCTTTTGTGACCTTCTGAGAATCAAAGTCAATGGGAAAGCCAGATTCACTTAACAACCATGTTACTAATTTAACAAGTGCAGTGATTCATTTAATCAATGTGGCAAGGAAAGTCATAAAACAGGGCAAAACTCACTTAGCAACATAAATTTTGGGCTCAATGGTGGTCATAAGTCAAGGACTACCTGTACTACCTTCACATCCTGATATTTTAGCTTTCAAAATCCAAGATACCTGGAGCAGGCAGGTGGAAGCTATAACAGAGCCAAATAAAGCACTCCCCATAGCTGTGACAGCCGTTGTCTTCCACATCACCCTAATGTTCTAGTTCAGGTATGTCAAACTTGCAACATCACGTGACGTCGCATGACATATCAGGACTTTTTCCCCATTGCCGGCAATGGGGTGGGAGCGGTTTCAGTGTGATGCATCCGGCCCGTGGGCCGGCAGTTTGACATGCCTGTCCTAGTTTGTCAGACACAGTGAACTCTAATATACAGATCCACACGGCTTTGATGGACACATGTTCATACGATGAAGGGAACACAAGCAGTGGCAAGAGTTATCCCAAAGGTGCTTTTTCACGAGGCAACTGGACTTTTTTTTTACTTTGAAGATGTTTCACTTCTCATCCAAGAAGCTTCTTCAGCTCTGACTGGATGGTGGGGAATGGAAGGATTTATACTCCTTGCAGACAGCTGGTCATTTGCATTCTTTTTAGAGAGTCGTTGAGGTCACCTGGAGGTTTACCTGTGTCCTCAGGGTCACCTGAGTAGTGCTAATGGGTGTGAAGCCTTCTTGGCCGGAGGATGTTTTTTGCCCTGTGTGCCTTCATGGTTGATGACAGGCACAGGCTGTTGGGGATGAGTCTGTGTAGTCTGCATCTCAGACTGAAGTACAAATGGTTCCTGTAGTCTGCTCCACACCCATTTGTACCACTTGGGTGACCCTGACCACACAGATAAACCTCCAGGTGGCCTCAATGACTCTCTTAAATAATGCAAATGACCAGCTGTCTGCAAGGAGTATAAATCCTTCCATTTTCCCACCATCCAGTCAGAGCTGAAGAAGCTTCTTGGATGAGAAGCGAAAGGTCTTCAAAGAAAAAACAAGGAAGTCCAGTTGCCTCCTGAAAAAAGCACCTTTGGGACAACCAGGACCTGGATGGCTGAGAATCTCCATTGACGATGGGAAGAGCATAACAACCCGTTTCCCCACCCGCACCCCCCAACGGCATCTGCCAATCCATCCGTCTCGGGAGCCCATCTGCCCGGACTGGCTCAGAGGGGCGGCTGAGGATCATTGGAGTTGTAGTCCCGCATCCCCGGAGAGGGAGAGGAACATCGGGAAGGGCTGGGAAAGAGCAAGCTGAGGCTCCGAGGGGAACCAACCTCCCGCTCTGGCGCCCCTCGGCTTCCCTTTATGCCAGCCCCTCCATTCCAGACCCACGCCCGAGCCCCTTCTCCTCGGCAGCCACAAAGGGCAACCTCCCGCCCCACGGCGGACAGCCGCTAACACGCCTCCCCCCGACTCGGTCCCTCACCTCCATGGCCGCCGCTTCGGAGCCGCGACGAAGAGGGGGAGACCCCACCAGACTCTCCCCCTCCCCTCCTGCTTTCTCCCTCCAGGCTCTCAAGACCGGAACCGGAATGGATTCCGCCCACAGCCAGGCGACGGCCGGGGACGCGTCACTTCCGCCCCACGTTGCCGCCCCCTTCAGGGAAAGGCGTCGGGTGGTCTGAGTTGGGGGTCGGCAAAGCGGGAGGAACTGAGGGAGAAGGTCTCCCCACAGGTTGTAAAGTTCACCTCAGGCGTCCCCCCCCCGCCCGCCGACCCGCCCGCCGAAGCCGTTAAGGCGGCGAGGGCTCGAGCCGGAAGCGGCTCCCAGGCCTCGTGGGGCAGTGAAGAGGACACGGTAGAGCGGCCCCCGCGTTTGAGGCTGAGGGGAGGAAAAGCCGGCAGAAGTCTTTCCGGATGTGACGTCAAAGCCGGAGCCTTCCCCCCGCCCCCAACGGTTGAATGAGAGGGGGGGGGTCCGCGGACTTTGTACTTCCGAGTTGTCTAGACTAGAGCGTCGCTGCCGCCTTCGAGGCCGGAGCGGCTCCTGGACGAGACAAAGGTGTTGGGGGTTTTTCCCCCGGGCCTTCATAAAGAAGCCGGAAAAGGAAAACCAGAGCGTCCAAGTGAGGGTGGAGGGAATGAGAGCGGCGGTTGGGGCTGGGCTTCCGGAGCCTCCAGCGCCATGTCATATGCCTACCTTTTCAAATACGTTATCATCGGGGACACCGGTAGGGGAGGGGCTGAGGGGGGGTTTCCTACGTCTTTTGGGGTGAGGGTGGGGTGGATGGCGAGACTGGAAGCAAAAGACACGGTGGTTCAGTTAAGCCGCTTCCTCTCACGCCAGGACCCTTCAGGGCTGCATTAGAACTTTGTTAAATCTAGATTTACTTTCTGATCTCTAAATCCGAGGTTTTGTGCAAAACCAGGACCTTGGCTCCTTCAATCCCCAGAGTGACCAAGGTTGAACGGGAGCCCAGGGGAAGAACTGACATTACTCTATACAGGCAGTCCTCACCTTACAACAGTTCATTTGGTGACCGTTCATTGAAAAAAAAAGGGTTGAAACAAATGTAACCTTCCTTGTATTTATAGTTTGTAATTTTATTATCTCTAGGATAGCAGACACAGCAGCAAGTCTATTAAAAGGTTAGGAAATGAACAATCTAAAATTACCTCTTTAATGATTAATATACAGAGAAGAAGTCACTAAATATGTAAACACCCCTTTTAGATTCTTGCTTTTGAGATTTTTTTAAAATAATGTAGAACAAATATAAATAATGCAGAACAAATATAAATAAGCAGATACATGTTTTGCTAGAATAGAATAGAATAGAATGAGAATATAGAATAGAATAGAACAACATGAAAATAGAATAGGAATAGAATGGAATAGGAATAGAATGAATAGAACAGTATAGTACAGTCTTGGAGGTCTTCTAGTCCAGCCCCCTGCTCAAGCAGGAGAGGCTATACCATTTCAGACAAATGGCTGTCCAGTCTCTTGAAAGTCACCAGCGATGGGGCACCCACAACTTCTGAAAGCAAGCCATTCCTCTGGTTGATTGTTTTCACTGTTAGGGAATTTCTCCATGGTTCTAGGTTGCTTCCCTCCTTGATTAGCTTCCATCCATTGGTTCTTGTCTTGCCTTCTGGTGCTTTGGAAAATAATTTGCCCCCCTTATCTTTGTGGCAGCCCCCCAAATACCAAAACATTGCTATCATATCCTAGTCCTTCTTTTCACTAGACTAGACATACCCAATTCCAGCCAATGTTCTTCAAATGTTTTAGCCTCCAGTCCCCTAATCATCTTGGTTGCTCTTCTCTGCACTTTTTCCTCAACATCTTTTTTAAATCGTGGAGACCAAAACTGGATGCAATATTCCAAGTGTGGTCTTACCAAGACATTATAAAGCAGTACTAATACTTCACGTGATCTTGATTCTATCCCGCTATTAACAGCCTAGGGTTGTATTGGCTTTGTTGGCTGCCGCCACATGTTGTTGCCTCATATTTAAGTGATTGTCCACTTGGACTGCCAAGACCCCAACTTTTTTATTTGGATCCTGGAATAGAATAAATGGTAATAAAATTAATAATGTATAATTAATAATGTCCCCCCTGCCCTTTTCCCCTCACTTCCTAATATGGAATATTTCTGCACAAAAGGCTGGAATGAAGCCATCCAGCACACAATCCAATGAAATAGGCATATATATTCCATTATGAGTCCCATCTGTATTTTGGCTCCCATATCTGATAAAAGAGGACAGTAAAAGCCATTCACTTATGCTATGGATTATTGGCCCAATAATGACATGTATGTCCTAAACATTGGTTGCTATTCAATAGCATGAACATAGAACATAGAATGATAGTGTTTGAAAGGACCTCAGAGGTCTTCTAGTCCAACCCCTGTTCGAGCAGGAGACCCTATACCATTTCAGACAAATGGTTGTCCAGTCTCTTTGAAAGCCTCCATTGATGGAGCATCCACAAGCAGAACCATTGAAACTAACTTGCCAAGAAGTAGGTTGGGGTCTATTTTATCAAATGCTTTAATGAAATCTAAGAACAGGTAGTCCTCGACTTACAACAGTTTGTTTAGTGACCGCTCAAAGTTACAATGGCACTGAAAAAATGGACTTAACGACCATTTTTCACACTTAAGACCGTTGTAGCATCCCCATGGTCATGTGATTTAAATGCAGATGCTCGACAACTGACTTCTATTTATGGCTGTTGCAGTGTCCCAAGGTCATGTGATCCCCTTTTGCGACCTTCTGACAAGCAAAATCAATTGGGGAAACCAGATACACTTAACCGTCTTCCTAACTTAACAACTGCAGTGATTCACTTAACAAATGTGGCAAAAAAAAAGTTGTAAAATGAGGCAAAACTCGCTTGACACATTTCTCACTGAACAACATAAATTTTGGGCTCCGTTGTGTGGTCGTAAGTTGAGAATTACCTCTCTATACTATGTCCACAGCATTTCGCTGATCTACTCGTTTGGTCACTTTGTCAAAGAATGAAATAAGATGTGTTTGGCATGATCTGTTTTTGACGAACCCATGTTGGCTTCTGGTTATATCCTTGTTTGCTTCTGGGTGTTCGCAAATTTGTTGCTTGATTGTCTTTTCCGAGATCTTCCCAGGTGTCATGGTCTGTAATTTCCTGGATCTGTTTTTTCTTCTTCTTCCTTTTTTTGAAGATGGGGACTACATCAGCTCTTTTTCAGTCCTCAGATAGTTCCCGGTGATCCAATAACTTGGAAAGGAAGGGAAACTAACAAGTATTGTTTGTTTAGTGCTGTACAATCAACCCTCTAGCTTCTAGCCACTTTCCAAACACAATTTAGAAAGACTTGTTTCTCAGTAGATATCAAGAATGATTAGCAAGGTGAGGGACTAAGAGGGAATTAGCTAGGCTCCTTTACAATCCACTCCTACAGAACTTCCCCTATCATCTTTTCAGATATGAGTGTGTAGTTCAGTTATTTGAAAGCCCAGATTCTCCCATTACAAGTAGTCCTTGGCTTTCAACCATTCATTTAGTGACCGTTCAAAGTTACAACAGCTCTGAAAAAAGTGACTTATGATTGTTTTTCACACTTACCACCATTGGCAGGACCCCTGTGATCACATGCTTAAAATTCAGATGTTTGGCCATTGACTCCTATTTATGACAGTTGCAGTGTCCCAGAATCATGTGATCATGTTTCGCAACCTTCTGACAAGCAAAGTCCATGGGGAAGCCAGACTCACTTAACAACCATGTTACTAACTTAAAAAATGCAGCAATTCACTTAACAACGGTAGCTAGAAAGGTTGTAAAAAGGGGGCAAAACTCGCTGAACAACTTGCTTAGCCAAGCTCACTTAACAACTGATTGCTTAGCACGAGACATTTTGGCTCAGTTATCGTTAACGGCTCAGTTGAGGACTAAGCTGTATGGCCTTGCTGTCCCTGTCACTCATAGCATAGCCAGCTCTGGGAATTCTGGAGATTGAAGTCCAGACCTCTTAAACATTCCCAAGTTTGAAAAAAGAAACATTTCTCCATACCTTTTGTCCTGAGAATATTAAGGGGATGGAAAAGCAAGAGGAAGGCTCATGAAAATTCTTTGGGGGGGGTCCATTTACCTCTCCAAAGGAAGCACAGATAGTCCTTGACTCACGACCGCAACTGAGCCCAGAATTTATGTTGCTAAGTGAGACATTGGTCAAGTGAGTTTTGCCCCCATTTTACGACTTTCCTTGCCCAGGTTTGTTAAGTGGATCCCCACAGTTGTTAAATTAGTTAAGTGAATCTGGTTTCCCCATTGATTTTGCTTGTCAGAAGGTCGCTTTGACCGTCGTAAATGCCACGGGGATGCCGAAAATGGTCGTAAGTGTGAAAAATGGTCATAAGTCCCATTTTTCAGTGCCATTGGAACTTTGAACAGTCGCTAAGCGAACTGCTGTAAGACGAGGACTGCCTGCACTGTAGGCAAATTGGGTTGATCAGAGTTGCTTTTTTCCTATTGCTAATTTGACTTCCAATTTTAAAAACGCCGGTTATTTGTTGTTTGCACACCGACTTTATTTATTTATTTATTTATTTTTCACATCTATGGACCGATTATCTCCCTCCAAGAGGGTCTCTTTATGAGATTATTTAGAAGGTTTTACACGGAAAAGGGTCTGGATTACCTAATATCCAGAAAGAAAGCAAAAAAAAACCACAGACTTTCAGATTCTGCCTTCAGTAAATTGAGAACTTCCTAAAGCACTTTTTAAATTATTCTATCATTTAGGATCGGCTTCTGTATCTCAGGGAAATAAGGTTTATTAAACAACGAGGGATTATAAAGATAAACGTGTATTGATTGCGCTGATAAAGGGTGTAAATGCATCAGTAAATTGTTCTATAGAATGCTTAAGTTAGACACAAATCTCTCTTTTTTTTTCAGCGTAGGAATTTACAATAATATTTTATCTCTTTTTTTTTTTTAAGGCGTCGGGAAATCATGCCTCTTGCTGCAGTTCACAGATAAACGGTTTATGGCTGTTCACGATTTGACAATTGGTGAGGATCAAAGCCAGATGGCTCTGTGAGTCTTGGTGAACCATAATTGATGGAATTGTGCTTAGCTAAATACCCTATGGAGAGAAAAGTCACTGTTTGTTATTATTGCAGTACTAACAATGTACATGGTGGGGTTAAAACTTACATAGACCCAGGCAGGTTCCATGTTCCTTTATGCTTAGAACATAGATGGGATATTTACAGCATAGATACTCTGTATGCAGTACGGATAGGCCAGTGGTGGCGAACCTATGGCACGCGTGCCAGAGGCGGCACTCGGAGCCCTCTCTGTGGGCATGCGCGCCATGCCTCGGAGATGGCAACCGTCCCTCTCCAACCAGCCGCCCGCTAACTCGCCAAGGTCTCACGTGGCCGGATGCATCCCAGCATGGCTGGTTTCCCTCCCCCGTCTCATCCCTCCTGGACTCTCATGGTCTCCTTTTCCCAGGTACGACCCACTGCATTGCCTCCTCAGCTGTTGGCCGGCCATCCAGCTCAAGGCAGCTTCTCTGAACTGCTGGCGGTGGGCTGCGGAGCCCCAGAGTGTGCCGGTCGAGGGGCCGGCAGGCTGTGGCTGCTGACGGACACTGTCGGCCCCCATGCGCTCACTGGCCTCTGTGTGTGGGGGCCGATGGTGTCAGGCAGCAGCTGCCCCGGCCCCTGCCTTACCTTGCCCTGCGACAATGGCACCCCCGCCTGCCTCGCCTCGCCTCACCCCGCAGGATGAGCCTCCTGCCCACCGCCCCACCTGCCAGAGACCCCCTGGATCTCCCCCAACCCTGCCCGGCCCCCACAGGTGTCCCTCCCCACGAGCAACATCAAGGTGACCACGCCCACCTTAGCCACATCCACCCATTCTGCGATGATCACCACAGCCATGCCCACCCAGTGGGCCATGCCCACCTGGCACCCGGCGATAAATAAGTGGGTTTTGGGTTGCAGTTTGAGCACTCGGTCTCTAAAAGGTTCGCCATCACTGGGATAGGCAATTCGGTCTAGTGGTTGTGGCATCAGGCTAGAAACCAGGAGAATTTATTAAATTTGTTTGGCGCCCATTTCACCAGGAGGTGACTGGAAATGTGAGTTCTAGTCCCAACTTCGGCACAAAGCCAGCTGGATGACCTTGGGGCAGTCACTAGGAAAAAGAAGGGAGCGGCAAACCACTTCTGAAAAATCTTGCCAAGAAAATTGCAAGGACTTGTCCAGGCAGTTTTTGAAAATTGGACACGATTGAATGGAAAAAAAAAAAAGATGAATGGATAGATAATAGGTGGGTGGGTGGGTGGGTGGGTAGGTAGGTAGGTTAGGTGTGTGGGTGGATGGATGGATGGATAGGTGGGTGGGTGGGGGGATAGGTAGATAGGTGTGGGGGTGGATGGGTGGGTAGATAGGTAGGTAGATAGGTAGGTAAGTGTGTGGATGGATGGATGGATGGATGGATGGATAGTAGATAGATGTACACACACAATATATAAATAATGTACAGGTAATCCTCGACTTAACAACAGTTCGGTTAGTGACCGTTCAGAGTTACTACAGCATTGAAAAAAAGTGGCTTATGACCATTTTTTTCACACTTACGACCATTGCAGCATCCCCCTGGTCACGTGATTTCATTTGGATCCTTGACAACTGGTTCCTATTTATGACGGTTACAGGATCCTGGGGTCACGTGATCCCCTTTTGCGACCTTCTGACAAACAAAAGTCGACGGGGAAGCCAGATTCACTTAACAAACCGTGTTACTGATTGAACAACTGCAGTGGTTTGCTTAACAAATGTGGCCAGAAAAGCCGTAAAATGGGGCAAAACTCAACAAAGGTCTCGCTCAGCACAAAGGTCTCTGGGCTCAGTTGTGGATGTCAGTCGAGGACTGCCTGTGCCTGGAAAAGGGGACCTTTGAGGGTGAAAGCAAAGAGAAGCCGAAATCATGAACGTGGTTGAAAGAGAAGCACAGGTTAAAGGAGGGAGCGGAGTTAGGTTGAAGGAGGTAAGGTGTGATTTCAAATCAGCTGATTCAAAGCACCATTTCTGTCCCCCCCCACAAACAACAGGTAATGTGAGTCTTAACTTCAAAAAAGTAACATAACCCCCCACTTCTGAGGTGCATTTAAATCTAGATTTCCCAACACCCGGTGCCCGTGTCTCTCTGGTGGTTCCTTTTTTTGGTCTTGCGCCTCTGCCTGTTGGACTCTGATTTTCACAAACTGTTCCACGTTCTGTTCCTTCCCGCCTTTCTCTAGATTTCTCCCCCCCCCCCCCCCCCGCATGCCTGCCTTCTCCTTTCTGATCCCTGTCTGGGAATCGTGCCGACGAGAAAAGGGTACAAGTGGAAGGCCAGCCCACTGAGCCTGGTCCCCGTCGAATCTCTTTCCTCTTCCATTTCCCCACCAGGTGTGGAGTTCGGGGCACGGATGATTTCCATTGAAAACAAAAAGATCAAACTGCAGATTTGGGATACGGTGAGGAACCCCCAAAAGCCTTTTGGGTGGGAGTGGTAGGGTGTGTGGAAGAGGGATTCACTGGGACTGGATGGCCCAGAAGGAGCAAGGAGCAGTTGCTCCCAGCTCCCATTCCACCTTTATATCCTGCTGTGGTGCAGCTTGGCTCATGCTTTAGACCTGATAACCTAGTTCTGTGTGCGTCTCTTTTGTTCCAAAGGCTGGCCAGGAATCCTTCCGGTCTATCACACGCTCCTATTACAGAGGAACAGCTGGGGCGCTCTTGGTCTATGACATCACCAGGTGAGGCCCAAGCACCACGCACAATGTCGAAGTGGATCAGGATTAGGTTTATTGTTTAGCCCAGCGGCTCCCAGCCTTTGGTTTTGAGGGCCATCGATGGTCTGCGAGTTCTTCCAGGTAATCCCATTAAGCTGCCAGAATTATTGGGAGAGAGAGAGAGGTGAAATGAACATTCCCTAAAGAGGCCAGTTTATTTATTTCTCTACTTAAGAGAAGTTATGTGGCTGCCCATTCAATGTCAGTGACTCTTAAGTGGCTTGCACAAAATAAAAATCCTAATATACAATACCCCCCCCTCTTGGTGACAAACAACTATCTAACAGCCCTTGATGGGCTCCGTCCCACTCTGGGTTTCCCAGGGTCATTGGCAAAACCAGGGCCTTACAAAACAGTGTAAAATTGGGGGCCAGTCTAATCTCCACAGGGATGATGTTCCAAAGGGAGGGAGCCACCACAGAGAAGGCCCTTCTTCTGGGCCCCACAACATGTACCTTTTTATTAGGTTGCCTTGCATGTATACTGAGAGCTTCTGCACCGGAGACAAATTCCTTGTGTATCTAGTGACACTTGGCCAAATAAAGCTATTCTGTTCTAGTCTAGTCTAGTCGAGTCTAGTCTAGTCTATTCCCCATCCCATTCTACTGTTTCCTGCATCTCTCTCACACTACCTTCTGTTAGAGCAGTGAACTAATTCTTATGTCGGACGTTCCTCTCTGCCATTATCATTTGGCACTGTGTAAATCACTATGGATAGAAAGGAAAGGTTCCTCTTCCCTCCATGGGTTTTGTCCCCTCCAATCAAGTGCTCTCCCAATGAGTTGAGATCCAGTTTCCAGAACAGTGCCTGGGAATCTTGTGAGGTGGAGTCCAGCGCATCTGGAGAGCAGTCCAAATAGGAAAAACTGATAGATAGAAAGCTGTCTCATTCACTCTGCTTGCAGCAGCCAGAAGCAGGTTCTGTGTGGCACTGACATCCAAGCTTTAGAAGGTTCCACCCAAACTCTACAAATTTATAAAGGGGTGGCATAGTTTTTCCAACAGGTTTTCAGCTTCAAACATAGAACAATAGAGTTAGAAGGGACCTTGGAGATCTTCTAGTCCAACCCCCTGCTCGAGCAGGAGACCCTATACCATTTCAGATAAATAGTTGTCCAGTTTCTTTTTGAAAGCCTTCAGTGATGGAGCAAGTTGTTCCACTGATTGATTCCTCTAAACTTTAGGAAATGTCTTCTTAGTTCTAGGTTGCTTCTCTCCTTGGTTAGTTTCCATCCATTGTTTCTCATCTTGCCTTCTGGTGCTTTGGAGAATGGTTTGACATCCCCCCCCCCATCTTTGTAGGTTTATTTGGTTTCAGTCCAGGAGCCATGGCCAATGCTTATTGCCTTGTTTAATTGTTTCGATATTGCTTTGAAACATGCAAGGAAATTGGAGAAGGAAGGGTTTGAGTAGACCTGGAGGTCTCACATCCTTCATGTGCAAGACTGTTTCCTCTGTGTGGCACTCGCATCCAGAGCCTCAGAACAGGGGTCCCCAACCTGTTGGGCCCACTACCAGGCCGTGGCCTCTTAGCCACGGGGCTGCGTCAGTGGCTGGCCAGTGCGCACGTGTGTGTGTGTGCGCGCGCACTCACCCCCACTCGCGCTAACGTCAACGGTGAGCATCACGTGGGGCATTAGCATGCCATCGAGCGTTGCATGCACGCTCACGGCCCCGTTTGTGAGCACACGCGTGGCCCCATTGGGAACCTCTGCCTTAGAAGATTCCACCCAAACTCTACAAATTTACAAAGGGGTGGCATAGCTTTCCAACAGGCTTTCAGCTTATTTGGTTTGGTTACCTTGTTTAATTGTTTCGAATATTGCTTTGAAACATGTGAAGTCAAGAGGAGAAGGTTGAACAGACCCGGGGTCTCACACCCCTCATCTGCAAGACTTTTTCAAGTGAAAATGGAAGTCAACTCCTCTCTAGTCCCCTGTGTTTTTTCCAGTGCATACTCTGGGGACAAAGACGATTGGAGAGGATGTTTCCTCCCTGAAGCCCACCTTCTCAGCTTTGATCGTTCTCACCTTCAACTTGACCTTTGGTTTTTCCTAACCCTGCGCAGGCGAGAAACGTTCAACCATTTGTACGCCTGGTTAGAGGACGCTCGGCAGCATTCCAGTCCCCACATGGTGATCATGCTGATTGGCAATAAAAGGTAAGGGTGGTTTCTTCGCTCTCTCCCAAATGTGTGTGTGTGGTTTTTTTTTTGTTTTTCAGGAGGCAACCGGACTTTCTTGTTTTTCCTTTGAAGATGTTTCGCTTCTCCTCCAAGAAGCTTCTTCAGCTCTGACCGGATGGTGGGGAATGGAAGGATTTAACATTCCTTGCAGACAGCTGGGCGTTTGCCTTCTTTTTAGAGCAGGGGTGTCAAACTCGTCACGTCATGTGACGTGTCGCGACGTATCATGACTTTTTTTTCCCCTTGCTGGAGCTGGGGTGGGCGCGGCTTCCGCGTGACACATCCAGCCTGCGGGCCGGCAGTTTGACACCCCTGTTTTAAGAGTCATTGAGGCCACTTGGAGGTTTTACCTGTGTCCTCGGGGTCACCTGAGCGGTGCAGATGTGTGTGGGGCCTTCTTGGCTGCAGGATGTTTTCTACCCTGGGTCCCTTCACGGTTGAAGACAGGCGCAGGCTGTTGGGCACAGGCGCAGGCTGTGTTGTCTGAATCTCAGACTGAAGCGCAAATGGTTCCTGCAGTCTGCAATGTTTTCTGGAAATCCGTTCATCCTCCCGCACCATTCGAAGGGCGTTCATCCCAAAGTGCATCGCTAAATCCCTATGGAGTTTCTCAAAGGGAAAGCTATGACCTGGATGACTGAGAATCTCCATAGGCATTATCTTCATTCTGGTTTTTCCTTCCTGCCTATTGATCAGCCCGTGTCTGATTGTCTGCAGTTCCTTCAACCAAAGGTTGGCTGCAACCGCAAAAGGGAGAGCCACAATTTTGGAAACAGATGTTGCTGCTTTGGGGAGTGGCTGATGGGCGATTGGGAGCCACCCTCATTTTGGCATTTGAAATCTATGCAGCTCTTTGGTACACACCAGTGCCCATCACTCGTCTTAGTGGGGGTTGGCGGTGTTCTCTGTTTTCTGGAAGACATTTCATTACCAAACTACGTAACGTCATCAGTGCGAGTAGGGAGTGGGGGGGGGATTTGTAGCGGGAAGGGCAACAGCTTCCTTACAAGCATCCGATCGCTTTGGGGATCACAGGGTTTTTCTGTTTCTCATGTTGCTCTTTAAACTCTGCACGCCCCTTTATTTTGCCCAGAAGTCCTTCCAGGTTAAAAATCCCATTGCAATCAAAAGAAGGTCCTTGTTTTTCCTTTGTTTCCATCCACCAATAACGTCCAGTTGAGGGAGGGAGGGAGATGAGAAAAGTCAGGAGAAAAGTCAGGAAATCTAGATGAGGAAAATAAAGGAGAATATCTGTAGCTCAGCGTTGAAATGAGGGGTCTTTGATGGTCTCGAAGCTTAGTTGTTTTCTTGCGGACCTTCCATTACCCAAACTAGGTTATCCGGTTTGGGTACTGAAATGTCTGCAAGAAAACAACCAAGCTCAAGAGAGCCATCAGGGACCCCTCAGACATGGAAAAAGATTGTAACAAGGACACCCATTAGACAAAACCCCAAAATGGTTTTTTTTTTTTTTTCCGGTTTAGGATTTAGCTTTGTGTGAACCCAGATTTTATGACAGGAAGAGCATGTTTCTGGCTTGGTAGGATGTGTGCTTTTTTGTTGTTGTTAGTTGCGGAGTCGTGTCCGACCCATCGCGACCCCACGGACAACGTTCCTCCAGGCCTTCCTGTCCTCTACCATCTTCTGGAGTCCATTTAAGCTCACGCCTCTACTGCTTCAGTGACTCCATCCAGCCACCTCATTCATTCTCTGTCGTCCCCTTCTTCTATTGCCCTCAATCTTTCCCAGCATTAGGCTCTTCTCCAGTGAGTCCTTCCTTCTCATTAGGTGGCCAAAGTACTGGAGTTTCAACTTCAGGATCTGGCCTTCTAGAGAGCAGTCAGGGTTGATCTCCTCTAGGACTGACCGGTTTGATCGCCTTGCAGTCCAGGGGACTCGCAGGAGTCTTCTCCAGCACCATAGTTCAAAGGCCTCAATTGCAAACCCAGCCAATTCAATCAACCAGGTCTAAGAGAACTTCAGTAGAGCAGCATGTGCAAACGGGGCTCACGTTGCAGTCTTTTTCCCTTGCAAGGAGATACTTTTCTGCAAGAAGCTCTGGTCTTTCCATATTTTAAAAGTCTACGAAGTTTATACTCTTTTGTTTTCCATGGGTCCATTTGATAGTAATCCGCTTTGTTGAGAGACCAGATGGTCCCTCTCTCCCAAGAAACTCTCTCCAGACCTGACAGTCTGGGACAGCTTTTGTCCAATAACCAACCTGGGGAAGGTTCTTGAGAAGTGATGGTTGGGGTACAGCTTCAGAGAGTTACTAACTTGACTGTGTTACTAACTTGACAACTGCGGTGATTCGCTTAACGACTGTGGCAAGAAAGGTGGTAAAATGGGGCCAAACACGCAGAGCCACTGTCTCTCACTCTGCAGCCGAATTGTGGGGCTCAATTGTGATCGTAAATTTAAATTTTAACAGAGATAGGTGTGCTTCCCACTGCATTGAGCTGGGTGTTGCATTGGGGTAATGCCAGAGAAATGGCATAGGTCTGGTGGTGTTTTAAAGATAAATACAGGTGAGTCCTTGGCTTATGACCACAGCTGAGCTCATAATTTCTGTTGCTAAGCAAGGCATCTGTTAAGTGAGTTTCGCTCCATTTAACCGCCTTGCTTGCCACTGTTGTTAAGTGGATCGCCGCAGTTGTTAAGTTGGTAACAGGGTTGTTCAGTGAATCTGGCTTCGCCGTAGACTTTGCTTGTCAGAAGGTGGGCAAAAAAAATGATCACACAATCCAGGGACACGGCAACCGTCCTAAATAGGAGTCAGTTGCCAACTGACTCTGACTTTTGATCAGGTGACCGTCGGCATGCTGCAGCAGTCGTTAAGTGTGGAAAAAAATGGTCATTTTTTGGTTTCCAGTTATGTTTGTGACTTTAAACAGTCACTAAGAGGGATAGCTCCTTGGTGAGATGCTTGTGGGTTTTGTGCTTTGTTACTTGGCTTTCCTCTTGGGTGGAAGTGGCCCCTTATCAGATCTCAGGTAGCAGAAAAGGGAGTTCTTTGAAAATGTAAGAAAATAAGGATGGTTTATGATCACCCAGTGATATTCATGCCTGATAGAAGATTTGGGTTTCTCCCTTCACTGTCATAACCAACATCTTCTTCCACTGTGGGACATCTGCCTTGTCTTCTCTAAATATATACCGTAGATCAGGGGTCTTCAAACTTGGCCCTTTTGTGACTTGTGGACTTCAACTCCCAGAATTCCTCAGCCAGGCACGTGTGCCTGGCTGAGGAATTCTGGGAGTTGAAGTCCACAAGTCATAAAAGGGCCAGGTTTGAAGACCCCTGCCGTAGATGCTGCTCATTTGAGTCATTAAAAAAAATGTAAGATAGTCCTCGACTTACAAAAGTTTGGTTAGTGACCGTTCGAAGTTACAAGAGCACTGGGGGAAAAAAAAGGGCTTAAGATCGTTTTGCACACTTAACGACTGTTGCAGCATCCCCCATGTTCACGTGATCAAAATTCAGATGCTTGGCAACGGGCTCGTATTCATGACAGTTGCACGGACCCCACGGTCACCTTTTGTGACCTTCTGACGAGCAAAGTCAATGGGGGAAGCCAGATTCACTTAACAACCGTGTTACTAACTTGACAACTGCGGGGATTGACTGAACCACTGTGGCAAGACAGGTGGTAAAATGGGGGCAAACTCAACGCAGCCACTGCCTCTCGCTGTGCAGCCAAATTGTGGGGCTCAATTGTGATCGTAAGTCGGTCTGTAACCTTTTTTTGTCCATGGGTGTGTTTGCTTCAGAGGTCCATCCAACAGGGTTGAGCACAGGCGGCTGAAGAAATTGCCTTCCATTTGGGGTTTATCTGCATCCTTGTTCTTTCTTTGAGGCTTTTGTGCCCTTGTCCTTTCTTGACCGTCGTGTTTGCCTCTTTGTAGCGACATGGAGAACCGGAGAGTTGTTCAGAAAGAGGAAGGAGAGGCTTTCGCCCGGGAACATGGCATGGTTTTCATGGAGACATCAGCAAAGACAGCAGCCAATGTGGAAGAGGTGAAGAATAAAAAAACGTTAGAAGCTCTGCAGGGGGGGTTGGTTTTGGTTTTTTTTGGGGGGGGTTAGGGAAAACCCTCGGAAATCCTGGCATAACTTCTTCTGGACCTGTCAGCCAGATGGTGGAGGATCTGGAATACTGTACCTTGTTTGTGGTCCCTTTCTTGGTTTCAAGTTTCTCTTCCGATACTAGATGAATAGGAGTCTGTCCTACCAGATTTTACACTGATCTTGATTTTTTTTTTTTTCTTTCTGTTTGCTGCTCTCAGGCCTTTCTCAACACAGCTAAAGCCATCTACAGAAAGATCCAGCAGGGTGAACTTGACATTTCCAATGAGGTGAGTTGTTGGACGGAAGCCTCTCTCGGTCTCCGTCAAACCCATAGCCAGGAATTCTGTAATGGGGCAGAAGGCGTCGTTATAATACAGCCGGAGTCTTAGCAGAAGGAGCTGGAAGTTTGGAAAATTCCATGCAGTGTTAACGCAATTTATCTTTAAAAAATGGTTCAGATCACAGGCAGTGGCTTGCACTCACTAGAATCAAGATTTTTGATATCCCATACAGTAATCAATAATCCTACCAGGTTTCTGCAGACTGACACTAGTAATGCAGAATAACAAAATTGAAGGGACCTTGGAGTCTTCTAGTCCAATCCCCTGATCAAGCAGGAAACTCTGTACCATTTCAGACAAATGGCTGTCCAATCTCTTAAAACCTCCAGTGTTGGAGCATCCACAACTTCTGGAGGCAAGTCGTTCCACTGATTAATTGTTCAAAACTGTCAGGAAATTCCTCCTTAGTTCTAGGTTGGTTCTCTCCTTGATTAGTTTCCATCCATTGCTTCTTCTTCTTCTGCCTTCATTTATGAGGCTTTCCCAGGTTCAGTTACATCGGACTTCAAACTCCAGATAGACAGATTCCAATCTGGTAGGCTTCCTTGCCTTCGCCAGTTGGAGAATCCCATGTAAGAATGTTACTACATTAAAAACAGCAATAGCACTTAGACTTCTACACCACTTCACAGTGCTTTACAGCCCTCTCTAAACCTCTCTAAGCGATTTAGAGAGTCAACATCTTGCCCCCAAAATCTGGGTCCTCATTTTACCGACCTCGGAAGGATGGAAGGCTGAGTCAACCTTGAGCCGGTCAGGATTGAACTGCTGGCAGTCAGCAGAATTAGCCTGCAATACTGCATTCTAACCACTGTGCCACCACGGCTCTTGTGCATCCAATTTTGAAGCCAAAGTAGAGATGTATTAATGCACTATTAATGCACATTGCTTGTAGTTTATGAGAATTCATTAACTTGTTTTCCAAAAAGGGCATAGATAGAGAATGAACACTTTTCTAGGTGGGGTAAATTATATGCTTAAGGTGGTCAGGGCAACTACGTTTTAAATGCTTACATGGATAAATCCTTTTTCTTCTCTCCTTCCAGGGACATGGGATCAGGATTGGCTCTAAACAACCAGCAGTTATTCAGGCTGGATCATCCCTCCGCCCGGGACCACAAGGCTCTGGGGACCGATCGGGCTGTTGCTAGGTTTACTTGAAATCCTGTCTGGCCCATTGAGGCTGGTAACAAATGGAAGGATGGTGCTTTTTTTTTTCTTATTCAGACAGCGTTGTGGGAGGTAGGGAAGCAAGGATTGTCCCAATCCAGTTTTCCTTTCCCCTTTTTATACGAATTTGGGGCCAACTTAAATTTAATCTTTGGCTGGGGGCTATAGCACCCCTTTCCAAAATCTTCCCATCAGGGCTGTCTAGCCTTTCTTACAGAAGAAAAGATATTTCCCTCCTCCAGTCTGACTTTATATCAGCAGTGACTTTTCTCCCCACTGTTGAAAACTTCATTCCCTATCTTGGACTCGTTGCATTCTGGGGATCATCCAGGTCGCCATACTTGATTTTAATATTAAGCTGTGATGTACTGTTTTTCTCCTCTTCCTATTAAAAGTTGTCACGTTTGCTTTTATCTGCCTTTCTTTTCTAGTGGGAGAAGGAGGCGAAGGACTGTGTAAAAAGGACTTGCTTCATCTTTTGCCATGGCAATTCTTTAACACAACCTTCCGTTGCAGGTAGTCCTCGACTTTTGATTACAATTAGGCCAAACTTTCTGTTGCTAAGCAAGACAGCGGTTAAGTGAGTTTTGGCCCATTTTGTGACCTTTCTTGCCAGTGAATCATTGTTAAGTTAGCAACACAATTGTTAAGTAAATCTGGCTTTCCCCACTGACTTTGTCAGGTCGCAAAAGGGAATCACACAACCCCAGGACACTGCAACCGTCATCAATACATGCCAGTGGCCAAGCATCCAAATTTTGGTCATGGGACCATGGGGATGCTGCTACAGTGGTAAGTGTGAAAAGTGGTCACAAGCCACTTTTTTCAGTGCTGTTGTAACTTTGAACGGTCACTAAACAAATGGCTGTGAGTTGAGGACTACCTATAATGGAGGAAAAAACATACCTGGCTTAAACCTCAAAGTTTTTGAAGGCAAATCCCTAGAGACCTTTTTAAAGGCAAAGTTGGTGTTTGTGACGATTGTAACCAAAATTTAAGGTTGCCTTTCATCAACTCGTATTTGTTTTTCAAGGTGTTCCACATGGTTTATCAGTATCAGCTGTCTGACTTGTTTTTTACTGGAGAGGCCAAAGGATCGGAACCAGGTTTAGATGTGTTGATATTGAACTACGTTGGAATAAACCTGAGTTTGGTTATTCTTGCCATTTTGGTTATTTCAAAAATAAAACAAGTTTGAACTATTTGTTTAGTTATGACAAAAACATTCAGGGAATCAAATTGCAACCTTGTGCAGTAATGTGAAAGTAATCACTGTTCACCACCACCGATCACTTCTGAGTATATGCCAGTAAGAGTTGATTATGCATCATTTTAAACAGAGTTTTTGCAGACAGCAATTTTAGTTCTGAAAGTGGGGAAGCTTTTTTGTCCTTCTACTGAGTCACATATGTATGTTTTAGAAGCTGCATTCTATCCAACCTCACAGAGTAAGCCTTTTCTAAAGTCTAAATTCCAAGATTTGTTCCAGAAAAGCAATTGACTTTTAAAAAATTGTAGCTACCTTTTATTTTTTTTATAAATAATGGGCTGTCTTTTTAAAACAAACTTGCAGATGCAGTGCCCAGCAAGCGCAATTATAAAAGGTTTTAAAATACATATTATTTTAATGATGATTAAGTGCCATCAAATTATTCTCAACTAGCAATCACATAGATACCATGAGAATAAAATATAATATTACAAATAATGGGTTTGAGTGTGTGTTATGCCATGATTCTTTAGTTTCATTCCTGATTTGAGTTTACAAGAACAAATGTATCTCAGTAATACTTGGTATTGTGCCAGTCAAAATTTGTGAACATCTTCCTGATTCAGTCTTGGTCTCTACCATCTCCGCTCAAAAATAAGTTCTATTAATGTCACCTGTAGTCCTTGATTTGCATCCACAATTGAGCCCAAAATTTTGGTTGCTAAGTGAGACAGTTGTGAGTTTTCCCCATTTTATGACCTTTCTTTGCCACAGTTGTTAAGTGAATCACAGCAGTTAAATTACGGTAACACAATTGTTAAGTGAATCTGGCTTCCCCATTGACTGCTTGTCAGGAGGTTACAAAAGGTGATTACATGACGCTGCAACCGTCATAAATTTGAGTCAGTGACCAAGCATCTGAATTTTGATCACATGACCATGGAGATGCTGCAACAATCGTTAAGTGGAAAAACAGTCATAAGTCACTTTTTTCAGTGCCATTGTAACTGGTCACTAAATAAACTGTTGTTAAGTCAAGGACTACCTGTAGAACCTATGAAAACTTATTTTCTAGGTGAACAATGCAAATATGGCATGGCTCAAATGCGGGGACGGGATTCCCATGTGGAACTCTGTAAGCCGAATCCCTTTTTCCACCTGGTCGTGTGAACAGGTCACTCAGATTCTTGCACCCGATTCATTCATCAGGTTAGGGCACCGAGAACGGCTGAAGTTCCACCTTGCGCGTCACTTCAAAACCTCAGAAGCGGCTTTCCTGCCCGGTACAGGTAGTCCTCGACTTACAACGGTTCATTTAGTGACCATTCAAAATTACAACGGCAGAGAAAAAAGTGATCTATGACTCATTTTTCACATGACCATTGCAGCATCCCCATGGTCAGGTGATCAAAATTCAGGCACTTGGCAACTGACTCATAGATACGACGGTTGCTGTGTCCTCGGGGTCACTTGATCCCCTTTTGCGACCTTTTGACAAAGTCAATGGGGAAAGCCGGATTCACTTAACAACCGGGTTACTAACTTAACAACTGCAGCGATTCACTTAACAACTGTGGCAAGGAAGGTCGTAAAATGGGGCAAAGTTCATTTAACTGCCTTGCTTAGCAACAGAAATTTTGAGCTCAATTGGGGCCAACTGTATAATGGTCCTGCTTGGAAAGGCGTTTAAAAGCGCCGGAGTCACTCCGGAGCGCAGCTTCCGGCCAGCCCGGCCTTGACCCCCATTCATTCCCGGTCCTGTAATAAAAGCAGGCGATCCAAGATGGCTTCCTCACCTAGGTAACTAACCCACTGCCTGATTGCGCGGGCATGAGAGCCGGGGAAACGCAACTTCCCGCAGGCCAATCGCGTCCGCTGCTAATGACAGTTTATATCGCAATGAGCCATTGCCATGGAGGAAGAGGAAATCAGGCGCCTATTTAGACAGCTTCTTCTAAGGAAGGCCCCCTCTCGCTTCCCCCTCCATACTCCGCAGCGAGCGAGCGAGCGGGCGACAGACTTCCTGGAAGGCCTCTCAACCTAACATGCTTGTTTGCTTCACCCCCCTCCTTCCCGCCCGCCGCCGCCGCTTCCGAACCTCATGGGCCTCTTCGGCGGCGAAGCCATAGCTTAGGAAGCGTAGTAGGCGTGGCTTGAAGGCGTCCGAGCGAGGTTAGGTTGCACCGTCCATGCTCGGCTGCCTTGTTCTCTCTTCTCTCTCCCTCCGAGAGGGGAGGGGGCGGGAGGAGTGAGCGGCTCCTCAAAAGGGCGAGGCGGAGGTGGGGAGAAACCCCCCCACACACACACACCTCTCAGGTAAGACCCCGCTTTTTTTTTTTTTTACTTCCCCCCCTCACCGACCCACACGAGGGTTCGGGAGGGGGGCTATTATGGGATGGCCTTTCCTCTTTGCAGGATGCAGGCCCGATGCAGGGGCATTCCCCTCCCCCTTCCTCCTCCTTCTCTTCGTCTTGCTACAGGGAGCGAGAGGGGCCAATTTTAGACAGAATAAAAGGAAGAATCAAAGCTTGGCTGCGAGCCGCCTTTGCTCTCCCCCCCCACCCCCGTTTTTTTTTTCCTTTCTCCCCTCTGTTGAAAGGAGGGAGAGAAGAGGAAGGAACCATCGAGACTCGGCTTAGCGAAAGGAGAGAGAGGGAGAGGGGGAGATAGAGAGAAGGGGGGAGAGAGAGGAGGGTCCTTTCCCCCCCCACCTTCCTCAATCCGCCTCCTCCAGCCGGGCAATCTCGGTTCGGCCCCGGAGCAAGGATGCCCCGCCGGGAGAGCCTGAAGGCCGGGAGAGCCTGAAGGCGAGGATGCGTGGCTCCCTCGGGCCGCTCTCCCCCTCTGGGAGGGCCAGGCAAGGTGGGTTCGCCCACGTTGGCGGGATGGAGGGGCCCTGGAGGCCGGGGGGGGGGGGGGGAGGAGGCTGATGGAAGGCCTGGGGCGCAGGAAGGGAGTGGGGGGGGACTCCCTTCTGGCTCCATGTGGCGCTGGGAAGCCGCGGGGGCTTCGCTGCCAAGGTGCTGCTGCCGCCCTTGCCAGGTGGGCATCCGTCAGAGGCGGCCTGAAACTCCTCCTCTGCCCCCTCCGGGTGGGTAGGTGAGTGGGCTTCAAAAGTGGGGAGAGAACCGGGCCGGACCGGGATCACACACACACACCCGCCCGGCAGCCACTTCCAAGCTGCTATTGTGGTTGTATGGCGGTTGCTGCTGCTGCTGTGGCCCCGGCTTGTGCCTAGAAGTGCTTCTTCACCTGGGAGACTTCCCTAAGCGCCTGCCTTCCGTCCGACGGAAATTTCTGGCTGTGTCATGGTTTCAGTATTTTTCTCCCCGTGGACGAAAGGGCAGGAGATATATGTGTGTGTGTGTGTTTGTGTATATATATGTATGTATGTATATATATGTATAAATGTATATGTATGTATATATATGTATATATGTATATGTATGTGTGCATGTATAGGTGTATGTATAGGTATATACATATATGTGTGTGTGTGTATAGCTATGTATATATATGTATAGCTGTGTGTATATGTATATGTACAGGTGTGTGTATATATGTGTATATGTATGTAGGTATGTATAGGCATATATATTAATGAAGGAGAATATTTGTTGCTCAGGGTTGAAATGAGGGGTCCTGGGTGCTCTCTGAGCTTGCTTCTTTTCTTGCAGACGTTTCATGACCCTAACTAGGTAACATCATCAGGGTTAGTAAGGAGTGTGGTTTGTTGTCATATAAACCCACTCCTTATTAGCACTGATGTTACCTAGTTAGGGTCATGAAACATTTGCAAGAAAACAAGTTCAGAGAGCACCAAGGACCCCTCATTTACATTATTG
Source organism: Azemiops feae (assembly GCA_023970755.1). Taxonomy (NCBI): domain Eukaryota; kingdom Metazoa; phylum Chordata; class Lepidosauria; order Squamata; family Viperidae; genus Azemiops; species Azemiops feae. The sequence continues at coordinate 1,204,742 of JALGBA010004027.1, read as the reverse complement.
GTGTTGTTATGGTTGGTTGCACAGTCAGCCAGGTGTTCAGACTGGGTTTGGCATTTTTGTCTACCAATTGAGTCCTTACCAAGGACCTGGGATAGGCAGATGTGGCTGTTTGATGATATTACAGATATTGTGGCAGATAAGAATCATCATCATCATTATTATTATTATTATTATTTTGATTCACAGTCTGGGACTGGTAAAAACTTAACACTTCAAGTCCTAACTAAGGACCTAAGAGCTATTAAGGTAGCGTCTGAGTATATAGGCAGTTCCTAGTAGGATGGTGGGTTGTTGGTATTTTTTTTTTTTTTTTTGCAAAGTCAGGATATTCAGGTCTAATAAGTTCAAAGTTTCCATGTATCCAGGCAGCTCTTTGGGTATTGCTCCAAGGGCTCCTATTACTCTTGGTACAACCATTGATTTCTTCCTCCATAATCGCTCAACTTCAATTTGCAAATCACGATATTTTGTTATTTTTTTTCTAGCTATTTCTCCTCAATTTGTGCATCACCTGGTATTGCAATATCAATAAACCAGACTTTTTTCTTTTCCACAGTAGTGATGTCTGTTAATAACTTAACAGTTCAAATCCTAACAATTCAAGCCCAGTAAAGACTTAACAATTTAGGTCCTAACCAAGGACCTAATAAGAGCTGTTAAGGTAACATCTGAGTATATAGGCAGTTCCTAGTACGGTGGGTTTTTTTTTTTGCAAAGTTGGAATATTCAGGTCAAATAAGTTCAAAATTATCATTATCCAATTGCATTTGTCTAGTTTCTACCCCTCCAAGGGTACACATCGCCCTCTTCTCTCTCAATTTGCCAGTCATCCCGACAAGGTCACAATAGAGTCTCTTTCTGTTTCAAGTAGGCTGGGGGGGGGGGACCCATCATTTACTCCAGTTTGGTTGGAAACTGGAACTTCTAAGTAGAAAATCACAGCTGGAGTACATTATAGCCATGTTTTCTCAGACCAGATATGACCTTAAGCTGCTCTGTTTTGAGGTGGGGGAAGGGGAAGAAGAGGAATAACAAAACAGGGGTCATTTCTCTGTAACTGTGCTTGGATTAGGGGTATTGATGGAGAAACATATGTGACTTGTAGTTTCTCAGAAGCTGTCATCAAAATGTGGAAACTTTCTATATATGTATGGTGTTCTGGTTAACATGTTAGATAGACTACAACTCCCACACCACCTCATCCAGCATGCTGGTTTAGGTTGTGAAAAGCCAGCTTTGACCCCAGTACAGAATTTCAAAAAGTATTCTCAAAAAAACTGAATAATATTATAGATCACAGTCATTTCCCTCCAGCCCTGATTACTCCTGTCTCTTTTTCTTCTTCTGCAGAAAGCAGCTGCAAATCCATGCTATTTACATGGAAGTAAATTCTGTTAGACTCAGTGCGATTTACTGTTGGGTAAGTGTAGTTTTACCGTTGAATGGCAGAAAAGTTGTTTTATTGTGTAAGTGTCAAAATAGGTGGATGTCCACATGTAGGTGTTTTTAAGCTGAAATAGAAACCATGTTATTGGACAAAAAAAAAATAGCTGTGATCCAGTACAAGTGCACTCATTAGAATTGCACTGTAAATATGAAAGAGCAGCTTTCGTGGAATTTTTGTAGTCGAGAATGTCATCTTTTCATTTTATTTTTCAGTAATTCTGATAATACAATTGCGCAGAAGACCTATGCATTGAAAGCAACAGGGCTTATCCACCTGTAAGTGGGTTATAGGTCTGAAATATTTCTAACCTGTTTTGGTGCCCCTGTCTGCTACCTGTCAGTTGTTTCTTGACAGCTGGCTTATTGTGCTGAGAGGTAATAACTAGGTTAAAAAGGTAAAAAGCAATTTGTCTGAAATGGTATATGGTTTCCTGTTTGAGCAGGGGTTGGACTAGAAGACCTCCAGCTCTGTTCTGAAATATATTAAAAGGATAGATTTTCCACTATCAGCTCCTTAATCTTTATTTTGCCATAACCATTATACTCTACTTTTCCATTACAATGTACAGAGGGAATAGTTACAGTGAAATAATAATTAATATGAAGACTGCATTTGCATACGAGTGGACTATGTCATGATATCTGAAGATGCATTTTTACCAAAATGAGGAAGGGCTGTATTTGTATCCTGTACCTATAATTTAAAGAAGGGGAAACAGGATGAGTGGAGAGGACCCTGGAAAGAAATTTGGAGAGGACCTTGATCATCTTGGTGAACCATAACAAAACACCTCTTCCCCTTCCAGAAGGAAGGTCCTTATTATTTCATGATTGACTGATCCAAGTTCTGGGTGTAAAAAAAAAAAATTACTGGTACTAATGCAGTTGGCTTGTAGGCCATACTGCTCTGTGAATGGGATTGCTGATGGCATGGACTCTTGTCTTGAGAAAAAAAGGATGGAGATCCTTTGTAAAGATGGGATCTCTCTTGGTTGGGTTTCAAATAGTCTTCCCTCTCCAGTTGCCTTCCAGATGTAGTGCATTACAGCTCCCATAACACCATAGTCATCGTAGTTGGGGATGGACCATCTGGGATTTCTGGAGAAGGAGAATGGGGATTTTGCTATTTTATCTCCCAAATCTGGTCACAGCCTGTATATTTAGAAAGAGTAACAGTAAACAGTGAGCAACAGCAAAGAGGAGGAGGGTTAGGATCAAATGACCTATCATTCCAGATTCCAAGTTGTTCAAGCAGTTTGACATATCAATAATTGAAATAAATAAAACACAACTCTGTAGTTAAGTTGCCAGGACTTTTTTGTTTGCTTCTTCCTGGAGGAACTGCCAAGTATGGAGATCTGCCCCCTTCTGTCTTCAGCTTGGGAATCCAAAACCTGTGGCAAGACAGAGTTGCTCCGTGTAGCTCCCTGCAGGAAGTGCAGACAAATCTGGGAATCGCAGCTGGTTACAGAGGATTGAACTGCCCACGGTCAGGGTCCAGTGCTTGGAGGATCTTTAAAGAGATCTGTAAGTCTTGTGATCTGAAAAGAGCTGGATGCAGGCGATTTACCACATTCCCATTGTGATGGCATAGAATTTTTAGATCTGATCTTCAAGGGTTCAGTTCTGCCTGCTGAGGAGGTGGTTGGCAAACCATAAGGAGTTTTTCCTGTCTTGGAGCTATTTTATAACTCCTTAAAATATAGAAAGTGAAAAGACAGTTCTCTTGGTTTGCCGATAGGGAACTGGTTGTTAAAAACAGCTTTTGTAAATAAACCACTTGCATTCACTTATTAATTTCTAACTCTGATATTCAGACTGTTCTTTCATTTCTCTGAGAATTAACACCCATGCATTATTTTTCACCTGGATTATAGGCAAGTGCTTTTGACATATCGTTGTAGGTAGTGTGTAGTTTTGCCAGATGTCCACAAAAAAAGTTCTCTTTCTCTTTTTTTCTTTGCCATTTTTAGCAAAGGGCCTGAGAAAATAGTGCAGGAAAAATCGTATCTGCTGGGTTATATAATTTCAACCAAAACAGCATCAGATGTAAGATTCACATTGTTTTCTGACAATTAGAACAGTTAATCAGTGGAACGGCTTACCTCCAGAAGTTGTGGGTATTACAATACTGGAGAATTTTAAGAAGAGATTGGACAACCATCTGTATGAAATGGTACTATAGGGTCTCCTGCTTGAGCAGGGGGTTGGACTGGAAGACCTCCAAGGTCCCATCCAACTCCGTTATTCCATTATTTGTGTCTGGCATTGTAAGTTTTCCAAATTGACTTTATAAATTTGGCTTTTAGCTTCATAGGAAAATCTGCAATTGGTCATCAAGAGTCCATAATGTTGTCTTTTGATCAAACCTTTCATAAGAAAGAAGAAAATGTGGCTAAAAACCAGAGCTCGAATACAAAGTATAGCAAGAATATGTTAACATAAGCTGTACATATGCTGAGACTACAGTTCCCAAAGTCCCCTAGCCTAGCCATCATTGCTAAGAATTCTGGGTGTTGCAGCCACAGTTTATTCGGAGAGATGTCAGGTTAGAGAAAGCTGACATGGATGTCCATTTTTCCAGATTCTGAAACCTTTGAGAGGTGGGCTGTTCAGGTTTACAAAAGAGGAAGTTTTTAATGTGTTTTAATTTGTTTTGATTTTGTGCAAGCATCTGTGGTTCTTCGAAAAGACTGGCTTTAGATAAAGAAAAGACTAGTGGTTAAAGAGAAGTATTTGATACATTGCTTATTCTTCTTTGCACATTTCCCAAACACCTCTGTGGCAATGAGAATCTCACAGCTGGTAGGTGTACTCGGTGGAGAATAAAAGAGAAATTTGTCATGATTTTTTAGAAAATTGTGCCATGAAACAGTTGCCCAGCTCTTAACTAAAGGCCAGTTCCGTAGCCAATGTGCTATAGCTATCCTTCCCATGACAATCCTCAACCTATTTTTTTTGTCTTTCCTCCTTGGTTGCATAGTGACCAAAGGGAAGGAAAGTATGATTTCTCACACAATCTCCCAGAACATTTGGGAGAACAATTTAAAAACAATAACATCAACGTAGCTCTGTGTTCTTTGCATTTTTCCCACGGCCAGGGCTGAAATGCATCTCTTCACAAGCTTATAAATGGGGGGGGGGGGGGGGGATACCTTTTACAGGATGATTTGCACGGTTTGTACTGATACTGACAGCACTGTCCTGTACTCCATCACAACAAAACAACCATTGAATTTCATCCATAAGATGTAAAGCAATGCTGGTGCAGCAAAGGTTGAATCTGAGGAATCAGAATGACTGGTTTGCTTTCGTAGATAGTGAGTTGATCTTCGGTCTAGGTTGGTGCTCATGAAGGTATGTGGCTAAAGATGCTGATAATGTTTTTTTCCCCGAGTGTGTATGCGGATGCGTAATCCCTTTCCATCTGTACTTCCTGCAGGCTGGATGTGTGTGGTTTTTTTTTGCAAAGAAGTGACCTCTTCACATGTATCACTGCAGCTTGGCACGACAAACTATTGCCCAGTTCTGCAGAATTTTGAGCAGGGGTGAAAAAAAATCTCCTTGCATACAGTCAACAGTTCTCTGTAGCCCAAAGATTGTTTCTCAAGGTCACCCCCCCTTTCCCCCCCCCCAGCCTCCTCTAAGATTAGGATTGAATGAAACACGCCCACAGCTTTCTTTGGCTCTTTTTTTTTGTATTGACTTACCTTCTGAAAGTTGATTAAAACAACCAGGGGACTCTGGATGCTGTACATAACATTGTGAGCAGGTGTTTGCTTCTGTGCACAGGTAGTCTTTGACGTAACGATCACAACTCAGCCCCAAATTTCTGTTGCTAAGTGAGCTGTGCCCCATTTGGCAATCTTTTTGCCGTAGTTGTTAAGCGAATCACTGCAAGCTGGTTAAGCGGATTATGCAGTCATTAAGCGATGCTGGGTCCCCCCCATAGAATTTGCTTGTTGGAAGCCGGCTGGGAAGATTCCAAACGGTGATCACATTGAGCCTAGGACAGATCAACTGTCCTAAATTACACGCCAGTTGCCAAGTGCCCAAATTTTGATCACGTGGCCATGGGGATGCCACGACGGTTGTCAAATGTGGACAACTGGTCATAAGTTATACATTTTTTCCAGTGCCGTTGTAACTTCAGAGGGTCACTAAATGAATAGATGTAAGTTGAGTAATACATATAAACACCCAAATGTCTCTTTTCTGTCTTTCCCCACTCTAATAGATTCTGTAAGGATTCCTATAACAGGGTTTAATCCTGTTATAGCAATACTTACAGAATCTAGAACTGGACTAACCTTTGGCAGAGAGGCCACATACGGCATGGGAAAATTCACGGTGAGAAGGAATATCCATCATTAATGCTGACCCATGAATAGGCGGGAATTCAAGCAAATAGAATAGAAGAATAGAATAGAATAGAATAATAACTTTATTGTCACTTTAAATGTACACTAATCAACATACATTAAAATGAAATTTCATTGCATACAGCTCAAAGGATAACCACCTCCAATATACATTACATAAAAATGACCAAAATAATAATAATTATGGATATATCCACATACACACAAATATATGACCCAGAGAAACAACACAGTCCAGTTATATACATACACATGGCGAGAAAAACGAATCTTGTGAGTTTACCAGACGGATGGCATAGGGCAGACATGTCAAACACAAGGCCCGGAGGCCGGATGCGGCTCCCGAACTGGTTTCATGTGGCCCGCGAAGCCATCCTGGAAACAGTGAGGGAACGGCCCCCGCTGCCTTGGCCCTGGCCCTGGCCGGCCGGGAGCCAATGTACAATTTTGTGGTGGCCATCTATGCTGAAACGCATTCAGTCTTAGCTCCACAAGGCCGTCTGGAAACAGCGAGGAACCAGCCCCTGCTGCGTCGGCCCCGCCCCCTGGGTGCATGCTGGGGAGGCTCCTCCAGTGGACCATGCCTTGGCACTTGCCCTGGTCCCATCCCCTTCTGCCAGAGACCCTCAGATCTGTCCCACTCCTGCCCAGGTCCCATAGGCCCCCTTGACACGAACGATGTAGAGCTGGCCATGCCCACCCAGTAGGCCACACCCACTCCATCCGCGCCCACCCAGTAGGCCGCATTCACCCTGGCCACACCCACCCGGCCCCCCTGAGGGCAACCGCAATGCTGATGTGGCCCTCAATGAAATTGAGTTTGACACCCCTGGCATAGGGTACAAAGCTGTTACAAAGCTGTTATAGTTTTGGGTGTTCTAGATAGGGTTTAGGAAAACCACTTGTTTTGTTGGCATATTGCAAAGCCAAACCTGGTAGCTCCTTCAGTGGGGGAGGGGGGGAAGCATTTACAGGTAGTCCTCATCCTACAACACTTCACTTAGCGACCGTTCAAAGTTACGACACTGAAAAAAAAATGACTTATGACTGTTTTTCACACTTACGACCTTTGCAGCATCCCTTTGGCCAAGCGATCAAAATTCAGACGTTGCTTGGCAACTGACTCATATTTATGAAGGTTGCAGTGCCCCCCCCCGGGGTCATGTGATCCCCTTTTGTGACCTCCTTAGAAGTAAATCAGTGGGGGAAAACCAGATTCACTTAAAAGACTGTGTGGCTGACAACTGGAGTGATGCATTTAACAGCCGTGCCAGGAAAAGTGGTAAAACGGGGCAAATTCACTGGGTAAACGTTTTGCTTAGCAACAGAAATGGTCGTACGTCGAGGACTACCTGTATTACATGGTTTGCCATCCGACAATGTAATCGATTGGGTGTTTGTCTTTAAGAGATCACGCTGTAGTGATGCTTAAGTTGCAATCACAGGTGCATCTCAAGGTGCATTATTTCTCATGAAAAAATATATGGTATCAATTTAAGGGCCCATTCCATGTTAATGTGAAAAAGTCGGTCTTTTGTTTATACCAGGGGTAGGCAACCTTGGCTCTTTTATGACTCGTGGACTTCAACTCCCAGAATTCCTGAGCCAGCATGGCTCAGCTTGGAAACCTCTCCCTTTCTCCTCAGCATGGCTGGCTCAGGAATTCTGGGAGTTGAAGTCCACGAGTCATAAAAGAGCCAAGGTTGCCTACCCCTGGTCTATACAAATTAAGTAAATCATTTTAAGGAAGAAGGGTTGAAGTGATGGTCAGGTTAACGAACTTCTCAGTGGTTTTTTTGTAGATGACCTAAGAGGGAAAAAGATTCTCAGATACATGCAATTTGTAGGGGAAAAAACCCAATAATGGTGGCAGGTAAGAAACCACCCATACCTGAGAAAAGAGCATTTATTCTCAGATGACATCTGCTCTTCCCAACCTCTCCATGCAGGAAAGTTGCAAAGCAGAGCCATCACTTACTTTGGCTAATGCTCAGCATTGGGCATTTAATGCTATATCCCAGTGATGGCGAACCTTTTAGAGACCGAGTGCCCAAACTGCAACCCAAAACCCACTTATGCATCGTCGAGTGCCGGGTGGATGTGGCCAATTGGGTGGGCGTGGCTGTGGTGGTAACGGCAGACAGGGTGGGACTAAAAAGTTCAATCAATCAATTCCAACTTTGCAAGATCTTTTTTTTCCCCGCAAGAAGTTGAAATTGACTGATTGAACCTTTTTTTTTTTTTTTTTTTTGCACACGGCGGCGGAGGCCTAAAGCGAAAAGGTTTTATAAAACCCAGCTGAAGGCCTAGGACTGGGGCAACAGCACGCGTGGCCACAGAGAGGGCTCTGAGTGCCGCCTCTGGCACCCGTGCCATAGGTTCGCCACCACTACTATATCCCCTTCTGTCTTTCACATATACATAACCAGGGACAAAATAGAATGGAATAGAATAACAGAGTTGGAAGGGACCTTGAAGGTCTTCTAGTCCAGCCCCCTGCTCAGGCAGCTATACCAGGGGTAGGCAACCTTGGTTGTTTTATGACTTGTGGACTTCAACTCCCAGAATTCCTGAGTCAGCATGGCTCGTTCAGGAATTCTGGGTATTGAAGTCCACAAGTCATAAAAGAGCCAAGGATGCCTACTCCTGTCCTATATCATTTCTGACAAATGGCTGTCCAGTCTCTTCTTTAAAACTTCCAGTGTTGGAGCATTCACAGCTTCTGGAGGCAGGTTGTTCCACTGGTTAATTGTTCTAACTGTCAGGAAATTCCTCCTTAGTTCTAGGTTGCTTCTCTCCTTGATTAGTTTCCATCCATTGCTTCTTGTCCTGCCTCAGGTGCTTTGGAGAATAGTTTGACTCCTTCTTTGTGGCATCCCCTGAGATATTGGAACACTGCTATCATGTCACCCCTCGTCCTTCTCTTCATTAAACTAGACATACCCAATTACAAGTGCAAAATACAACTGCTACATATTGTTAAGGGACCTGCAGGAAATTTAACTAGATTTTTCTGAATTGCATTCTGAGGAAGGAGTCTTCAGAAAGGACTTTTTCCCCCTGCTAGATATTGAACATTTTGAAGAACAGCAAAGATTTCTAAAAGGATGAGTTCCCGTGCACACAAAGGAGCAAGATTATTTATTTATCTAAAAAATGTATTTGGCTACCCAACTTGAACAGCAGCAGCTCTAGGACCCCACTCTCTGTGACAGCCATTCAGGTGGTAATTAATCAACTTGGCCCTGATATCCAGATTTTTAAGAGTTTCTAGTATGGGAGTAGAGTAGAGCAGAACAGAACAGAACCTTGGAGGTCTTCTAGTCCAGCCCCCTGCTCAAGCAGGAGAACTTATACCATTTCAGACAAGTGACTGTCTAGTCTCTTCTTAAAAACCTCCAGTGATGAAGCACCTACAACTTCTGGTGGCAAGCTGTTCCACTGGTTAATTGTCCTCACTGTTAGGAAGTTTCTCCTTAATTCCAGGTTGCTTCTCTCTTTTTTGTCAGTTTCCAACCATTGTTTCTTGTCCTGCCCTCTGGTGCTTTGGAGAATAGTTTGTCCCCCTCTTCTTGGTGGCAGCCCCTCAAATACTGGAATACTGCTATCATGTCACCCGTATTGCTTCTTTTCTTTAGACAAGCCCAGGAGTAGGCAACCTTGGCTCTTTTATGACTCGTGGACTTCAACTCCCAGAATTCCTGAGCCAGCCATGCTGAGGGGAAAGGGAGAGGTTTCCAAGCTGAGCCACACTGGCTCAGGAATTCTCCCTTTCCCCTCAGCATGGCTGGCTCAGGAATTCTGGGAGTTGAAGTCCACGAGTCATAAAAGAGCCAAGGTTGTCTACCCCTGGACTAGCCAAACCCAAGTCGTGCAGCCGTTGTTAAGGAAGATCTTTTGAAGATGGTTCTCTCTCTTTAGTGTTTTTTCTTTGAATTTATCGTCCTCAATTTTTCATTCTGACATGTCCTTGAGGGTGATCCAGGGATTCCCTGGGTTTTGATCGTAAGGCCCTTAGCCAAAGCTGTTGATTGAATCCATGTAAATGGGGATTTGCCCTCAGTTTACACTCGCCACAATCCAACACAGTAGCTTGGATGGAGAGAGTCAGTGATTGGCTCAAAAGTCATCCAACTTGGGGCTCATGGATCCCTTGTCATGCCTTGTCCTGTATAAGACTGGCAGGCAGACCATGTTCCTAGGCCCATTCTTCTCTTACTCCCTACCCTCTACCCCAAGGTCATTCTCTCTTCTCCATCATGTGAGCAAACAGTAGAGATAAAGGGAAAGGGGAGAAATAGATGACAGTGGACTTTAATTATTAGATGTATATCCGCTTTTATTTTGTGCCACTGAAGGCGGAGTACATAATACTCTCATCTCCTGTTTTCCCCCATCACCGCAGCCCTGTGAGGTGGGCTGGACTGAGTCGGAGTGACTGGCCCAAAGTCACCCAACCTGCTTCTGTGCTTAAGGGGGAACTAAAACTCACTGCCTTTCGGTTTCTGACATAGCACCTTAATCACAAATTAGGTGGAAAATGGTAGGTAGACATATATATGAGAAAGGGAGTATATATTTTGTGTGTGTGGATGGATGAAGGGAAGGAAGGAAGGAAGGAAGGAAGGAAGGAAAGGTAGATAGATAGATAGATAGATAGATAGATAGATAGATAGATAGATAGATAGATAGATAGATAGATAGATAGATAGATAGATAGATAGATAGATAGATTCAGTTTAATATTAGGGGTACAGAAGAAGTTTAATATGAAAAGGGATTAACAAGAGCTCACTTAGAAAAAAAAATCTTTTTTCCTTAGGTAGGAATTTTCAAGATGACGTTAAGAAACATGTGGAATGTGGTGTCTTAAAATGAACCCCCTTAAAGAGCTCTCCAGATTCCCATCTCATTTCCTTAACATACAGATTAGCCAAGGCGAACTAATCAAGCCTGACCTGATTTAAACTTTAATGGGGTTATATACTGTATCTCCCACAAATCCTGCACTGAGAATGCACACCCATGGGCAGAATTGTTTTTAAAAAAAAAAGAGAGAGAGAGAGGTGGTGCAGCTGAGCACAAGAGATATGGTGATGGGGAGGCGAGCTCCGTGCACAATAACACACTTGCATATTAGTATGTATATAGGACCTTGACGGGTTCGTGGTTTTTTTGTGCTGTCCTTTTGTGTGTACCTTGGAGCGCTCGCTCGCTCGCCGCCCCCTCCTCCCCCCCCCCCCCCAGTCGGGTAGCTTCAGCAAAATGACATGCAGTGAATGAGATGAAAGAATGCAAAGGAGCAGCCACTGAGGAGGGGGCTAAGCCCCCCTCCCTCCAAGGAGCGAGGGAAGAAGAAGGCTGGCTGGCAGATGCTTGTGTCTGGCTAGCTGGCATGGAGAGGGGAGGGGGGGAAGTACTGGCAGGCCCCAGCTCCGCCTCTTTCTTCCCTCCTCCTTGTGCTGCGCGCTGGAGCCCGCCCGGAGGCTCGGAGGAGGAGGAGCTGCCGCCGCTTTCCAGGCTGGGTAGGATCCGGGATCCCGCTCGGGTTGGTGGGAGACCTTGAGGGCAGGCGGGAGGAGAAAGAAAGCAGAAAAGAGGAAAGGGGGGGTGAGGAGGGGGCAAAATGCAGATGACCAGCGGTAAGCGAGGGAAATTGGAGCTCCCCCTCTCCCTCCCCCAGCATACTGGGTGGAGGCATTGGGAGGGAATGGTGCATACGGATTTTCTTCGTGGGGTGAAGGGGAAGGATGTGAACGGCAGCAGGTGGGGTTGGGGAGGGAGAGGTGGCATTTACCTGCGGCCCTCCCTGGCGAAGGAGGGGAGAGCAGCGTGGGGCAGGGGCCCGAGTGGGTATAATAGACACCCAAGAGGGAGTGACGGGGCTCCCTGTGGAGTGGACGAGGATTAAGGGAAGAAAAGAGGTTCCAGAGGAGGATGCGGGAGGATGGCTGGGCTGCAGGTGGAAAGAGGAAGGGGGCTGGACAGAGGAAGGTGGAGTGTGGAAGTAACTGCCAGGTGGGGAGGGGAGGAGGAGGAGGAATTAATATGCCTCCCTTTCCCTCCCCCCCCCCCGCCAATGCACTGCCATGAAAATTATGGAAATATAGAGGAGAGAACAGCCCTGCAGTGGTTACAAGAGAAAAAGCTGGTGCGGTGAGCAGATCAGCACAGGTTTTTTTTGGTGTGGGACCAGGGTTAAGGGGGAGTGGAAGGGGAATATTTGTAGCTCGGGGTTGAACTGAGGGGATCCTTGGGGCTCTCTGAGCTTGGTGGTTTTTCTTGCAGACGTTTCATGACCCCAATCTAGGTAACATCAGTGGAAGTTTGGAAGCAAAGAGAAATTCAGACATCTAGGCAGGTGGTCAGCCGAAAGGACATCCAAAAGGCAGAAGAAATAACTTGGGGAGGGGAGGATCACAATGGGCTGCAGAATGGAGAGAGAGAGCCAGCTTTGGACTCCATGGGAAAGGGAGGGATCTGGTTGGTTCCCTGTCCAAGGTTGTTCGTATCCCTAGATCACACTGGTAGGGGTGAGGGGGTCAGTTCCCAACTGGCCTGTGAGGTAAGGAACCCATTCGTTTTATCTGCTGAGGGTATTTTGATCCACAAGACTTGGACATTTGAGAAGCTTTCCCAGGTCTGGTCTTAGATTAAATCCTCATCATCCATACCCAGCAGGGCCAAGATCCTAAAAGACAATTGAAAACAAGTATTTAATTCTGAGGAATGTTAGGAATAGTGTTTCTAAACCTCTCACATTTACCTCCCACCCACGAGATCAGTCATGATTGAATGGTAACATGCAGTTCATTTAAACTGTGGCTATTTAAAAAAAAAAAAAAAAGATTGGAAAAGCATTTGTCTGAAATGATGGAAGGTCTCCTGCTTGAGCAGGGGATTGGACTAGATAGAAGATCTCCAAAGTTCCTTCCAACTCTGCTGTTCTGTTCTTTATTAGCAAATGTTTCCACCTTTTGCAGATGGACATCCTTCGTAGGCAACGTGGGACCTGTGCTTTTCCCCTTTTTTACAGTGGCCGGTTTCATCCTTGAGGTTAGGGGTGCCACACACATAAAAGGCGAAAGAGATTGTGATTTGGCCCAAAAGCTTTTGAACAGACACCGGCCTCTGAAAAAATAAAAATCCGAGGTTCCAGTTCTAGTAAAAATAAATAAACAAATATATATTTCTTCCCTGACACACCTTCTCAGCCATGCAAGTTCCAGCTCAAATGTTGAGTTCCATTGCTATAAAAAAAACACTAACCCTAATATTACTGGATAATATCCTTAAACTTTCTGTGCCTTGCTTCAACATCTTTTCTGTAAATTCTTTAACAATGGACACTGCAAGGACACTGGTTTTACAGTTTTGAGTAAACTGAGTGACTTTGTCTTGCAGGGGTAGGCAACCTTGGCTCTTTTATGACTCGTGGACTTCAACTCCCAGAATTCCTGAGCCAGCCATGCTGAGGGGAAAGGGAGAGGTTTCCAAGCTGAGCCACGCTGGCTCAGGAATTCTGGGATTTGAAGTCCACGAGTCATAAAAGAGCCAAGGTTGCCTACCCCGTCTTAGAGTAACACTTTTAGAACTAGAGTAAGATCTCTCGTTCCTGCTATTTTCAAATGCAACGGGCAGGAAAACTTGATGGAGTTCTGCTAGTAAGATTTGCAATAGTTCAGCAAGTTTCCAGCAGTTCTAACGTTACTGCTTAAAAGCCCCAAATTTCCTCCCAGCAGTAGAAATTAAGAAAACCCGTGCTTGAAAATCTTACGTTCTCTAATTCTGGTACAAAAACTAGTTGCTTGGAAATATATTAACATTTGTTTCTCCTGACCCATTGTTTTTACACCAGGCTTCTTCTGTTGGTGAACTTTGTGGTTTTAAATGGAGAACAAAGTAGATTTCAGAAGTGTATAGTTAACTTTGATTTTTTTTTTTAAAAGGGACTATTCATTTATATGATGCTTTCTCCCAGAATTCATTCAAAAAGTCAGAAATAAAATTCAGCCCCTGACTCTTATCAAGTTAAAATATACCATTTTCAATACTTCTGCTCGTATTAACTAATTTTCTGCATGTGGAAAGATGGTATATGGGAGAGACCATGATTTTTTTAAACTGCAGGACTTATTAGCTTTCCGTGTTCCAAATTGTCCATGGAAGCTAGATAAGATACAGTTATATCAAGGCCATCATTTCTACAAACATATATTTAGTTGGATATAACTTCCCTGCATTGAGCATTAATTTATTTACAGGTAGTCCTTGACTTACAACTGTTCATTTAGTGACCGTTCAAAGTTAACAGCACTGAAAAAAGTGACTGTTTTTCACACTTACAACTGCTGCAACAACCCCATGGTCACATGATCAAAACTGAGACGCCTGGCAACTGGTTCCTATTTATGACGGTTGCAGTGTCCCCAGGGTCACATGATCACCTTTTGTGACCTTCTGACAAGCAGACTCAATGGGGAAGCCAGATTCACTTAACAACCATGTTACTAACTTAATAACTGCAGTGATTCATTTAACAACTGTGGGAAGAAGGGTCATAAAATGGGCAAAACTCTCTTGCATTCCTGTTTTTCTTGATGTATACATATTATGCACTCCAGATTTTACAAATGATTCTCCAAGTATAAATCGGAGAATATTGAAAAATCTTCCAGAAACACATTGGCATTTGCAAAAATAGCTGTTTGTAGCCCTTGCTGAATTTCTCCTCCTTTCTTTGTTTGAATGACTCACACAAGAAAACATCACACAAATTCAATGAGAACCAAACAGGTTGGGGCAGGAGAGCAACAAAAATTGAAAAAGGGAAAGAAAAAGAAAACAAAAGGAGGAAAACCTTTGATAATTATGACAGTATCAATTGTGTTATAAAAATGGTTGTTTTGGAAAATTTGCCATTTTTCCTAAACAATAGGCAGTCAGCATAATACATTCATAGCTGTCTATCGTGGCCTGTTCAGAAGTTTTTGCTTCAATTTTTTAGACCCTGAGGAATGAATTTTCGGATACCCAAAGAGCATTCTAATGTAATAAACTTGATACATTTGGAGATTCAGACGACTCTTAATTTGTTCAAAGAAGATAGGGTTCATAATCAAATTGTAGAGTTATAGGAGAGGTTCTCGTATATTAGCATCAGATATTGGAATAAACACTTGGCAGAGATCATGAACAATCACTACAAGTAGTCCTCAACCATAATTAAGCCCAAAATTTCTGTTGCTAAGTGAGACATTTATAAGTTGAGCTTTACCCCATTTTACGGCTTTTCTTGCCACAGTTGTTAAATGAATCACTGCAGTAGTTAAGTTAGTAACCCGGTTGTTACATGAATCTGACTTCCCCGTTGAATTTTTCCTGGTCAGAAGGTTGCAAAAGGGGATCACATGACCCCAGGACACAATGACCGTCATAAAAATGAACAGGTTGCCAAGCATTTTATTTTTGGTCACATGATCATGGGGAAGCTGCAAAAGTCGTAACTGTAAAAAAACGATCATAAGTCACATTTTTCAGTGCCGTTGTAACTTTGAACGGTCACTAACCGAACTGTTGTAAGTTGAGGACTGCCCGTACTTAACTTACCTGAGATATTCAGCAATTTGATTTGGGATCTTGTGACCTCCGTATGTTAATTAGAGCATTCTTGGTTCTTTGAAGAAATTGAGATTGAATATAGACTTCTCAGCACTGATTCAGTAAAATGTCCAGCAGCTCCCAGGATATTTGGTGGGAAACAATAATTGATCTTAAATCCATATCATCCTTTAAAGCAGTGTTTCTCCATCCTGGCTACTAGAAGATGTATAGACGTCAACTCCCGGAATTTCTTCGCCAGCCACACTGGCTGGGGAATTCTGGGAGTTCAAGTTGAGACCTCTTCAAGTGGCCAAGGAGCTGACTTGAGAATTCTGGGAGTTGAAGTCCAGAATTTCCTCACCAGCCCCGCTGGCTGGAGAATTCTGGGAGTTGAAGTTCACACATCTTCATGTGGAGAAACACTGCTTTAAACTATTAACGTTCATTACTTTTAAGTTTAATTTGTCTATTTCCATAAGATGCTCAGGTTGGCTTTTATTTTAATTTCATGTTGGTATAGCCAGCTGCTTGGTGCTTCAGGACAGGCCTCTGACAACTTGTGATTTACTAGGCAAAACATTAGTTGTGATCTAAGTCTATAAGAGATCGGCCAGATTAAAAAAATAAATCTGCCTAGCTCTTTTTAAACAGTCCAAAGCAGGCAACCAAAATGGAAGGGCTTCTGAATCCCTACGTGGTACGCCAGCTATCTTGGATGGAAGAGTGGTGTCTGTAGGCTGGCTCTGTTTTATCTTGTGAGCTTATTTCATTGGATATATAAGCTTAATTGCTTGGGGAAACCTTGGTTAAGGTCTCCATTCGTCCTATATTCAGGCTGGAGTCAGAGAAGGAAGTCAACGTGTCCAACATTCTGAGTCGAGATGGTAGAAACAAGACTTGGTCTACCTTAATTTCCTTTTCAGCAGAAGCTACTTGGGTAGGTGCCACAGATTTCTGCCTCATGGTGAGACGCCATAGAATATCGTCTTCTTTGATCTGTGAAAGCTTGTTTTGCACAATTTGAGCAAAGTCACAAGCTTTCAAACGGCAGTGTGCGTGATGCACAGCCTTTGACATAATCGCCGGTGGCCCATTTTTTCCTGTAATGACAGAGGCCTTGTGCTTACCTAATAAATGGCAAACACCCACACATAAATATACCTCACTCTAACAAAAATAATAGGTAACTGTTAAGAGAAGTCTGAGATTATAATTCAAGTTCATCAGCTGCATTTCTATGAACTGTTACTTGTGTTACTTTTTTCTTCTTATTGGTGAGCTCAGCCTTTATTTGGGGGGCATTTTTCACGACAGCGAGCCCAAGAAATGATTCCGGCTATATACCCTTTTTGTGGTTCTGGATACAGCAGAGAACATATGCAGGCAGAAATCAAAGCAACAGACACCAGAAGTAAAGTTTATTGCCATGCCAGAGTTGGAAAGCATCTATTTTGCAGGATCCAATCTGGGTCGGTCTTTTGAATCCCAGAAGATTAAACCTCCAGTCCCAGTGACCGACCCAGATTGGATCCTGTAACATTATCCTGGGGCATGTATATTTGCCTTCATTCGTGAGCATATATTTTAAAATGGTGAGGCACAGATTAAGTCAAATTATCTTGATCCACTGCCTGGAAGACTACAGAGGTTAATGCTAGTTTGAGCTTTTGAGAAGTTGTTCAAAATCGGACTGCCGTTATTGAAAAGCTATTCTCCCCTATACAGGTGGTCCTCAATCTATGACCACAGTTGAGCCCCACATTTCTCTTAAGTGAGACATTTGTTAAGTGAGTTTTGCCCCATTTTATGCCTTTTATGCCACAGTGGTTAAGTGAATCTCTGCAGTTGTTACATTAGTAGCACGGTTGTTAAGTGAATCTGGCTTCCCCATTGACTTTGCTTGTCAGAAGGTCGCGAAAGGGGACCGCATGATCCTGGGACACTGGCGCCGTCACAAATATGAATCACTTGCCAAATGTTTGAATTTTGATCATGTGATCATGGGGATGCTACAAAGGCTGTAACTGTGAAAAATAGTCGTAAGTCACTTTATTCAGTGGCTTTGCAACTTCGAGCGGTCGCTAAATGAACTGCTGTAAGTCGAGGACTACCTGCAGTTTGCTTTTGCATTCTTCCAACATTCTTCCAACCTCCCAGCCTAGCCTAAATCTCTTGAGATTGGTTTCCCATTTGGATCCAGCCATGCTTAGCTTTTTTGAGATAAACTGCTCTTAGCTAGGTATTTCTGTTTTTATGATATTTTGGGCTTTAAAAGTAACCAACAGTTAATCTGAAAACCTTTTTAAATTGGGTCCAGAAACACGGAGCTGTTACTGATGTCCTGTGTATCTGTATCTATGCCAGAGCTGGCTCAGGAATTCTGGGAGTTGAAGTCCACAAGCCATAAAAGGGCCATCGTTCCCTACCCCTGATCTTATGTAAATCTTTAAAAAGGGGCCCCTGTCATGCATCCTGGGGTTCCCATTATGTAATTGGCTGATCTCCAGGGAGCCAAGGAGATTCCTATATATGCTTTTCCTGCAGTTTGTCGTGAACTTGCTTTGCGGAAGTGGGAAGTAATGGCAGTGAAATTGCTGGTTCAGTTCAGAGACGTAACATCATTGCTGGCTGCCAAACATCTGAACTATTTCCTCCTCTTATGCAGAGCTGGTAGCTTAAAAATACAACATTTATTGTTTTTTAAGGGGGCAAACACATTTCTGGGGTTGATCTAATTCAAAACTAGACAACCCATGACCCATTGGGTATTCGTTTCAGAGGTATTTCCTTACCAGATTCTTCAAGGCCTTCCAACAGTGGCAGAGCTTCTAATGTGCTTGCAAAGTTCTTACAATTTTTTTAAAAACGAAGAACTTCTAACATACTCACTTCCCTGGGAAATAAAATTGGGACAGATTCAGAGATGTAGCTGCCTAGAAAGTAACCCTGGTTGAACTGTGGAACGCAGTCAAACAGTAGTGCAGGAAATATTTTATGACATTATTATATCATAAAATGTTTTATAAAATTTGCCAGTTACGAGAGTCATGGGACCTCGATCTTGGACACATTCTGTAAGTTGGCCTATCTGAGGTACCCTGGTTGAAAAATCGTTGCCTTACAATGCACCATTTTGCCCAGTTAAGGGTTACAAGACATGGGAGTTTTAGTAGAATATAGATGTGCTGCGCATTGAAAACTGAGTCAACACATGGAAATAGAAATATATCCTGGAAAGTGTCATTAGGGTATGCTTCTCTCATATTGCTGTTCATAGAAAAGCACCCCTGCCTGTTTTAATACTGGATGGAATGAGAGTTTTTCTTTGTTGCAAATGACACTTAGTGGGGACATAGTCAAGATGCATAGACTCATGTGTGGCATGGAGACTAGGACCAGGGTTCATCCAGTGAAGGTGACTGGAATGAGGACAGACAAAAGAGAATGGCAATAGCAGTAGCACTTCAACGTATATACGGCTTCACAGTGCTTTACAGCCGTCTCTTAAGCAATTTACAGAGTCAGCCTATTGCCCCCAACAATCTGGGTCCTCCTTTTACCGACCTCGGAAAGATGGAAGGCTGAGTCAATGGCAATGATAACACCGTGTTTCCCTGAAAATAAGACCGGGTCTTATATTAAGTTTTGCTTATTTTCTGGTTAGGTCTTATTTTCAGGGAAATATGGTACTAAATGCGTCCGTCTGGCTGACAATCTCAACTGGGGCTTATTTTTGGGGTGGGGCTTATATTACGAGCGTCCTGAAAAACCATGCTAGGGCTTATTTTCCGGTTGGGTTTTATTTTTGAGGAAACACGGTAGCACTTAGACTTATATACCGCTTCACAGTGCTTTACAGCCCTGTCTAAGCAGTTTACAGAGTCACCATCTTGCCCCCAACGGTCGGGGTCCTCCTTTTACCGACCTCGGAAGGATGGAAGGCTGAGTCAACCTTTAGCCGGTCAGGATCGAACTGCTGGCAGTCGGCATAGTTAAGCCTGCAATTCTGCATTCTAGCCACTGCGCCACCATGACTCATATACAGATAGTCCTCGACTTGACGACTACAATCGAGCCCCAAATTTCTCTTTGATAAGTGAGTTTTGCCCCATTTTACCAGCTTTCTTGCCAGAGTTCTCAAGTGAATCACTGCAGTTGTTAAATTATGAACACTGTTGTTAAGTGACTTTGCTTGTTAGAAGGTCGCAAAAGGTAAATCACCTGACCCCAGGACACTGCGACCATCATAAAACGTGAGTCGGTTGCCAAGCATCTGGAATTTTGATCGCGTGACCCATGTGGGATGCTGCAACGGTCTTGAAGGGTGAAAATCGGTCATCAGTCCCTTTTTTTTCAGTGCCGTTGTAACTTCAAACGGTCACTAAGTGAACCGTTGTAAGTCGAGGACTACCTGTATCTTCTTCACACAGCAGATGATCAAGCTGTAATTCCCGACCGCCAAATGTGGGGCTGGCCGCTTCCTTGAATGTCCTCAAGACGGGGTGGGATATATTTGTGGGAAGCAGGCCTCTCCAGTTTTGAAGTCACCGTGTTGAGCAACAGCTTGTCTTCCAATTCTAGTTGCAGGAGGAACGAGTAGAAAAGGCCTCAGTCCCCATCTCCTGCTTACTAGCACCCATAACCGTCTGTGAGAAACAAAGCTGGAATGAAAGGGAGCCCAGGGCTAATGAGGTGAGATGTTCTTAACCCCATTGTTTCTTCTTTTCCAGCCTGTCCCGGACAACGTGTGCCTTCCTTCATGAGGCGGAGCCTGCTTGATTGACGCTCTTGGATAAAGGAAGGGTGCTGTTGGCAAAGGGACTTCTTCGTCACCTCTTTCCCGAGCCAGGAGTTAGATTCTTCTCCTTCGGTCATGGCTGACCCCATCATGGACCTCTTTGACGATCCTAACCTCTTTGGCCTGGACTCATTGACTGATGAGAGCTTTAACCAGGGTGCTCCGGACCCCATTGAAGAGGCCTTGGGACTTTCAGGGGCGAGCCTGGACTCCTTAGCAGGGGGCCCCAAAGACCAGCAGGTTGCCCCTCAGCCGGAGCCCTCCCAACCAGAGACCCTGCCCCTCCCCAACACGCAACCGGAGTCCGTGACTGATCTGCCCCAGCAAGATCAAGCAGGGCTCCTGCAGGCCCCTCAGGATCAAGAGGTTCTCAGCCAGGGCAACCCGTTCATGGGAGTCTCGTCAGCCACAAACACCTCAACGGTTGCGCCCTCTTCCTCAGCCGGGGGGCAGCACACCGCCGGGCCCCCTCCGGCCCCCAAAATCGTCATCCTGAAGGCCCCAGCGGGAAGCTCCATGACCGGCGCTCATGTGGCCCAGATCCAAGCCCAGCCCATTGGGGCAGCCAACGGGGGCAAAGTGACCTTCGCCAAGGTCCTGACGGGCACCCCCTTGCGGCCCGGGGTCTCCATTGTCTCAGGCAATGCAGTGCTGGCCACCAAAATGTCCCCCGGAGCCGGGGCCCCCGCTACACTCCACCGTCTGGTGCAACCCGGACGTCCCGTCAAGCAGCTAGTCCTGCAGCCCGTGAAGAGTCAAGCAGGAGGGAACGCGGGAACTGCTCCGCTCAAACCTGCCGTCACCCTGACCTCGACGCCAGCCCAGGTGAGCACGCAGTTCTTCCAGGTGAGCATGCAGCAACTTTGGGGTACAACTCTTTGGGAACTTAACCTGGGTTTTTTTTCCCAAGGACTTCCGATTCCAAAAAGGCTTGCGGTGTTGTTTCCAGGGGAATTTGAAAAGGCAGACTAGGCGGAAACACAGCGGAACACAGAGCAGAGCAAGTTGTTATGGTTCCAAAGGAAGATTGCTTTTAATGAGAAACGTGAGGCCTTTACCTCTTAGAACCCATTTATTGCAAAAATAACCTTGGCACTTACATGGACGGATGCCAGAAACTGAATTTCTCTGGCTTGCGTCTTTCTTTTCTTGCTACACCCCTCCCTTATTTTACAGTCATGAATTATGTCTTCCAATTAGGCTGGAGGCCAAAGATTTACTTCCTTTTCTTTCCCGGGCTTTGCTCATGAATCTCCTCCTTTTCTGTCTTCTGAATTAACTCTAAAAATACCAGACAGTTCTGCATATCTTATCAAAGCAATAATATCCTATATTAACAGCGTTGACACGCAGGGGTGTCAAACTCAGTTTCATTAAGGGATGCATCCCTTTGGGGGCAGGGGGCGTGGCCAGCACAACATCACTTGCATCGGGGGGGGGGGCGCCTATCCAGGGCTGGGCAGGATCCAGGGAGTCTCCGGCGGAGGGGGAGCAGGACCGGGGCAGGCTCCATGGCCTGGTCCACCAGAGGAGCCTCGCCATCCCTCTTGTGCCACACGGGGCCCTGAATGGCGGCACGGGCTGTCTGGGGCCCTGGGTGGTGGAGGGCAGGCACCTGGTCTGGCCCTTGAGCTCCCGGGGTGCCATGACCCAGCTTTGCTTCTCCGGGCTTCCGCCCTGTGCGTCCAGTGGGTCGGATCACATGCCTTCCACCCCTGGTGCCTCTGCCTGTCGCTTGAAGGGCCAACCCAGCGGCCTCAGCACTCGGACCGGAGTGTGCCGGCGAAGAGGTGGCCAAGCAGCTGGTGGGCTGGGGCTGCTGTTGGGCACCGCCGGGCCCCTCACACTCGGGTGGGCCAGGCTGGCAGGGGCCAGTCCCTCACCATCTCTGGGGCAGCCCCACGGGCTGGATCTGGGCCCATCGTGGGCCAGATCCGGCCCGTGGGCCTTGAGCTTGACATGTCTGTTCTTGGGGGGCGGGGGGGGGGAGATTCCTAACACCTCCCTAGTTGGTTTTTCCTACATTCTGAGGGCCACGTTAGTTGTCAGAGGAAATACAGGTGGTCCTCAACTTATGATCACGCTTGAGCCCAATATTCCTTTTGCGAAGCAAGACATTTGTAAGGAGAGTTTTGCCCCCATTTGACGACCTTTCTTGCCAGGGTTGTTAAGTGAATCACTGCAGTTGTTAAGCTAGCAACACGGTCGTTAAGTGAATCTGGCTTCCCCCGTTGACTTTGCTTGTCAGAAGGGGATCAGATGACCCCAGCATACTGCAAGGGTCATAAACAAGAGTCAGATGTCAAGCATCTGGATTTGGATCACGGGACCGTGGGGATGCCACAACAACCATAAGTGTGAAAAACGGTCATCGGTCACATTTTTCCGTGCCGTTGTAATTTCGAACGGTCACTCAATGAACTGTTGTAAATCGAGGATTACCTGTAATTTGAGATTTACTAGGAATACAGAAACGGAGGCAGTTTCCCCCCCCCCCGTCTAATCTTCCCAATCGATCATGTAGTTGGGATGATCTTTTTTTATATATATATAATATGGGACATTTGCATTCCTTAAAGTCTGCTGTTAAAGTTCAGCCTGGTCCTCCTCTTACCTGCTCAAAAATATAAAGCGTCTTCCCTGTTAAGTGGTAGAGGTAGGATTGTAACCTCATAGAAGCTGGTATAGAAAATATGCAATGGGTCCACCTACCTATACAGGTGGTCCTCAACTTAACGACCACAATTGAGCCCAACATTTCTGCTGTTAGAGCGAGCCGTTGGTTAAGTGAAAAGTTTTGCCCCATTTTACGATTTTTCTTACCACAGTTGTTAAGTGGATCCCTGCACATCGATAAGTTAGTAACCTGGTTGTTAAGTGAACCTGGCTTCCTCCATTGACTTTGCTTGTGAGGAGGTCGCAAAAGGGGATACAGCGACCGTGTCGTAAATGTGAGCCTGGGGCCAAGCACCTGAATTTTGATCACATGACCCATGGGATGTTGCAAAGGTCGTAATTGGGGAAAACGGATCATAAGTCACATTTTTCAGTGCCGTTACAACTTCGAACGGTCACTAAACGAACTGTTGTAAGTTGAGGACTTCCTGTATCCTGCCCGCCAAGGATGTCAGCTGGCAGCAGGGTCTTTTCTGCAGTGGCCCCTGCTCTGGGAATTATCCTTTCCTCTGAGATTAGAATGGCCTCAACCCTGCTCGCCTTTCATAAAACTCTAAAAAAACCTGGCTGTTTTCCCGAGCTTGGGCTGCTCAGTGTGCTGAGAGCCCTGTTTCCTGGCTTTATGGTTAACTGGCCCGGCAGCTTTTGCTGCTGTGAATTTTTTTATTTTGGATAAAATACAGGTAATCCTCGACTTAACAACCATAACCGAGGCCAACATTTAAGCCAGCGAGACCTGGCTTAAAAACAGTAACTGTGAGAGGAACCTTGGAGTCCTAGTGGACGATCACTTGACTATGAGCCAGCAGTGTGAAGCAGCAGCAGCCAAAAAAGCTAATACAATCCTGGGTTGTGTAAACAGAGGCATAGAATCAAGATCAAGCAAAGTATTAGTACCGCTTTATAAACCCATAGTAATACCACACCTGGAATATTGCAGCCAATTTTGGTCACCATATCACAAAAAAAGATGTTGAGAGTTTGGGGGGGAAAATTCAGAGAAGAGCAACTAAGATGATCAAAAGCCTGGAGACTAAAACATACGAAGAACGGCTGCGGGACTTGGGTTTGGCTAGTCTAAAGAAAAGGAAGAAATAGGGGAGACATGATAGCAGTGTTCCAGTATCTGAGGGGCTGCCACAAGGCAGAGGGGGGCCAGGTTGTTCACCAAAGCACCAGAGGGAAGGACGAGAAACAATGGTTGGAAACTGACCAAAGAGAGAAGCAACCTGGAATTAAGGAGAAACTTCCTGACAGTGAGAACAATCAAGCAGTGGAACAGCTTACCTCCAGAAATCGTGGGTGCTCCATCAGTGGAGATTTTTAAGAAGAGGCTAGACATTCAACTGTCTTGAGATGGTATAGGTTCTCCTGCTTGAGCAGAGGGCTGGACTAGAAGACCTCCAAGGTCCCTTCCAGCTCTATTCTATTCCTATTCTATTCTATTCTATTTCTGTTGCTACGCGAAACATTTGTTAAGTGAATTTGCCCATTTTTACGACCTACTTTGACACAATCCTTCAATGAATGATTGTGGTTGTTAAACGAATAACACAGTTGTTAAGTCTGTTTCCCCCCATAATAAGAAAGTCGCAAAAGGGGGGGTATCACATGACACCCCCCTGGGACACTGCAACCGTCATAAATACAAGTCAGTTGCCAAGCGTCTGAATTTTGATCACATGACCGTGGGGACGCTGCAATGGTCATAAATGTGAAAAACGGTCATAAGTCCCTTTTTTCAGTGCTGTAACTTTGAACCGTCACTAAGTGATCTATTGTAAGTCAAGGATCACCTGTACTTTGTACTGTGGTACCTCAATACTCATCATTAATGGCTTGGATGGCATCATTAATTGGTTCCAGGAGGTGTGACGAATACCAAAAATAATGAGTACCAAACAATTTTTTCCCCACAAGGAATAACATAGTGAGTCACAAGGCAGCCGACATTGACAAGTTCTAGCTAGTGCGTTGAGTACCAAACAAACGATGAGTACTGGGACAAACTTTTAGCAACAAAATGCGTCGATTACCAAATTCGACGAGTTTCAAAGCGGTTGAGTACCAAGGTACCACTATATTTAACTTTTTAAAATTGTTTTTAGTTTGTTAAAATATTTTCATTGTTTTAATTGTAGTATACCTTTTTTAAAAAAAATTCTAAACTGCCCAAAGTCATTAATTGATATGGGTGGCTATAGAAATGGAAGGAAAGAAGGAAGGAAGGAAGGAAGATCTTAGCCCAATAAGAATCTTTGTAGCAGCTTGAACCTGAGGTTTTCTTTATTTATCTAAAAGAAGCTATGCCAGTGGGTGCTGTTGAGAAATAAAATAATTTTAGAATTTGAAGAGCGTGGTCTGAGGTTTGGATGGCATGGTTTTTGTATGATACAATAAAGTTAATGTTGATAGAAATGTTAAAAATTACTGTGTTAGGAGTACCATATTGAAAATATGGAATAAATGTGAACGCAGAATGTTCCCCAAAAATCTTTTTATTTGTCTTGTGCTGTTTATTTTTACAGGCTAGAAACGGTAGGTACAAAAATAGTTAACTTAGGTAGCATATAAGATATGCGTATAGGAATATAAAATGAAATCCAGAGTAATTGGCTGCAGAGGGATTTACTTTTCAGTGGATTTTGTATGCACAGCTAAGAGGAAGATTCAGACTAGATAACTGGACATTTTGGAATTGAACAAGAGGCAGAATATGGAATTGCATTCTGTACAAATGAACGTGTGATGCCCAAAATGTATAATAAACTCCATGAAATATGAAATGGACGAGAAACGGGCTAAGAATTTTGGACATAACATATTGCTGAAACAGTGGGAAAACATGTGGTTGAGAGGATTGAAATCCACATTATTACAACTTGAAATAGAATGTCTATAAATTATGTACTGTTGGTATATGACTCCAGAAAAATTAGCCAGAATGTAATAAGGGTACTTCAAATTTATGTTGGAAATATGTGCAACACAAAGAGTCCTTTTATGATGCCCGGTGAACTTGTAAAAAAAATAAAAATGGTTTCCAAATGTATACACTGTTACAAAGAAACATTCAACTGAAACCAGACCTTTTCTTGTTGGGATTAATGGACAAACACCAAGAACAAAAATTATTTATATATATATGATCACCGCTGCAAACAACAATATGCACAACAATGGAAAGATTCTAAAATACCCACCATGGAGGAACAATCTGGTGAAGATGATAAAACTCGCAAAAAAATGGTAAAAATAATTGGTTTGCCAAGGGAAACATCAACATTACATTTATTACTGACTGGAAACTGCTTATACAGGTAGTCCTCGCTATACAACCACAATTGAGCCCAAAATTTCTGTTGCTAAGTGAGACATTTGTAAAAGTGAGTTTAGCCCCATTTTACGACCTTTCCTGCCACAGTTGTTAAGTGAATCACTGCAGTTGTTAAGTTAGTAACCCGGTTGTTAAGTGGATCTGGCTTCCCCATTGACTTTGCTGGTCAGAAGGTCACAACAGGGGATCCTGGGACACTGCGACCGTCATAAATACGAGCCAGTTTTGAACACGTGACCATGGGGATGCTGCAATGGTCATAAGTGTGAAGAAACGGTCATAAATCACTTTTTTCAGTGCAGTTGTAACTTCGAATGCTCGTTAAATGAACTGTTATAAGTTGAGGACTTCCTGTAGACTTTTTGTTCAAAAAAAAAATGAACTTGTGATTTATGGATGTGAAGATTAGAAAGGGTAGCTTATGGAAGTAAAAATTATGTAACCTTAGAGAGTGAGAGAGAGAGAGAAGGTAAAATATCAATGCATGTATAACCATTGTCAAAAAGACTGGAAGACTGTTTCCTATAATATTTTTCTTTTTGTATTTTCTTATTCACTATTTTCCCTTATTTCCTTTGGTTCTTTTGTAATACTTGTATTGCTTTTCGTCTTCTTAAAAAAAAATTTTTTTTTCAATAAAAATTATGTCTGTGGAAATTCTCAGTCATCCAGGTCATAGTTTTATCCCAAAGGTGCTTTTTTCCACGAGGCAACTGGACTTTCGTGTTTTTCTTTGAAGACGTTTCGCTTCTCATCCAAGAAGCTTCCTCGGCTTCAGAGCTGAAGAAGCTTCTTGGATGAGAAGCGAAACGTCTTCAAAGAAAAACACGAAAGTCCAGTTGCCTCGTGAAAAAAGCACCTTTGGGACAAAAAAAATTACATTAAAAAAAAAATAAAGAGCCAGTTCAGGCCATAGTTCTAAAGCAGTGTTTCTCAACCATAGCAACTTTTAAGATGCCAGCTGGGCAATTCTGGGAGTTGAAGCCCGCCACATCTTAAAAGTTTCTAAGATTGTGAAACTTTGCTCTGAGGCAATACCTGACTTGTTTGAATGCTTCCCAACAGTGTTTTTTTTTTTTTTTTTTTAATTTAAATAAAGAGGTTGCATTTAAAATTCCAAACCATCCGGGAGGATAGAGCCTAGCACAGTGGTGGCGAACCTATGGCACGGGTGCCAGAGGCGGCACTCAGAGCCCTCTCTGTGGGCACGCGTGCTGTCGCCCCAGTCCTAGGCCTTCAGCTGGGTTTTATAAAACCTTTTCGCTTTAGGCCTCCGCGCCGTGTGCAAAAAAAAAAAAAAAAAAAAAGGTTCAATCAGTCAGTTTCAACTTCTTGCGGAAAAAAAAAGATCTTGCAAAGTTGGAATTGACTGATTGAACTTTTTAGTCCCACCCTGTCTGCCGTTACCACCGCAGCCACGCCCACCCAATTGGCTACACCCACCCGGCACTTGGGTTTTGGGTTGCAGTTTGGGCACTCAGTCTCTAAAAGGTTCGCCATCACTGGCCTAGCATTTTCTGACATGCCCATATGTTCAAGCACAGGGACATATTTTGCAGATTCTTAGTCCTTTGCCACCACCTGCTTCCCCTTAAGAGTTCTGTGTGCGTCATTGTGGGAAAGACGAGACCCAAAAGTTTGTGTATGTAGCCTTGGGATGGAGGGTAAGGAGCTGAAGTTTACAGTTGCAGGACTTTTACTGGCTGGGTTGCTCAATCAAAGCATTCCGCTAAAGGATAGCTTTTAAATTTGCTTTTTGTTGAAGCGAAGATGATAAGAAATCTGTTTGTGTTCCTGTGGCTTATGCAGTTAAGCTGGTGGTAACTTTTTTTTTTTTTTTAAAGGGTGCCTGCATGTGTGTGTTCATGTGCACCTGCATACAGATAGTCCTCGACTTAACGACAGTTCATTTAGTGACCGTTCAAAGTTACAATATAACTGGGGGGAAAAGTGATTTATAACCATTTTTCACAGTTATGACCATTGTGGCGTCCCCATGGGTCATGTGATCAAAATTTGAATGCTTGGCAACTGCTTCATATTTATGACGTTTGCAACGTCCCACGATCGTGTGATCGGACCTTCCGACAAGCAAAGTCAATGGGGAAGCTGGATTCACTTAACAACCGTGTTACTAACTTAAGCACTGCAGTGATTCACTTAACAACTGCGGGAAGAAAAGTCGTAAAATGGGGCAAAATTCATTTAACTGTTTCACTTAAATGCAGAAATGGTAGGCTCAATTGTGATTGTAAGTCGAGGACTCTGTGTGTATATATATATCGTGTGTGTGTATATATATATGTGCTTGTATATATGTGTGTGTGCATGTATGTATGTGTATATGTGTGCATATATGTATGTATGTGTATATATGTGTGTGTATATATATGTACACACACACACATATATATGCACACACACACACATATATATATATATGCACACACACACAATCTCTCCCTCTTTTCTACATATGGAATCTAAAGCAGTGAGAAGTATTTTTCAGTTCTAGTTTGAGAGCAATATTTACAGTATGAGTGTGCATGTTTGTTTATTTACTTATTTATTTATTTGGCCATTTAGTTATTTATTTAGCCACCTCTCTTAGAAGTGGCTTGGGTTGGCATTCAGGACTCAAAACCAAACGTTAAAACTAAACCAGCAACCCAGATAACAAATATTTAGGATTTCTTTTTTAAAAGGAAAAAAAAAAAACGCATTCCCAACTTACAGCAGAAGACACAAATGTAAAACTAATCGGCCAGTTAAAAGTTGCTTAAACCTCCTAGCCCAAACATGTGGAGGAGTATCTTGGCTCTGCTTACATCTTTGTTTTTGTGGGGTTTTTTTTTTTTTCTTTTCCTTTTATACGTTGCATAGGAAAAAAAAAAAAAAATGCCGTGGCTACATTCTTTGCTGCGGAGCCTGTGAGAACTGACCATCCTGTTTCTTCCTCTCAGGGGGAATCCAAACGCATCACCTTGGTTCTCCAGCAACCCCCGACTGGTGGAAATGTTCCGGGACAGCGGCAAGTTGTTTTGGGCAGCTTACCAGGCAAGATTGTCCTTCAAGGCAATCAGCTGGCCGCCCTGAGCCAGGCCAAAGGAATGCCAGGACAGCCTGCCAAAGTGGTAACCATCCAGCTGCAGGTCCAGCAGCCGGGTCAGCAACAGCATCACAGCGGCCAGCCGGGGACTCAGAAGATCCAGCTCTTGCAGCAAGCCCCATCCGGCCAGCAGGCCCCTTTAAGCATACCAGCAGTCCAACAAGCACAGGTGGTTGGGGGCTCAGGTCAGAGGGTGACGGTCCCCGTCAAAGTTGTGCTGCAGCCACAGGTAAGGGGATACATTTATTCTCCCATCAGTTGGGAAGAAAGGTTAATAAGCTCTGTTCTCCAGAGTTTTGCCAATACGGTGAGGAAAAACGGGGCAGATGTTACTTGTTTATTTCATTTAGAAAATTGATATTGCCGCCTACTTGCACAGGGCGACTCAAGGCAGGCTTGCACAGGTGTATAAACACCCTATAAAAAGGGATGGAATGGAATGGAATGGAATGGAATGGAATGGAATGGAATAGAATAGAATAGAATAGAATAGAATAGGGAATGGAAGAGGAGAGAGAAGAGAGAATGGGGATAGAATAGAATAGAATAGAATAGAATAGAATAGAATAATAACTTTATTGTCACTTTGAATGTACACTACTCGACATACATTAAAAAGAAATTTCATTGCATTCAGCTCTCAAAGGGTCACCACTTCCATATGACAAAAATAAATAAATACAGAATTATGCCTATACCCACATATATTATATGACACTATAAATAAATAAAAAATAACAAGAAGAAAAATAATAATACCCCCCCCCCCCCCCATCCAGTGACAACACACATTCAAACTAGCCATTTAATGGGCTTTAGTCCGCTCTGGGTTCCCCAAGCCTGCGGCAAAACCAGGTCTTCGGCGCCTTCCAAAAAGAGTGTTAGCACAGGGGCAAGTCTAATCTCTGGGGGGGGGGGATGGTGTTCCAGAGAGAAGGAGCCACCACAAAGAAGACCCTCCTTCTGGGTCCCACTAGATGTATCTCTTTAGCGGATGGGACCCGCAACATTCCTTTCCTCCCCGCTCTAATGGGTTGGGTCGATATGACCGGCAAGAGATGGTCCCTCAGATAACCTGGTCCCAAGTCATGAAGGGCTTTATAGGTGACAGTCAAAGTTGATTCTTTTTCCCAGATACCTTGGTGTTCTTTGATAGCATAAAGCAAGTTGCTAGTCCACGTAGCCAAGGTGGGGTTGGAAAAGACTGTCCATGCAAAGAAGGGGATGAATAAATTGTTTCAGTAGTGGAGACATTGAGGTTCTTTTATCACCCCTTGCAAAGCAGCTAACGCTGAATAAATGGCACACGTGAGATGCAAAGGATCAGGACCATACGTTAAGTTGCAGTTCAAAAGAATTATTGATCAAGCCTAGACACACAAGTCTACCAGTGTTTCTCAACCTGGACTTCAACTCCCAGAATTCCTCAGCCAGCATTCTGGGAGTTGAAGTCCAGATATCTTAAAAGACACCAAGGTCGAGAAACACTGGTCTAGTCAACTAAAATTTCATTACTAAGTTGGTGCCAGATAAGGTCCACAGAATTCGAGGAGAGTTAGACTTGGACCATTTGTGGTAACGTAACGATTCCAAGCAGATGATGCGTTTATCTCCACCCTCCATCTCGGCCTGCTTTTCTATAACACGATACAGAAAGCATTGTTGGAGAAACGAGGTTAGTTTGGTTGACCTGAAATCCTAAACGTTGAAAGAAAGAAAAGAAAAGAAAGAAAGAAAGACAAATCTATTTTTCAGGCATGGCTTCCGGCTTATGGGATGTTCAGCTGTCATTTTTAAAGCCACAATCTTAACCCTTATCTTCCTGTAGAACCTTTTTAGGGCTGAAAAGAATATTATAATCTCTTATTCAGTCATAGTTTTGTTGACCTGAAATCCTAAACGTTAGAAAGGAAGGAAGGAAGGAGAGAGAGAGAGAGAGAGAGAGAGAGAGAGAGAAAAAGAAAGAAAGAAAGAAAGAGAGAGAGAGAAAGAAAGAGAAAGAAAAAGAAAGAAAGAAAGAAAAAGAAAAAGCTTAGTGTATGTGTGGGAATATCGAATTTGTATCTGATTTTTGGAAATTCTGTTATGCTGAGGCACCCAGTCCACATCCTACTTCCCACACTGGGGGGGGGGGGGGAGTGCCTTCCTCTTTGTTGCTCCTGCCTGCCATAACAGAAATGTATTTGTTTGTTTCTTTATCACCTTTATTATCATACCTGAAGGTGGCAAACATATCCAGCACACCTTCCTCCTCCTATTTTCCCCCACAACAACCCTGTGAGGTGGGTTGGGCTGAGAGAGAGGAAGAGGCTTTAGGTCTTCAGTTGTGGAAGCCTCAGG
Source organism: Azemiops feae (assembly GCA_023970755.1). Lineage (NCBI taxonomy): Eukaryota > Metazoa > Chordata > Lepidosauria > Squamata > Viperidae > Azemiops > Azemiops feae. Next base: position 1,173,051 of record JALGBA010004027.1, on the reverse strand, counting down.
CTGTTCTTTCCCCCCCCCCCCCCCTTCAAAATGGTTCCGTTATTAGCCATTTTCTGTATATCAGCCTCTCCGGAGAGAAACCAGGAAGTTTCACTTGAGGATCTCTTGTCCCTGTGTAACCCGTTGCAGGCCAGCTCGTCCCAGGGCAGCTCCTCAGGACTCTCGGTGGTGAAGGTCCTGAGCAGCAGCGAGGTGGCGGCCCTCCCATCCTCCAGCGGCACCACACGGAGCGGCTCGGATGAATCCCGCAAGCTGGAGCATCAGAAGAAGCAGGAGAAGGCCAACCGGATCGTAGCGGAGGCCATCGCCCGGGCCCGAGCCCGGGGCGAGCAGAACATCCCCCGGGTGCTGAACGAAGACGAACTGCCCAGCGTTCGCCCAGAAGAGACGGGCGAGCGCAAGCGGCGCCGGAAGGGCGGGGGCGAGCGCATCGCCAAAGAGGACCGGCCGCGCAAGGGCCGGGGCCAGGCGGGATCTGGCAAGAGCAAAGGCCGAGGGAAACCCAGGTAAACAGCAGCGGAACTGCCTTTTTCCTTCTTCCTCTCCTTCTTTCTTCTTCTTCTTTCTTCTCCTCCTTTTTCTTTTTTCCTTCTTCCTCTTCTTCTTCCTTCTTCTTCCTCTTCTTTTCTCTTCTTCTTTTTCCTTCTTCCTCTTTCTTCTTCCTCTTCTCCTCCTCCTCCTTCCTCCTCTTCTTCTTCTTTCTTCTTCTCCTCCTTCTTTTTCCTTTTTCCTTCTTCCTCTTCTTCTTTCTTCTTCCTCTTCTTTTCTCTTCTTTTTTTTCCTTCTTCCTCTTTTTCTTCTTCCTCTTCTTCCTTCTTCCTCTTCCTCCTCCTCCTTCTTCCTTCTTCCTCTTCTTTTTCCTTCTTTCTCCTCCTCCTCCTCCTTTTCCTTTTTCCTTCTTCCTTCTTCCTCTTCTTTTTCCTTCTTTTTCCTTTCTTCTTCTTATTTTCTTCTTTCTTCCTCCTCTTCCTCCTCCTCCTTGTCATTTCCACTTGTGACTCTCTCTCTCCTTCTTCCCAGCACGATCACGCCAGTTGTTGGGAAGAAACGGAAACGGAACGCTTCTTCAGACAATTCAGACGCCGAGCTAATGCCAGCCCAGTCTCCGCGTGAAGAAGAGGAGACCAGCATCCAGGTGAGTCCAGGGGGAGGGGGGATAGCTGGGTTAAGGCCGTACAGAGAGCTCTGTTTTCACCAGTTTCCAAGAGATGGCACAGTGGTTATAGACACTGAGCTTGTCAGCTGGAAAGCTGGACAGGCCAGGTTCAAGACCCTGAGTGCCACACGATGGGGTGATCTCCCATCCTCGCCCCAGCTCCTGCCAGCCGAGCAGTTCGAAAGCATGCAAATGCAAGTCGATAAATAGGTACCACTTCAGTGAGAAGGTTCCGTGCACCTTTGGCGTATAGCCATGCTGGCCACGTGACCACAGAAATTGTCTTCGTACAAACGCTTGGCTCCCCCAGCTAAAATCCGAAGTAGGACATCCAGATCCAGTCGTAGTTTTGTTCCATACAGTATCAACCTTGTAAACTCTCAAGCTTTCACTCTCCACTGTGTATTCAAGATGGACAGTGATTAATATCTATAGGTTATATGTAAGGGTGTAGGTATGTATGTATGTATGTATGTCTATATGTGTGTTATGCATGTGTACGCTTTTGAGAGCAGGCAACAGGATTTCATTTTTAATGTGTGCCAGTAAAAAATGACAACAACAACAATAATAATAATAATAATAATAATAATAATAATAATAATAATAATAATAATGAAGTTGGAAGGGACCTTGGAGGTCATCTAGTCCAACCCCCTGCTCAGGCAGGAAACCCTATACCATTTCAGACAAATGGTTGTCTGGGGGCCTGCAACTTTCCTGGATTTACATCTGCATTTGTACAGCGCTGGTTTCTGCTTGGGGGAGGGGGACCTGGGGCTATTAAGAAAACTGGGCATGCTTTCCTGCCTCTTTAAGATGCTTGGAGGAAATATATTATGACAATAAAGGTTATCTTATCTCTAAAAAACGGAGATGAGCACACACAGACACACACACAAGAGTCAGACATGACCGGACAGGGAAAACCTTTACTTTTCCAAGAGAAAAAACTCTTTTGAGTCTTGCTTTTCAAAAGTGTTCAGATGATGCTTCAAACAAATGGAAGCCCTCGTTTCAGTGCTTTGGTCCAACTGCTTCTTCTCACCCATTCCCTAATCAGGAGGGTTGCGAGAGCCTCTTCCCTTGCGTTCAGAGCAGGCAAACCCTGAAATGTGTTTGCAACACCAACCCCCCCCCCCCCCCCAATTAAGGCAGATTGCTTTGCTGAGATATACGGAGCTGGGCGTGAATAATTTGGCCTAATCAAAACTTTGAACATTTGTAGTGATTCACTTAACAACTGTAGCAGGAAAGGTCGCAAAGTGGGGCAAAACTCACTTAGCAACTGTCTTGCTTAAGAGTGAAGACTATGGGCTCCATTGTGACCGTAAGTCGAGAATTCCCTGTGGAAGCAATACTTTTAATTGGGTCAAATTCAATTTTACAAGCTTTTTAACGGTTGCTAGGATTCATGGTTCTTATATGGAACACTTTGCAAGTAGAATTGATCCTTCCAAACTGGGAACCTGAACTTTTGCTGACTTCTTCTAAGATTTGGGGGGGAAAGTTTGACCTGCAATGTGACTTAACCAACACTTAGCTGAGGATATCCATCTAATGGTATCCCGCTCTACCATCTAAGAATGTAACTGGTACAGATGTGAATTTGAGGGGTCCTTGGTGCTCTCTGAGCTTGCTTGTTTTCTTGCAGACGTTTCATTACCCTGACTAGGTAACGTCATCAGTGCTTGTAAGGAGTGCTGTTTGCTGTCTGTTTATATTCTGGTGTCTTGCCTGTCTGGGTGGGTGGGGGCAATCTTAGGAGATTCTTTGATAGGGCTGTTTACTAATGGCTCTTTCGCAGTTTCTTGATTGGGGTTTTGCTTCCTTGATTGATGGTCTGAAGTTGACCTTGGAGAAAATCTATGCTGATTTGAGTGCTAATGACTGGTGGGGAGGTGCTGGGGTCTTTTCCTCTTTTGGGCTGGTTGATTGTCTCTTTTGCATGGTCTATAGATATTGTTAATGTCTATGTGTCTATTCATGGCTGATTTGTCAAGAGTTGCCAGGCTTCTAGAAATTCCCTGGCATTTTTGGATTTGGCCTGGTCTAGGATTGTCACATTTTTCCAATTGAAACTATGGTTAAATCCGTCTTATGTGTTGTGAAATTAAAGAATTTTCGTCATGCTTTTTGACTGCCAGTTGGTGTTCATGGATGCGTTCTGCCAGTCTTCTGCCTGTTTGTCCTACCTACTGGTGGTTGCAGTTCTTTGTATGTTGTAGAAGATGACTCCTGTTTTTTTTTCTTCTGGGGTTGGTCTGCTTGGGATGTTTTGAAGGGCTTTAGTTGGCTTGTGTGCTACGCTGATTCCATGGGCAAGAAAACAAGCCAGCTCAGAGAGCACCAAGGACCCCTCATTTCAACCTTGAACTACAAATATTCTCCTTCGTTAGATGTGATTTTTTTTTTCTCTTTGATGGCATGTTATTTTCCCCAAACCTATCTGCCTCCTCTTCTCCCTGCCTCTAGAAACGGCGTTCGAACCGTCAGGTGAAGCGAAAGAAATATACAGAAGATCTGGACATCAAGATCACGGATGACGAAGAAGATGAGGAGCTGGATGTGATGGGGCCCATCAAGACCGAACAGCCCCCAGCTCCGGAACCCCCTGCTCCAGAACCCATCCCTGAGGGCGAGACATTGCCTTCAATGCAGTTCTTCGTGGTAAGGGACTTCCTTAGTCTGGAACATCATCTCCCCATAACCTCTCCCCCCCCCCCCCCCGTTGATTTGCTAAGGCCTAGAATATGTCAACTATCCTGCACAGCACTTGCAAAATCTGGAATGCCTCCTGCCCCAGTTTGCTCCATGGTGAAGTCAGGAATATTGTTTGCCTCTACAGGTAGTCCTCAACTTACGACTGTAACTTTTAAACTTTCTTTAAGCTGCCCCTTCTTTCTTCCCCCACCCTTTCTGCCCAAAGGAAAACCCGAGCGAAGAGGATGCTGCCATCGTAGACAAGGTCCTGTCCATGCGGGTAGTGAAGAAGGAGGTGAGAACTTTTGATCTGCTGCCGCCGGCTGAATGACCTGTGGCTTTCCCGCTGCCTCTGCCCTGCTTTATTGTAAGGATTTGCTTTTCCAGATGGTGAAGGGAGGGGGAGGAGAGGGAAGGGTCCAAAGCCACACAAGAGTCCCTTTGCCTTGTTTTGCCCTTTGCCTTTCCTAGCAGACCTTCCAAGAAGCAGGCTCAGAATTCTCCCCTCAGCCCACTAGGATTTATTAGGATATAATGTTGTAAGACAGATGGGTAGATGGTTAGGCTAGAGGAGTTGGATGGATGGACAGAAGGAGGGGGAGATGGATGGACAGACAAAGGGAGAGATAACCAGCTTTTCACAAATTAATTTGTTTGCCCTAGTGGCGAATATCTGTAGCTCGGCTGTAGGATGAGAGTGAAGGTTCATTCTCTGAGCTTGTGGGTTGGTATCCAATTTTTTTGTTACCAGGCTAGGTAACATCTTTGGCAGAATTTAGGGCAGGGGTAGGCAACCCAAAGCACTCAAAGAACCACTTAGACCAAACATATATATATGTTTGTGTATATATGTATATGTATGTAAAATAATGAACTCCGGGATATATGAAAAAATGGCTTCTTTATTGCTAAGCTTTCATCAACAAACTGTTGACATCATCAGAGCAAGAGCTGAATAACAAGGGAGCCTGTGCATACACTTATATAACAGTTATAACGGTTACAGTAAGGCATGTGCATATAGCGTGCTAATAACACGAGTGAGCGAGCTTGTTATAACTGTTATATAAGTGTATTCACAAGCTCCCTTGTTACTTTACTGATTTTAATATTTTACCCTCCTGGCAAGCTGGCTTCAAGCTGTTCTGCAACAAGCTCAGGGGTAGGCAACCTTGGCTCTTTTATGACTCATGGACTTCAACTCCCAGAATTCCTGAGTCAGCATAGCTGGGCTAGCTAGCTCTCTCCTGCCCTTCCTGCTTCCTGCAGAGACGCAGCAAAGGGAGGAGCCCCGCCCAGTAAGCTTGTCAGCTCTTCGGGTGAGGCTACTCTTTTTTACACACACACACAAACAGAGAGAGAGAGAAGCAAGCTCTGTCTCTGTCTCTCTCTGCAAATGGCAGAGGAGGCTGGGAGCCGCAGGGGAAGGCTCAAAGAGCCACATGCGGCTCCGGAGCCGGAGGTTGCCGACCTGTGGTTTAGGGGATGTCGGTGTCAGTGTTCTTCTGTTTATAAGGGGTGTGGGTGTGCCAGGTGAGGGTCTTGTGATGGGCCAGGTGAGAGGCTTGTGATGGGTCTTGTGATGGTTACATCAGGTCAGGGCCATTGGGAGATGAACAGCTGGTGGGGGGCTTGCGTGGGGTCAGTGCTGTCTCTAATTGGCTGTGTGGTTGATTTGGATTTTGAGGGGTTCGTAGGCTAGTTGTAGGTTAATGTGTCTGTTGATGGAATTGCTTGTGGAGTGCCAGGCTTCGATGAACTCACGAGCGTGGCCGATGATTTTAGTGTTGCTCCATTCGAACTGGTGTTGTTTGGTGTTGGTGTGAGTAGAGATTAAGGATTTGGCATCGTGGCATTTAACTGCCACACCAGCTAAACTACCTACCCTGGTAACGAAACCAACCCATAAGCTCGGAGAACGAACCTTCACCCTCATTTATTGGTTTGTTTGGCTTGTTTCTCGCTCACCTCTCCCAGAGGCAACTCTGGTTGGCTCACAAATATTAAAAGCCAGTAAAACATTGAAGCAACAAACAATCGTCATCCTAGTAGCAATTAAGAGAAGATCACAAAATGCCAATTTCTATTGCCAATAGAAATAGAACGACTAGGGCAGAAGAAAGCAAAGGTGGTACCAATAGTAATCGGTGCCTTGGGTACAATCCCAAAACAACTGGAGCACCACTTGAACACCATCAAGATTGATAAGTCAATTACGAAAGGCTGGTTTGCTGGGAACAGCTTATATCCTATAATAATACCTCTTAACACCACACAACATTAGCATCTGCCTATCCCAGGTCCTTCGGAAGGACTCGATAGATGGTTAAAAATCCCAAATCCAGTCTGAACCTCTAGCTGACTCCAACTAAACATAATTTACTATTAAAATATGGGGAAGAAGGGAGCAGGATGATTACGGAGTGAGGTGGGGTCTTGTCTTAATCTGTTAGCCACACCTCCAGTGCGATGTACCCCCCAGCCAACTGGTAGAGCCAGGTCTTCAATTTTTATTTTATTTTAATTCTTTTATTTATTTTACAAATTGATGCTTCAGCAGGGAGCCATTTAGAATACAAGTCTCGTAAGTCTAGTAACAGATAGGAGGTGCTGCTTCCAGAACTTCCAGAAGTTCTTGGTGTTCTTCAAACTGACTTTGATAGTGGTTGTGAATCCAGATGCAAAGACTGTATTTGAATCATGTTCTTTTCCTTGGAATATTGCATCCAGTATTGGTCACCACGATATAAAAAAGATGTTGAGGCTCTAGAAAGAGTGCAGAGAAGAGCAACAAAGATGATTAGGGGACTGGAGGCTAAAACATACGAAAAACAATTGCAAGTATTGGGTATGTCTAGTCTAGGGAATCCCAGTTGCAATGTATGGCTGTGAAAGTTGGACCATAAGAAAGGCTGAGCGCAAAAGAATTGAGGCCTTTGAACTATGGTGCTGGAGAAGACTCCTGCGAGTCCCCTGGACTGCAAGGCGATCAAACCGGTCAGTCCTAGAGGAGATCAACCCTAACTGCTCCTTAGAAGGCCAGATCCTGAAGTTGAAACTCAAGTACTTTGGCCACCTAATGAGAAGGAAGGACTTATTGGAGAAGAGCCTAATGCTGGGAAATATTGAGGGCAATAGAAGAAGGGGACGACAGAGAATGAGGTGGCTGGATGGAGTCACTGAAGCAGTAGAGGCGTGAGCTTAAATGGACTCCAGAAGACGGTAGAGGACAGGAAGGCCTGGAGGAACGTTGTCCATGGGGTCGCGATGGGTCGGACACGACTTCGCAACTAACAACAAAGTCTAGGGAAAAGACAGACTAGGGCTGACATCATAGCAATGTTCCACTATCTAAGGGGCTACCACAATGAAGAGGAGATTAACCCAGTCTCCAAAGCACCTGAAGGCAGGATAAGAAGCAATGGATAAAAACTTATCAAGGAGAGAAGCAACCTAGAACTAAGGAGAAATTTCTTGACTGTTAGAACAGTTAATCAGTGGAGCAACTTGCCTCCAGACATTGTGGGTGCTCCAACACTGGAAGTTTTTAAGAAGAGATTGGACAACCATCCAATGTCTGAAATGGTATAGGGTCTCCTGCTTGAGCAGGGGGTTGGACTAGAAGACCTCCAAGGTCCCTTCCCACTCTGTTATTCTGCTATCCTCCTTAGCTAGAACAGCTCCCCTATGCCTTCAGTTTTCTGATTTTGTTTGTTTCTTTCTTCCATCGGCAGCTACCCAATGGGCAGTTCACAGAAGCAGAAGAATTCTTTGTGAAGTACAAAAACTAGTAAGTACACCACCCCCTCCACTTTCAAACATTCCCACTGCTGGGCCGTTTAACAGGAAGGTGTGAAACACAGATCTCAGTCTGTGTTTGTACCATTGTTTTCCCATCCCATCAAAGTAATTGCCCAAAACACTAATGGAATGCTTGGATTGACCCCAGTTTTGGGAAAGAACGAAGTTCTGGAGCCAGATCACTCTCATGGTTGAACTGTGGGATCCCTGGTGTTCTCTGAAAGCTTGGCTATTTTCTTGCAGTCATTTCATTACCCAACTAGGTAATATCAGTGTTGATGTTACAGAGTACCTGTCTAAGTGAGGATGTTACGTAGTTGGGTAATGAAGCATTTGCAAGAAAATCCACCAAGAGCACCAAGGATCCCACCTCTTTCCATTGATCCAATACTTTCTTCTGGATGCTGATTGTTTACAATACCCTTCTCTCTTTTCTCCCCAACTTTCTGTTCCAATTTTCCCCCAAGCTCTTACTTGCACTGTGAATGGGCCACCATTGCTCAACTGGAGAAGGATAAGAGGATCCACCAGAAGCTCAAACGGTTTAAGACCAAAATGGCTCAGATGAGACACTTCTTTCATGAGGTACCCATGACGATAGAAACCTAAGCAGACTGGAGGCTTGTTTAATTACAGTTGCTAATACTCTTGCAGAAGTCAACACTGCCTTACACTACTATCCTGCCTCTTTAGGATGAGGAACCTTTCAACCCAGACTACGTGGAGGTTGACCGCATCCTGGATGAATCGCACAGCATTGACAAGGACAATGGGGAGGTGTGTTGGTACTTTTCAGATTAACTTGACGGGGTAGAACCTGCAAATAGCAATAGCACGTAGACTTATATACCCGCTTCATAGTGCTTGACAGCCCTCTCTAAGCGGTTTACAGAGTCCGCCTATTGCCCCCAACAATCTGGGTCCTCATTTTACTGATCTCGGAAGGATGGAAGGCCGAGTCAAGCTTGAGCCGGTCAGGATCGAACTTCTGGCAGTGGGCAGAGTTAGCCTACAATACTGCATTCTAGCCACTGCGCCACTACAGCTCTTAAATAAGAATACTTAAATACCGGCTACCTAATGAGAAAGCAGTAGCTACCTAAGAACTTCAGAAGAACCATGCTGGATCTGGATGGTGGTTTTTCTGCTCTGGCATTCAGAATCCCACAGTGGCCAGCTGAACGCATTTGGAAAGTTTATAAACTTTAAAACCAGAGGCCAAAGGGTCCCCTTCCATTGTCCATTTCTGGCAATCACATATGCAGGTCTGCTCCCTAAGACTCGAGAGGTAACAAACAGCCGGCTAATATTGCGACCCCTGAGCAGAGAGTCACTTGTGTGCAGTTTCTCAGGGTTTTCCCACCCCTCTGAGGTACCCTGTGCTTCTTTCCTTAACCCTGCTGCCTCTCTGCTCAGGAACTAAAAATCATCTCTGCTGAAATCCAAATGGGATTTTCCAATCCTGAGCAAAAAACACACGTACGTAACCTGTGCAGGGTCTCTCCCACCTGCCTGAGACACCCCACACTGCTTACCTTACTCCACTAACTCTGCTCTCTGGATTTTGGCTTCCTCTCACCTCTGGGGGCTGGTGGGGTGCAATAATTAAGCCGAAATCTTCAGAATTTTGGCTCTTTCTGCACTCTGCCAAAGGATTTCAGCTCCCTTCAGGGATCAGCCAGTCGGCAGAAACAAAAGGGAGTCCTTTTTGCAGGCAGCGGCAGCTTGCAACCTTTCCTGCCGGCTTCCCCATTGACCTGGGGAAGCCGGCAGAGAAGATTGCAAATGCTGATTCTATGATCGTAGGGCGCTTGGTAACTGGTCATAAGTGTGAACAGTTGCCAAGCACACAGATCATAATCACGGGGGTGGACAGTGCAACATTTTGCATCAGCCAGAAACACTTTATGGGCCCTAAAACACTCTTTCCGAGACTGTCATAATTCCAGACCCTCATCAAATGAATGGTTGTAAACTGGGGTCTACTTATATTGGATTATGTCCCCAAACCTCCCTTATCCCCAAGATTCAAACACGCTTTCCTAGTATGATAAAGATAGTGTTCCAGAACCTAAACAGAGCACCATTTTGCTACATTCCTGGTTTTGCTAAAAATAACGTCTTTTCTGCCCTTGGTGCCGTCCATGTTTTCATTATATTTAATTTGCTTTGATCTTGGGGTTTTTTTTATTGCATTAAAACATTGGATTTCTGTGAGATGTTTATGGTAGTTTGAGAGAAAAGCCGTTTGAACAAATGAATAAACAAGACTAAAGCTGTACTTGCATCTCTCCCTCTTTCTTTCTCTCTCTCCCTCCTGCAAACATTGTGTAGCCCGTGATCTATTACCTGGTAAAGTGGTGTTCGCTCCCTTACGAAGACAGCACATGGGAGCTGAAAGAAGACGTGGACGAAGGGAAGGTCCGAGAGTTCAAACGCATCCAGTCCAGGCACCCTGAGCTCAAACGGGTGGTGAGTGGCAACTTATTCCCCAGGTTCAAAAGTCTTGGCCTTGTCTGCTCTGCTGACTTGACCTTCTAGTTTTGTCCAGTAGCATTCTGGAACCATGCCTGTGTTTGGATACTTACTCCTTTACATGTGGCAGGGAGATTTCTAACTCTCCTTGGTACTGGAAAAAACAACAACACTTAACTGATCCCTGGTACCTTCTCATTATTGCAGAACAGGGAGGAAAGAAAAACCAAAGTCCATTGCAGGTTTAATCATTGGTAGTTTTTATTATTATTATTATTAGTGGTATTCCCTTCAGGCTTTTCTTTAGTGAATTCTAGTCTCATCTTAGCCATGAAAGCCGGCTGGGTGAGTTCTAGTCCCGCCCTAGGCATGAAAGCTGACTGAGTGATCTTGGGCCAATCACTAGGAGACTGAGTTCTAGTCCCGCCCTAGGCGTGAAAGCTGGCTGAGTGATCTTGGGCCAATCACTAGGAGACTTGAGTTCTAGTCCCGCCCTAGGCATGAAAGCTGGCTGAGTGATCCTGGGCCAATCACTAGGAGGGTGAGTTCTAGTCCCGCCCTAGGCATGAAAGCTGGCTGAGTGATCTTGGGCCAATCACTAGGAGACTGAGTTCTAGTCCCGCCCTAGGCATGAAAGCTGGCTGAGTGATCTTGGGCCAATCACTAGGAGACTGAGTTCTAGTCCCGCCCTAGGCATGAAAGCTGGCTGAGTGATCTTGGGCCAATCACTAGGAGACTGAGTTCTAGTCCCGCCTTAGTCATGAAAGCTGGCTGAGTGATCTTGGGCCAATCACTAGGAGACTGAGTTCTAGTCCCGCCCTAGGCATGAACGCTGACTGAGTGATCTTGGGCCAATCGCCAAGGGACTGTGAGTTCTAGTCCCGCCTTAAGCATGAAAGCCACATAGGTGACTTTGGATCTGTCACTCTCGGAGCCCAACACATCTCTCAGGGTTGTTGTGGGGAAAATAGAAGGAGAAAGGCGTGTTGAATATGTTTGCCATCTTGGTTTATTTGTAAAAATAATAAAGGTGGGGAAGGAAGGAAAAGAAAGAGGAAAGGAAGGAAAGAAAGAGAAAGAGAGGGAAGGAAGGAAAGAAAGAAAAAAGAGGAGTACAGAACTTGGCAGACAATACATATCATGATAGAAAACTCCCTATGTGGTTTGTCTATGGTTAAAACATCTTTGTTTCATACAGTAACATAAAATAACAGGTAACATTGATATTACCAGCCTCTGATAGAAGACAAAACAAGAAGAAGGAGAAGAAACTTGCAGGAGCTGAATATCTTTTATAAGAGGGTAGCTCGCAGAATTAGTGACTCAAATGAATGAAGTGTAACCTTAACCACAGAATCAGAAATACCTTTCCGTTGGCATTCAGCTAGTTCGACACAAGTTTTCCCTCATTTGACATATTTAGTGCCTAATTGTAAACCTTTATTCCTTAGGCTCGACCCCAGGCAGGTTCCTGGAAAAAGCTGGAACTTTCGCACGAGTATAAGAACGGCAATCAGTTGCGTGAATATCAGCTGGAGGGCGTAAACTGGTTGCTTTTCAACTGGTACAATAGGTGAGGCTACGGGCAGGAAAGCCCACAGGAGGAACGCAGGTTGGTTAGGGGTTTTTGTTCTCGGTGGAAAAACCAGAGAATCTTGTGCTTTCCGTTGTCGGTTGTGAAGGCTGGGATTTCGAGCCGTGGCCAGGAGCCGTGGTGGCGCAGTGGTTAGAATGCAGTATTGCAAGTTAACTCTGTCCACTGCCAGGAGTTCGATCCTGACCGGCTCAAGGTTGACTCAGCCTTCCATCCTTACGAGATTGGTAAAATGAGGATCCAGATTGTATGGGGGGCAATATGCTGACTCTGTAAACCCCATATAGAGAGGGCTGTAAAGCACTGTGAAGCGGTATATAAGTCTAAGTGCTATTGCTACCCATCCCAGCCGCATTATTTTGGGTGGTGTTTTTCCAAAACCAACGGCAGAGAATTCTTAATCATAGCACCATTAACAGAAGGAGGGATGTGAAATAATATAAGTCAAGGTTGAAATGGTTGGCTTCAAATTCAGAACAAAGTAGCCCTTCGTCCCGAATGGGAAACAAAATTGGATGTCTATGGAGATTCTCAGTCACCCAGGTCATAGTTGTGCCAAACATACTTCAAGGAGTATAAATCCTTCATTCTCCATCATCCAGTTCCTTCTTGGAACTGTTGAAAGGACTGTGTTGTAGATTGGAGATAGATGATATTGTATCCCTCTGTCCACATTTTGGACAGAGAGGACTGCTGGCTTGAAAGAGGGGTCAAAGAGGCCATCTATGTCAAAATTGAACAGCCCTCTCTCAACAAGAGAGGGAGGGACATGGCATCATCTATCTCCAGTCTACAACACAATCCTTTCAGCGGTTCCAAGAAGGCTCCATACCCATTTGCACCACTCAGGTGACCTTGACGACACAGATAAACCTACAAGTGGCCTCAATGACTCGCTAAAAGAAGACAAATGACCAGCTGTCTGCAAGGAATATAAATCCTTCCATTCCCCACCATCCAGTCAGAGCCAAAGAAGCTTTTTGGATGAGAAACGAAACGTCTTCAAAGAAAAACAAGAAAGTCCACTTGCCTCCTGAAAAAGCACCTTTGGGACATGGTCTGGTTGATTTGAGAATCTCCATAGATATTCCTCTTTATTATATTTCATTCCATTTCGAATTGACGGGGGTTGGGTATGAGGATTTGGTGCAAACATGTCTACCCCCTTCCAATCGTACCTCCAGCTCATCCTTTGCTTCACTCCCCCTCACAGGCAAAATTGCATTCTGGCCGACGAAATGGGGTTGGGTAAAACCATCCAATCCATCGCCTTCTTGGAGGAAGTTTACAACGTGGGAATCCGGGGGCCCTTCCTGGTCATTGCCCCTCTGTCCACCATCACCAACTGGGAACGGGAATTCAACACCTGGACCGAGATGAACACGATTGTGTACCATGGCAGCTTGGCATCCCGCCAGATGATTCAACAATATGAGATGTACTGCAAGGATTCCCGGGTAGGGTGTGGGGAGACCTTTGGACCCATCAGGCAATGCAGAGGAACTTTTGGTTGAGACGGGAGGGGGAAGATCACAATATACAGGTAGTCCTCGGCTTTTTTTTTTTTTTTTTTGGAAACTTTTTATTGATTTTCTAGTTTTACATTCAAAAAAGCAACGTGGCGGCTGAGTTAATCGATAATTCAATAACATACAAGTATCTTTAACACAAATCTCAAACTACTGCATTAAATATTTCCTCTCTTTTCCCTTTAGTATTTACTGTCTCACATTTAAACTAATACAATTCTTATTATATCGATTAAATAAAAATAACTTCTTACATTTATCAATAATTTTTAGTTTATACATATTCTAGTTATTTTAACATTCAATCTTTATAGACAATCAATGTCCTAATTGGTTTTTCTCAATTTTTAGTTTCCTGTTAATATTTAAATTTTAACATTTAATATTTATCATTTCCAAGTTTTGAATAACCACAGATCCCTTTATCACAATTCATCGCAAAATCTAATATTCAGGATACACATCTTATCTATTTGAATATATTCTATTTCTCACCATCTCACATCAACTAATTAATAATACAATTTAACATTCTTATTTTCTGTTAATTTCCAAATGTCTTAGATTTAGTAACCAAAATTTCTCTTATTTCAACAATTGATACTTCCTCTCTTTTTCTCTTGATGTCTACTATCTCGTATTTAAGCTAATAGTTTTTATTATAACAGCTAAATAAAAACATATTACATTCATCAATAGATTTTTAGCTTATATATATCTTGATTACTTTTACATTCAACCTTTATAAGTAAATCAATATTCAAATTTAACTATTTATATTTATATTTCCAAGTTTTAAATGACCAAAATTTTCTTTATCTCAGCTCATAATAAAATCCAGTATTCAAAATACACGTCTTATCTATTTAAACATGTTCTATTTTAATTTTCACTAAGAAGTCAAAACCCCAATTTTCTTTGGTCTTATTCTAGCTTTCTTTCTTTGCCAGCTCGCCTTCCATGTCCGTGCTTTTGAGTCATCAAATAAATCTCCCTGTGTTGTTATGTATATTGTTTGAAGTAGAGAAGGCCATCCGGTCGCCATTTTTTTGATTGAACTAACAAATCGTATCTCTGTTTTTCCATCTCGACGTAGTTGTCCTGAAATGTTTATCTTCTCTTCCATCTGTTCTTCTTGATCCTCAGGTTTCTTCTGGTTTATATAGAAAGTCTTTTCCCTGTTCCATGTTGTCAGTCCCTCTTCTGGGTTTCCCATTAACTGTGTATGTTGATCAATTAAATCTTCTGTCATAGTATTTAGTTGTTCCACTTCTATTATATTCTGTGTAGTTGATTTTTCAGTTGTAATCAAAGTTTGGGTTCGTATATCTAGGCTGACATCTTGTTCTTTTCTGTAACTTCTTATTTCATCAGTAGCTGTAAGAATAGTTTCATAAATTGCTTTCAACATAAAGAGAATCTGTTCCTGATCTTTATCCATTTTATCTTAGTAGTGTGTTAAGTTAAAAGCTTTACAATCAAAGAAATTTTTTTTTCACTGAGTATAGAACACAGCTGGGCTTCTCACAGCTGAAATCTGTTAAGGTTACAGAGGTCTTATCTATAGTCTGGGCTCCAAGCTAAGTCTCTTTTAAGCAATAACAAGTTGCAATATCAGATTTAGCCACAAGATGTCACCCATACCATTTAGAGTTTTATTTTAAGTCCAAAATTTTTATAATCCTTTTTCCAAGTTTACTTCTTTTTTGTAAGTAAAAACCCAAGTCTTCAGTAAAAATAAAAAATCTTTTTGTCCACAAATTTTAAAAAGATAAAAAAACCAGTTGGAATCAAGTTATTCTTGCAACGTTTTAAACTCCCCTGGATAGTCAGTCGCCGTTGTTTTTAGAGGGTGGGATAGAATCTCCCTTCCCTCTCCACAGGGGGGAAAGTACTTTGGGCAGCTTATACAGGTAGAAAAAGTAGTTCCCCTAGTGGTGTGAAATCGGACGTGGAAGACTGAGCTCGCCTTCCAAACGTCCGTGGCGGCCGCGTCAGCAAACCGAAAGTCGGTAGTTGTCGACTTAAATGACCACAGTCGCGACCAAAGTTTCTGTTATTAAGCAAGACTGTTATTAACCAAGTCGTGCCCATTTTTACAACCTTTTTTTGTTTTAAGCTAATCACTGCAGTTGTTAAGTACTGTGTTTCCCCGAAAGTAAGGCCTACACCAACAATAAGTCCTAGCTTGATTTTGGAGGGTGGGCCTAATATAAGCCCTAGTTTTGGGGTGAGGCACATACCTAAAAATCAAGCTAGGGTGGGGGTGTGGAGCTGCCCCACCCACCCTGCACCCACTTATCTTGCAGCCCGGTCTCCTCACCGGCCCACTTCTTCTGAGGCCTCTTCTGCAGCCAGGCCTGCATTTCTAAATCACAGGGCTTTCCGGAAGGCCTCAATCCATAGCTCGGTTCTGCAAGACCTCAGCAGCCAAGCACCAAGCGATGGATTGAATCCATAGCTCGGTACTCGGCTGCTTAGGCCTTCTGCAAAGGCCTGACTGCAAAATGCAGGCCCGAATGCAGCTGCAGAACTTCGGCCTCAGAAGAAGTGGACTGGCTGGGTGGGGCTGTCGGTGCCGGAGGTGAGGTAAGGCCTACCCCGAAAATAAGACCTGGTGCCTCTTTTGGAGGCAAAAAAAATAAAAAATAAGACCCAGTCTTATTTTCAGGGAAACACGGTAAGTCGAGTGACACCGACATCCCAGAAGAAGACCGTGCCGAACGCCTTCCAAATTGTTGCCTAGATTAGAAAACTGCTTTGCCAATGATGTCATCGGATTTTTTTTTATTATTTCTTGCTCGCTTCTGCCCCCAACAGGGTCGCCTGATCCCAGGCGCCTACAAGTTTGACGCCCTGATCACCACTTTCGAGATGATTCTGTCGGACTGCCCCGAGCTGAGGGAAATCGAGTGGCGTTGTGTTATCATCGATGAAGCTCACCGCCTGAAGAACCGCAACTGCAAACTTCTGGACAGCCTCAAGCATATGGACCTGGTAGGAGCTAAAACATTTTTGTTCGCTTGGGAAATATGTTTATGGATACTGTTGTTGGATTTGCTGCTTTAGAGATGCCCGTTTAGGAGTGCCTTCAACATTGAGACTTGTTACTGTGGAGATAGGAAGTAATGGGCACTCAACATTCAGAGGATGGGATGGAATGGAATTTTTGTTGTTAGTTGTGAAGTCGTGTCCGACCCATCGCGACCCCATGGACAACGTTCCTCCAGGCCTTCCTGTCCTCTACCATCTTCTGGAGTCCATTTAAGCTCACGCCTACTGCTTCAGTGACTCCATCCAGCCACCTCATTCTCTGTCGTCCCCTTCTTCTATTGCAGATTAGGAATAGAACAGAACAGAATAGAGATTAGGAATGGAATGAAATGGAATGGAGATTCGGAATAGAACAGAACAGGAGATTAGGAATAGGAATAGGAATAGGAATAGAATAGAATAGAATAGAATAGAATAGAATAGAATAGAATAGAATAGAATAGAATAGAATAGAATAGAGAAAAGATTGGGAATAGAATAGAACAGAACAGAACATTTATTGGCCAAGTATGATTGGATACACAAGGAATTTGTCTCTGGTTCATAAGCTTTTAGTGTACACACAAACAACAAAGTAATACAATCATAAGATACCCATAGGAGAAGGTAATAGGAAAGATGGGAAGGATAATAGTAATACAGCCCTATTACATGGGTAATATGACAGTGCTGTGGGAATTAGGTGTTTAGCAGAGTGATGGCCTAAAGGGGGGGGAAAACTGTCTCTGTCTCTAGTTGTTTTGGCATGCAATGTCCTGTAGCAGCGTCCTGAAGGGAGGAGTTGAAACAGTTTATATCTTGGATGTGAGGGGTCTGTAGATATTTTCTTAGCCGTTTTTCTGGCTCGTGCAGTATACGAGTCCTCAGTGGAAGGCTGGCTGGCAGCAATTGTTTTTTCTTCAGTCCTAACTCTACATTGAAGTCTGTGTCTGTCCTGTTTGGTTGTTGTGCCAAACAGACAGTTATAGAAGTGCAAGATATAGATGAGTGTGCTGCAACTCTGGGATTGTAAGTGCAAGTTATAGATGAGTCTGCTGTAATTTCAGGATTTCTGAAAACTAGCAGTTACTTCCAGCTTTCAGCAGAAATGCACCCTAACAAACAGTGGCTTCACACTTAACGATTGACCATAGCATTCACACTTATGACCTCCACAAAAACATCATAAAATCAGCCCAGTCACAACTCTATGGAAACTAATCAAGGAGAGTACTGATAGTTAGAGCAATTAATCAGTGGAACGGATTGCCTTTAGAAGTTGTGGGTGCTCCATCACTGGAGGTTTTTAAGAAGAGATTGGACAACCACTTGTCTGAAATGGTATGGGGTTTCCTGCTTGAGCAGGGGGATTGGAATTAGATGACCTCCAAGGTCCCTTCCAGCTCTGGTATTTTGCTTTTCTATGGTACTGTAGTGCCATCATCTATCGTGATGTCTCTTCCATCTTCCTCCCGTATAGGAACACAAAGTATTATTAACGGGCACCCCTCTCCAGAACACAGTGGAAGAACTGTTCAGCCTCCTGCACTTCCTTGAACCCTCCCAATTCCCCTCGGAATCGGAGTTCCTCAAGGACTTTGGGGACCTCAAAACTGAGGAGCAGGTAAAAAAAAAAAAAGGAGCTGTTAGGATATTGGCACTTTTTTCTCTTTCGGAACCTCCCATTTCTGCTGCTTCTAGCTTCCTATCTAGCTTATTTTCCCCACTATCTGCATTCTCAAACTTCTGCAATGTGCATGAAAACCAGGTAAACGATCTTCAGGAGATGGTTATCCTTCTCAGTCCATCTGATTAAGAAGACAGTGCTGCTGACAAACTAGCTTACTCTTAGCTTGATCCATCTCAAGATGGCAAGGGCCCTAACCACTGCTCTCTCCCACCCTCCAGGTGCAGAAACTGCAGGCAATCTTGAAGCCCATGATGCTCCGGCGGCTGAAGGAGGATGTTGAGAAGAATTTGGCCCCCAAGCAAGAAACTATCATTGAGGTAGAGCTGACCAACATCCAGAAGAAGTACTACCGGGCCATCCTAGAGAAGAACTTCAACTTTCTCTCCAAGGGGGCGGGGCACAGCAACATGCCCAACCTTCTCAACACCATGATGGAGCTACGCAAGTGTTGCAACCACCCCTACCTCATCAATGGTAAGTGTCAGAGAGTGAATGGAAAGACTTTTTGGGGTGTGGATAATGGAAGAATTGAGCTGCCTAGAATAGAATAGAAAATTTTATTGGCCAAGTGTGATTGGACAGACAAGGAATTTGTCGCTGGTGCTTAAGCTCTCAGTGTACATACAGCCAACAAAGTGATAGGTCATAGATCATAAATCAAAGTTAAAATCATTAACCATAAGTTACAAACAACAAGTGATAATATATAAGATAATAGGAGAAAGTAGTAGGAAAGGTGAGGAAGATGAGAAGGATAATAGCAATGCCGCCTACTACATGGGTAAATGTCTTTAATCCTAAGTGCAGTGGGAATTAGGTGTTCAATTAGATTTAGGGGAAGCTGCTCTTTGCAAAATAAAGATAAAGATAATCTTTACAGGTTGGTCATTTAGCAACCGTTCAAAGTATTGACAGACCACAAAAACCAATGACCTGGATTCAAAGTTCAGATTGGTTGTGTGGGTGCCTCGACTTGTGACTGTCACCATGTATAATGAAATATCCAGGCTCCATTAAGGTCACAAGTCAAAGACAAACTGTAAACTCAAACATATTATTAGCCGGGGAGCTTAAAAGCCTCCTGAGATCTTTTCCTAGGCACAGAAAGTATCCCGTTTAGATAACGGTCAATAGAAACGACAAGCAAGGGACATCACTTGATCAAAGTGCCATTTGCAATGACTTGGTACGTTCTAGTTTCTCAAGCTTGGTTCCCCATCCCCTCCACCCCCTGAAATGTGGATAATTTCTTCATTTGGGTTTCTTTCTCCCCCCAAACCAGGTGCCGAGGAGAAGATCTTGACCGAGTTTCGGGATTCCTGCCACCACCACGTGCCCCATGACTTCCCCTTACAGGCCATGGTGCGTTCCTCTGGGAAATTGGTGCTGATCGACAAGCTGCTTCCCAAACTGAAAGCCGGAGGACACAAGGTGCTGATTTTTTCCCAGATGGTCCGTTGCCTGGACATCCTGGAAGACTACCTCATCCAAAAGAGGTGAGAGCTTGTGCAGTGATGATGATGATGGCAATGATGTTATCCATTCAATTGTATCCGACTCTTGGCAATTCTGTGGGCCAGGTCTCTCCACATCTTCCAATCCTGCACGACTTCTTTTGAGTTTTTCTATACTTTGGCTGGTGTCAGCTTTGATGGTATTCCAACCATTGTGTTCTTTTTTTTTTTTTAAATATATTTTATTAGATTTTATAGGGGTACAGGGATAACATTAAGGTGCTTAGGAACCACCATGGAGGTGGGTATATTAAACATCCAAAAAAAGAAAGACAATCACAAATATATAACTCAACTCAAGTCTTTTAAACTTCCCTCTCTAATTCCCTCATTTAATTTTACATATTCAAATTAATAAATTCTATATAAGTTTCAAACGGTCCTATCAAATATTAGTTACATTTCAATTCTAAAAATCCAAATCCTGTTTTTAAGCTTTACTAACTTACAATTACTATATTTCAATTAGCCTTAAATAGACATATTATTAACACTTCGGGTGCCCTTTTTTTTTTTTTTATACATAATTATATCTGGTATATTGTTCTTACAACAACATTCCCATATCTTCTTCATTGATACCATTTTTTTCTCTTATCACCCATCCCTCTTATTCTCCTTTTATTTCCAAATAATTCTCTTAAAATAAAAATATCAGGCCAACAAATAAATTTCTATCTAATTTAAATATATATTCTATCAATGCCTCTATATCTATAAAAATCTTTTTAAACCAGTAGATAAAGTTTACTTCTCCAATACATATCATATCTAAAACAGAGTAATATTACAAAGGGTATCCTCTTAAAAATTTCACGTGTTCCATTAGTTGTTAAGTCAGTCAAGAAATCAAAGCCTTTTTAATCCCATTAAATAAGACTTTAAAATACATTTTTAAATCTAACTCTAGGCTTCTTTCTATGCCATAGTGGTTTCCATAGTAAGGTTCCTACATAATCAAACCACACTATTAAAAGGTCCATATTCTTTAACGCTTCAAATTGGTCAAAGTTCTCTTTCCTTTCTTCTAATAGCCTTTGGATGGTAAAAGCTGTTTTATTCCATGTTATATTTGCCAATTGTTTATCCACCTTTTCTCGATTTTGAATAAGTTGTATCTGAGTGTCAGTCTCTGTTGGTGTTGGTATTGATGCTTCAGACATCTCTGTTGAAGTTGTTGTATAGTCATCAGACTTCTCGATAGGTTGTGTTGGAAGTTGAATAAAATTAGTTTGTTTTGTGGTTTCCACGGTTTCTCTCAGTGTAGGGAAAAGGGATTGAAAATAGGAGCTCACATCCTCTGCAGCTTCTAAAATTGTTTCCAATATAAGTTCATAGTCCAGTTGTGTATTAAGTTCCATATCGATAGTAATAAGGCTTTTTAATCTTTAATCTTTAAAGAAGGCTCTACTTCATAAGAATCAAGCAAGCATTCACCTTCAATTTTCAATAGGCCAGCTGCATCGTTATCTTGTAGTTATCACTCTTTCAGGGTCATAGCCATTCCCAGCCATAAAGAAATATAATTGCAGTACCACTTTTCGACACAAGATGTCCTCAGCAAACCAAAAAATCCTTTTTTTTTTTTTCCTTTCCAAATAATAGATTTTTTATTTTTCGTGTTAAAAAAGATGAAGAAAGGGTTCAAAATAATAAATGCGTAGTTGTAACAATAATAGTCAAGAATAAAATGTTTTCAGGTCCCCTCAGTATTCCAAAATTTAAATAGTCCATCGAAATTAACTGGTTTTTATTTATATATTTTTTTTCCCAACGCTGTTTTTCCCCATTGCCCAAACGCTGCTTCCTCACGACAGGGAAATAGTTCAAAGAAAGCTTTTAACAGGAAAGTAGTTAGGGAAAAAAAAAAGGGGGTAGGAAAGGTCTCACCCGGATTCTCCACGGGGGTTCTTTCGCTTAGATGTTCTTCTGGCTTTCAGCTGGTGCGACGAAGTGATCGTCCATTTTATTGGGCGATCTTTTCCTCCGGCGGCCCTAAGGAGAAAGCTCGAACTGGGGAGAGCCGCCGCTCTTCCCCAGTCGAGCAGGAGCCTCCTCTAACGGTGGTCGCCTCTACGGGGCGACTTTCGACCCGATTAAGGGTCTACCGGCGAAGGGAAAGCAGCCGGTGGGAGAGAGAAATCTCTCCGTGCGACTGCTGGTGTCGCGATCCGGAACCGGAAGCCCTCAACCATTGTGTTCTTTGAGGGAGTGGTTTACTTTTAATGCTAACCCTTCCAAACATAAATTGCTTTCTCCAGGGAATTTCTCCCACCCCCTCCCCCCATGACATGCCAAAATAAGTGAGACTCGGTTTGTGATTTTGCCTTCTAGTGACATCTAGTGACATATCTGGTGTTACACGCTGCAATATTTGCTTGTTGGTCACCTTACTGTCCAGCCCCAGCCCCCAAACCAAATGCTCCACAGCCTTATTTCATTGATGCCATAACATTCATGATTTCACAATCAGCATAATCCTCCTCACTGAGAATCTTAACATGGCTGTCAGAAACCCTTACCCCACCGCTGGCTCCAACAAGACACAAGTCAGTGAGTTCACAGGTGGCTGGTTTTAATCACGGAACTTCTGGCATGCGTTTAGTCATATAAACAACAAACAAAGTCAGCGCTGGGAGCAATTGCCTCCCAGCGCCTTACATGTGCATTCCCCAACTGGGCCCCACCCCCCACCTAACCAGCATCCGGTGTGCGAGGTGATAAGAGTAGCCAGGCAGGACACACTGCAGGCTCCCAGCCCCGTGAGCTTCCCTGCACTGATCAGCTGCTCGTTGGGCCACACTGCAAGCCTCCGGCATCCTGGTGCTTCCCTGCGCCAAACAGATGTTTGGCGGGCTGGCCACGGAGCCGGTCAGCTGTTCGGCAGGACGACTGTGGAGCCGACAGCCACGCCGCCACGCTCTGCCCGTCGATAGTCCAGGTAACAGGAGAGGGAAGGGCTGTCGCCGTTGGTCTTGTCGCTGGCCTCCTCCGCCGAATCAGGACGCCCCCGGACGCCGTCCTTGCCCCCTCCCCCCTCCTGTCAGTGTCCAGCCCACAGAGGCTTGACAATGGTATCCTCTACAATTCTTAATATTATGATTATCTTTAAAACGGACAATTTCTTAAAAAAAAACAAAACCATGCAGTTACATCCAACCAAAATATTAACAGCCACGGAAGGATTTAGTGCATTCACGTAGAGGTGGCAACATTTAAACAGATGAAGTTAAGTGTATACAATTACAATTTAACAGTTCTATCTGAAATGTATGTGTGCAAAGATCCCTTTTAGTTATCATCCATAGCAGCAAAAAAATGCATGATTTCCAGAAGAAGAGACATAAAGTTCTGTGGCAGCAAGCCAGTCATATGTTATCACAACTGCTTTTGTATGTTCTTTTTTTTTGTTGTTCTTGTTGCGCACGCAGGAGCGTGCTCAATTTTTATAATTTTACTCATTATAAATGAATGAAGTTAAGTGTTGTGCAATTCCTTTATATGATCCATTGTTACATCGCTCATTCAGAATTTGTGATAGCCGGGTTTTTCCTTTTTATATAAAAAAAATTCGAACTAGAGGCAAGTTTGTGGGTGTTTGCAGTAAAGACGGGTGAGTTCAGATGTTGACATCAGTGTCCCAAGCTGTTTAACAGAATTCTGTATCTTTCCTGTGCAGGTATCTCTATGAACGTATTGATGGGCGGGTGCGCGGCAATCTGCGGCAAGCCGCCATCGACCGCTTTAGCAAGCCTGATTCGGATCGCTTTGTGTTCCTTCTCTGCACCCGGGCGGGAGGTCTGGGCATCAACCTCACAGCTGCTGATACCTGCATAATTTTCGATTCGGACTGGAATCCTCAAAATGACTTGCAGGTACTGTTGAGGCCTCTGGGGTGGATGGCGAATCAGACCCCAGTATCCAGAAACGTGAGGCTTGAAACGTCCGTTCTATTAAGACTTGCCTTACCATTTGTCTGAAGTAGCAATAGCATTATAGCAATAGCTCTTAAGACTTATATACCGCTTCACCTTGCTTTAAAGCCCTCTCTAAGCGCTTTACAGAGTCAGCCTATTGCCCCCCAACAACCCGGGTCCTCATTTTAACCGACCTCAGAAGGATGGAAGGCTGAGTCAACCTTGAACCGGTCAGGATCGAACTGCTGGCAGTTGGCGGAATTAGCCTGCCAATACTGCATTCTAACCAGTGCACCACTAGGCCTCTTAGTATCTCCTGCTTTTGAACAGGGAGTTGGGCTAGAAGACCCCCAGGGTCCCTTCCAACTCTGTTATTCTGTGAAGATCAGTGCATGATTTTAAGCGTGTCCTTTTTTCTTTTTCTTTTTTTTGTCCCAATCCTAATTGATAGGATTGTGATCACTGAAGAGCAAGTAGTCACAAATATCTCTTGGTAGGGGTTGGAAAGCAGAATATAAATGGGATGTACAGATCTCCTGGCCTGTTCCTTCCCTTAAATTAGTTCTCTTTCTGTCAGATTCCCCAAAGGAATTGGATGTGTATCATGCTATTAGAAAAGGTGTTACAGTACAGGTAGTCCTCAACTTTCAACCATTTGTTTAGCGACTGAAATTACAACAGCACTGAAAAATGTGGCTTATGACCATTTTTCACACTTAGCATCTCTGTGGTAACATGATCAAAATTCAGGCACTGGGCAACTGGCCTTTATGACAGTTGCACTCTCCCAGGATTATGTGATCACCATTTGTAGCCTTCCCAGTTGGCCTCAAGACGAGCAACGTCAATCGGGCAAGCCAGATTTCCTTAACGGCCACATGATTCACTTATTGCAACTGTGGCAAAGGAAGGTTGTAAAATGGGTGCGACTCACTTAACAACTGCCTTCCTCAGCAGTGGAGATTTTGGGCTCAGTTGCGGTCATAATATCAAGGACTAACTGTAGCACCACCAGCAAGTTTCTAATTTGGGCACTTCTGTCCAGTGGTGGAATGACATGGAGGGACTTTTCTGAGCATCAGGGAGCTAAGTTGTGACCTTCTGTTTGCTAAGACACAAGTTGTCTATGGAGGTTCTCAGCCATCCAGGTCCTGGTTGTCCCAAAGGTGCTTTTTCCACAAGGCAACTGGACTTCCTTGTTTTTCTTTGAAGACATTTCGCTTCTCATCCAAGAAGCTTCTTCGGCTCTGACTGGATGGTGGGGAATGGAAGGATTTATATTCCTTGCAGACAGCTGGTCATTTGCATTATTTTAGAGAGTCATTGAGGCCACCTGGAGGTTTATCTGTGTCCTCAGGGTCATCTGAGTAGTGCAAATGTTGTGGAGCCTTCTTGGTTGCAGGATGTTTTCTGCCCTGGGTCCCTTCATGATTGAAGACAGGTGCAGGCTGTTGGGGATGAGCCTTTGTTGTCTGCCTCTCAAACTGAAGCACAAATGGTTCCTGTAGTCTGCAATGTTTTCTGGAAATCCGTTCATCCTCCCGCACCATTCAAAGGGTGTTCATCCCAAAGTGCATAGCTAAAGGTCTATGGAGATCCAGGTCGTGGTTGTCCCAAAGGTGCTTTTTCAGGAGGCAACTGGACATTCTTGTTTTTCTTGACGTTTCGCTTCTCATCCAGGAAGCTTATTCAGCTCTGACTAGATGGTGGGGAGTGGAAGGATTTATACTCCTTGCAGACAGCTGGTCATTTGCATTCTTTTAGAGAGTCATTGAGGCCATTTGTAGACAGATGGTAAGACACAGGTTGTTTGATTAAAACAAAAAAACAACTTCCCTACAAAGAATTAAGAGTCAACTATTGTGTCTCCCTTCTGGGTTTGAAGGATGCTTGTAGGCTTCACGCCTGCTCTTGCTTCCCTGTTTCCTCCAGGCACAAGCTCGCTGCCACCGCATCGGGCAGAGCAAGGCCGTGAAAGTTTACCGTCTCATCACTCGGAATTCCTACGAGCGGGAGATGTTTGACAAAGCCAGCCTCAAGCTGGGGCTGGACAAGGCTGTCCTGCAGTCCATGAGCGGGCGAGAAGGGAGCATCACTGGGGTAAGTAGTGCTTGCAGCCATGGGCGAGGGGAAAGCTGCAGAGAATAAAGAAGGTGACCTTGGTGGAGATAAACCAGATTCCTCCTCAGAGCTCCAAGGCAAGAAGCATGGCTGAAGTTCAAAAAAGTCTGATGTGGGGAGGAGACACCTCAGATAGATACTGCCTTAGTTCACAGGAATATTGGTGGATGGGGTTTGGGAGGAAGCACCATCAGAATTGCAAGGTTCTGTTCCTACAGCCGATAAAACACTACTTTCTTGATCTGGTATAAATAGTGAGGAAGGAAGCAGGGAGGAGAAACCGTCAGATCAGAAATTCAACCTCCGTGTCCCAAGCTTAAGGTGGAAGCTTCTCTTGCTTGGGAAACTTACGTTTGGAAGCATCTGTCTTTTGCAAGTGTCCATGGAGATTATCCGTCATCCAGGTCATGGTTGTCCCAAAGGAGCTTTTTCAGGAGGCAACTGGACTTTCTTGTTTATCTTTGAAGAAGATGTTTAATTTATTGATGATTGATTGATTGATTGAAAAGAAAAAAATCTCGAAGGGCAGAGTCAATGGACAACTACCATGTTTCCCTGAAAATTAAGACTGGGTCTTATGTTAATATTTGCTCCAAAAGATGCATTAGAGCAGGGGTGTCAAACTCAATTTCATTGAGGGCCGCATTAGCATTGCGGTTGCCCTCAGGGGGCTGGGTAGGTGTGGCCAGGGTGGGCGTGGCCTATTGGGTGGGCGTGGCTGGAGTGGGTGTGGCCTACTGCGTGGGCATGGCCAGCTCTACATCGTTCGCGTCAAGGGTGCCTGTGGGGGCCTGAGCAGGAGTGGGACAGATCTGAGGGTCTCTGGCAGAAGGGGGGTGGGACCAGGGCAAGCACCAAGGCATGGGCCACTGGAAGAGCCTGCTGAAACCCCTTCCCCGGAGCCCATCAAGCCGGATATGTGAAGTAGGCGAGGGCCATTTATTGGCCACTTCCAGGCGATGGTGCATTTCTTCATTCCTCACAAAGGGTGACACCTCCCCAGCGCGTGCCCAGGGGGCGGGGGGCGGTCCCTTGCTGTTTCCAGACGGCCTTGTGGAGCTAAGACTGAATGCGTTTCAGCATAGATGGCCACCACAAAATTGTACATTGGCTCCCGGGCGGCCTGGGCCGAGGCCAAGGCAGCGGGGGCCATTCCCTCACTGTTTTCAGGATGGCTTCGCAGGCCACATGAAACCATGTCGCGGGCCGCATCCGGCCCCCGGGCCTTGTGTTTGACATGTCTGCATTAGGGCTTATTTTCCAGTTAGGGCTTATATTCAGGGAAATACGGTACTAAATGCGTCCACCTGGCTGACAATGCTTATTTTTTGGGGTGGGGTTTATATTATAAGCATCCTGAAAAATCATGCTGGGGCTTGTTTTCCAGTTGGGTCTTATTTTAGGGGAAACATGGTAGATCTTTTTCTGCCATAGTTTTGTATGGTTTTATGTATCGCTTCAAACGTCTTTGGATTGCACAGCTGGGCTCTCTCCTGTGCTGCTCCTGACTCTGGACTGACCAAAGAGAAGAGAAAAATGACCATTTCTTCCTTCTCCACCTCTCCCAGATTCAGCAGTTCTCGAAGAAAGAGATTGAGGATTTGCTACGCAAAGGGGCCTATGCCGCCATTATGGAAGAGGATGATGAAGGGTCCAAGTTCTGCGAAGAAGATATTGACCAGATCCTCCTTCGGCGCACCACCACCATCACCATTGAGAGTGAAGGAAAAGGGTCCACCTTTGCCAAGGTATCCTTATTCCCTAATTCTGCTTTAAAATAATCAGGAGTTCAGATGTGATTCAGGTGAAGCCAACTCCATTCGGAGAAGGCTGGTGGGTAGATGTGTACAGAGAAGAAAGCAAGAACCAAAAAGAAGCAAGGTTGTTCATGTCACACGTACTCCTTATGTTGTCTAAATATACTGTTTGTTCTGATCTGTAATAGTTTACAGAATATTGGGCACTAATAATAGTTTAAGGAGGCTTTCCAAAGGGCCTGGAACAGTGTTTCCGAACCTCAGCAACTTCAAGATGCGTGGGTTTCAAGATGGCTGCCTGGGGAATTCTGAGAGTCGACATCCACACATTTTGAAGTTGCTGAGATTCAAAAACACTGGCCCAGAGTCTACTGAAACAAGCTATGGAGTTGTACTCGCCTGTCCTTTAAAGGGCCTGTACAGCTATGAGGTCCAAAAATCTCCTTGTTTTTAAGACAAAGGCCAACCAGATTTCACCCTGGGGATGTTATGCTCCTTGGAAAAACAACTTGTGTGGGTTCACACAATGTACATTAGGTCCAAGTTAACAAACAAACAAACATTCTAGAGGGTGCAAGAGAACAAAACCGAATTAAAAGATGGAGGAAGGAGACCACTGAGCAAGGAATAACATTAAAGGAGGATATGGTGGAAGGATCTGACCTCTCCTTGTACTACGCGGAGCCCCCTAAATACGTTGAGAGATGGAGTGCCTGAGTATAAAACCAATATCCTCAAATGGAGGCTCTTAGTGGATAGCAACATGCTTGTGTGAATGTGGAAAAACACAGAACCCAGCCCATCTGCTGGTATGTCGGCTACTACCAGTAGCGTACCGGTTATGATTTATTTTTGGCCAATGACAAAGCCAGGAAGGGGGCTTCATTCTGGCAGTTTAAAGTTTGATCTAGACGTGGAAGAAGAAGAAGGAGAAAGAGAAGGAAGTTAATGAAACCTGATTGCTTTATTCTCTGCTCAAGCAAATAAAGCGAAGTCTGTCTGATCATTCACAAAACACATCAAGACAATGACTGGGTTTCCCACAACAAACTGAGCCACAAAGTATCTTAAGCACTGCTATTCGGGTGGATTGTACAAATCTAGCAAAACATTGTGTATATGAGAGTGTGTGTGAAGTCTGCTTTACAGTAAACATGATACCCAAACCTTCCCTCCTTTATTTTGCCTCTGCTCCTTTCCCAGGCAAGCTTTGTGGCCTCTGAAAACAGGACAGACATCGCTCTGGATGACCCCAACTTCTGGCAGAAATGGGCCAAGAAGGCAGACTTAGACCTGGATCTTCTGAATAGTAAGGTGTGTTGGGTTGGGAAGAGGGATGCCATCAACTTGCACGACTGTCTGGGTGAGTAATAGAAGAATCAGGAAAGGGTTGCACAAAGTTCAGTCTTTCACGGTACGGACTTCTTGTTGTGTGGGACGACAAGATTTATTTTCTCCACACCAAAACTGGATCTTTAGAGCAGGGGTCCCCAAATCCCGGTCCACGGACCGGTACCGGGCCGCGGCATGCCAGCAACCGGTCCGCACAAACAAGCAAAGCCCCATCCGTGGGATGCAGGCAGCACACAAATCCACACACTCTCTGGTCCATGGAGAAATCTTTCTCCGTGCAACCAGTCCCTGGTGCCCAAAAGGTTGGGGACCTCTGCTTTAGAGCAGGCAGTAGTCCAGTTGTAACTCAGGGGTGTTGCGCTTGCCTGTCTGATTTGCAGAAGGCATAACATTGAATGAGAGAGTTGATATACGGAGGGACGCCAGTTAAATTCAGGATGACCTTGATCAGTTTGAGGAATGGGATTAGAGGAAAATGCAAGATCTTCATGCGTTTGAAATTTCCCAAGAATGAAATTCAAAACAGGAAAATGCAAAGCTCTTCATTCAGGAAAGAGAAGGCAAATATGCAGTGCAGGATGAAATATAACTGGCTTTACAACAGTTCTTGTGGGGAGGGAAATTTGTGGAAAAGTGGTTGATTACAGATTCAACCTAACCCAAGACTGTCACGTAGCTGCAGAAAAAACAATAGAGTTTCCATGCTGCATCAGTGAAAGTTTTCAGATCACGGGAAGGAATGGTTTCAGACCTCATTCCTAGAACTGTGTCAAATCTAGGCATTAGTTTTAAGGAGGATTCGATAAGGAGCAGAGGGGAGCAATCAGGAGACAAAATTCTGTTAACAAGAGATTGAAAACATATGGGAAGGTTCAGCTGCCAAAAAAATAGAAACTCAAGAGGCTATTGCCTTCAAATACGGAACATGGGATAGTGTAAGGGATCCTTGGTGCTGTGAGCTTGGTTGTTTTCCTGCAGACATTTCATTTCCCAAACTAAGTAACATCATCAGTGCTAAGTCAATGTTGATAATGTTGAGCACTGATGATGTTACCTAGTTTGGGAAATGAAACATCTGCAAGAAAACAACCCAACCCAGACAGCACCAAGGACCCCCGCGTTTCAACTCTGAGCGACAAATATTCCCCTTTATTGGCATGGCATAGTGTTTCTAAATTTGAGAAAAGCAGATTCCAATTGGATGTTAGGGAAAACCGCTCTTTTTAATAATAGCAGCTCAACTGTGGGATGAGTTAGCAAGAGCAGAGGTCTCCAAACCTGGCAACTTTAACACTGGTAGACTTCAACTCTCAGAATTCCCCAGCCAACTTGGCTTGGCTGGCTGAGGAATTCTGGGAGTTGAAGTCCAGAAGTCTTAAAGTCGTCACGTTTTGAGACCCCTAAGCAAGAGGATGGACCATGCACTGTTCAGCAAGAAAAATCTGGACCATCATGGTTGGTTGCTTTAATGTGCATTCCTATGCTGACCCAAAGGTGCTTTTTCAGGAGGCAACTGGACTTTCTTGTTTTTCCTTTGAAGACGTTTCGCTTCTCATCCAAGAAGCTTCTTCAGCTCTGACTGGATGGTGGGGAATGGAAGGATTTATACTGCTTGCAGACAGCTGGTCATTTGCCTTCTTTTAGAGTGTCATTGAGGCCACTCGGAGTTTTGTCTGTGTCCTCAGGGTCACCTGAGCAGTGCAAATGTGTGTGGAGCCTTCTTGGCTGCAGGATGTTTTCTGCCCTGGGTCCCTTCACGGTTGAAGACAGGCGCAGGCTGTTGGGGGTGAGCCTTTGTTGTCTGCCTCTCAAACTGAAGCGCAAATGGTTCCTGTAGTCTACAATGTTTTCTGGAAATCCAGTTCATACTCCCGCACCATTCGAAGGGCGTTCATCCCAAAGTGCATAGCTAAATGTCGATGGAGATTCTGAGGAAATTCAAAGAAAAACAAGAAAGTCCAGTTGCCTCCTGAAAAAGCACCTAGGGGGCAACCAGGACCGAGAATCTCCATAGACATTCCTATGCGGAGTTGAACTTAGATTCTATGATCTAAAAGGCCATTTCCAAGTCTTAAGATTTAGTGATGAAGACAGGGCAGAAGTGAGAATTGTTCGTGGAGGAACTGACACACATTCAGAGATCCAGAGTGTTTTTTCCTCTCCGCTTCCTGCAGAACAACCTGGTGATCGACACGCCCCGCATCCGCAAGCAAACTCGCCACTTCAGCACCCTGAAGGACGATGACCTGGTTGAGTTCTCTGACTTGGAGAGTGACGACGATGACCGGCCGCGCTCCCGGCGCCACGACCGGCACCACCATCCCCTCCACCACTCGTACGGGCGCACCGACTGCTTCCAGGTGGAGAAACAACTGCTAGTCTATGGGTATGTGGCGTGGAGGGAGGCCTCACGAAAAGCAATGGGGCGCGTGCAAAAAAAAAAAGGATTGTGGGAGTTGTAGGGGAGGATGTGTGTTGGGAAGGAGGGGGTAACTTGGTAGCTTATTGAGAGTTCCTCAAGGAGAGAAAGTCATGGTGGATTGGCTTCCTCGTAGTACAGGTAGTCCTCAACTTATGACCACAATTGAGCCCAATTTTTTTGTTGCTACTGTGTTTCCTCCAAAAGAGGCACCAGGTCTTATTTTCGGGATAGGCCTCACCTCACCTCCGGCACCGACAGCCCCACCCAGCCAGTCCACTTTTTCTGGGGCCGAAGTTCTGCAGCTGCATTCGGGCCTGCATTTTGCAGTCAGGCCTTTGCAGAAGGCCTAAGCAGCCGAGTACCCTATGGATTCAATCCATAGCTTGATGCTTGGCTGCTGAGGTCTTGCAGAACCGAGCTATGGATTGAATCCATAGTTCAGTTCTTGGCTGCACAGACCTTCCGGAAAGCCCCATGACTGAGAAATGCAGGCCTGGCTGCAGAAGAGGCCTCAGAAGGAGAAGTGGGCCAGCAAGGAGAGGCCTGGCTGCAAGGTAAGTGGGTGGGGCAGCTCCACATCCCCACCCCCACCCTAGCTTTATTTTTAGGTGTGCCTCGCCCCAAAACTAGGGCTTATTTTGGGGGTAGGGCTTACATTAGGCCCACCCCCAAAAATCAAGCTAGGGCTTATTGTTGGTGTAGGCCTTACTTTCGGGGAAACACAGTAGGTGAAGCATTCGTTAAGTGAATTTTGCCCCTTTTTACGCCTTTTTTTGTGCCCAGGTTGTTAAGTGAATCTCTGCAGCGGTTAAGTTAGTAACATGGTTGTTAAATGAATCTGGCTTCCCCCATTGACTTTGCTGGTCAGAAGGTCACAAGAGGGGATCACAGGACCCCAGGACACACTGCGACCTTCATAAAATACAAGTCAGTTGCCAAGCATTTGAATTTTGATCGGGGATGCTGCAATGGTCGTAAAGTGTGAAAAACGGTGATAAGCCCTCTTTTTTTCAGTGCCATTGTAACTTCGAACGGTCACTAAACGAACTGTCGTAAGTCGAGGACTACCTGTGCAGGTTGAGAATTGGCTCGACTCCCAATTATTTTAATTCCAAATTTAAACTTAACAATTAGTTTGATTGAGGCAAGAAACAGTAGCTTTTTCTTGTTTGCCAAAAGAGGGGAAAAAAGAAAAGGAAGGAGGGTAAATAAAATTCTGATACAGAAATAAATTCCTGGATTACATGTATGTCAAAAGGAATCATCATTCATACCGGCAGTCCTAAACTTAAGAACCGTTCATTTTAGTGACCGTTCGAAGTTACAGCAGTGCTGAAACAAAGGACTTAGGACCATCTTTCACACTTAATGACCGTGTAGCATCCCCATGGTCACATGATCAAAATTTAGACACTTGACAGCGGATTCATATTTATGACGGTTGCGGTGTCCCGGTGTCGTGTGTGACCCTCTTTTGCGACCTTCTGACAAGCCAAGTCAACGGGGAAGGCGGGTTCACTTCCAAAGCATGTTACTAAATTGACAACCGCCATGATTCACTTAACAACTGCGGCAAGAAAGGTCGCAGAATGGAGGAAAACTCCCCCAACGGATGTTTCACTTAGCAACAGAAAGTTTGGGCTCAATTTGGGATCGTTAAGTCGAAGACTACCTGTGCTGTTCGCCGTCTTAAGTGATTTGTAAAAAAAATAATAAAGGGATGCGAATAAATAAGTAAAAAAAAAAACCATAAGTAAAAAATACTGGGTGTTCCTGTGCCCACCTCCCTGCTAATTTGCATTGGGCTTTGGATGGTGGACTTGTGATCTTCTCTTTGCTACCCCAAAAGCCTTTGTTTTTCGGAAAGATTTCAACGTGGCGTTCTTGGAGGATGAGAATAGGAATCCCAAAGGTGCTTTTCAAAAGGTTTTTTTTTTTTTCCCCTTGAAAATGTTTCACTTCTCATCCAAGAAGCTTCTTCAGTTTTGGAGACAACCATGACCCGGATGATTGAGAATCTCCACAGACATGAGAATAGGAAGTATTGAATTATGGGTTAACTTGATTCTGGAATCTGGAAACACACCCAAAGTCCGTAGTCAGATCAGTCCAGGGAAGGAAGCTTTAAAAAAAAAAAAAAAAGTCAGGGTTTAATCCGTTTAAATTGCTTGCACGTGGCAAAGCATCCCCGAACAGCCCTGAAGGAGAAATGACTGGTTCCCTCATGTGGAGGCCTTATATAATTGAATGAGCACAAAGGCTAGGAGGCAAAATGCTTATTGAAAGCATTGTTTTTTTCAAATGTGGGTGCCCCACGAACGTGAATAGGCGATAGAACTCCTTCAATGGTTCAAACAAAGGGGGAGCGCGATGGCTCAGCGGTTAAAAGACCCTGAAGTTTGTAAGCTGGAAAGCTGACAGCCCGGGTTTGAGACCAAAGTGCCACGTGACGGGGTGAGCTCCCATTACTTGCCCCACAGCTCCTAACCCACCTAGCAATTCTAAAGCATGCAATTGTAAGTAGATCAATAGGTACCACCTCGTGGGAAAGTTAACAGCTTTCCGTGCGCGTTGGCGTATAGTCATGCTGGCCACATGACTGCGGAAGCATCTTCGGACAACCGCTGGCTCCCTTGTCTAGGAAACAGAGATGAGCACTGCCCTCGGTAGAGTCAAACACGACTGGACAGGGGAAACCTTTACCTTTAATGTTCCAAGAGGTTTTCCTCTCTGTTCCACTAGGCCTAAATCCCCTTGAAGGTGGAGTCTTGTTCTTGCCTCCTTCTCTCCCCCCGCCCCCCGAGAAGCAAGGGTTCCTAGTCCTGTAGTTGCAGTTCCTGAAAAAAGGAACACCTTGATTTCTGCAGTAGGTAGGGCTCCCCATCCTTATTCGCCCGTTCTGAGCGATGTCTCTGTTGGTTTGCCTGGCAGCTGGGGCCGCTGGAGAGAGATCCTCTCCCATGGACGTTTCAAGCGGCGGATGTCCGAGCGGGACGTGGAGACCATCTGCCGCGCCATCCTGGTCTATTGCTTGATGCATTATCGGGGCGATGAGAACATCAAAGGATTCATCTGGGATCTCATCAGCCCGGTTGAGAACGGCAAAGCCAAGGAGCTTCAGAATCACTCGGGTAAGTCTCCTTTTATATCCCCCTATGTTGATGTCCTTTGAGAATGTTACCCACACCCGTGTGTCCATTCCGTTGATAGGAAGACTTTGGTCCAATCTTGAGATTGTGGCCACCTAATCCTTTGCCTGGGTGGAGAAAATGTAGGGGTGGTGGACCCTTGGGAAATAGAATAATGTTGATTCCACTTAGTGTCCCTTTGCCGTTGGTGGGTCCTCTAGATCTAGAGTCCTTAAGTGGCTCCCTCTGTGTTGTGTCTGTGTGTATATGTGAGTTGAGCTACTCTGCAAAAGCTGGGGTGACCTAATCCCTATTGCACTGGTTCCATGTTGTACCTAGCCCCTGCTCTGAGCTCCCTTCCTGTTCCTCGGGCAGGCCTGTCCATCCCAGTTCCACGGGGCCGCAAGGGGAAGAAAGTCAAGTCCCAGACTACTTTTGACCTCCATAAAGCAGAATGGATCCATAAGTACAACCCGGACACACTCTTCCAAGACGAAGGCTACAAGAAACATCTCAAGCACCAGTGCAACAAGTAAGATGGGCAGGGGAAGGGAGGACCAGCTTGGGACTTCTGTAAAGCCAACCCCTAGATCTCAAATCTTTTGCCAGGCAGAAAAGGTGGGAGATCCAATATGGTAGACAAATAGCGCCAGATCCCAACCTCACTCTTCAGAATTCCGGTTTTGTCATTTTCTCAATTTGGTATCGGAAGAGGTCATGTGTGTGGTCCACTAAAAAATAATTGCATGGTAGTGCTGTCCACATCATCCATCCATCCATTAATTCATATCTCTCTCTCTCTCTCTCTCTCTCTCTCTCTCTCTCTCTCTCTCTCTCTCTCTCTCTCTCTCTCTCTCTCCATCCATCTATCCACCCATCTATCTATCTCTATCATCTCCCTATATCTATCTATCTATCTTATCTATCTATCTATCTATCTATCTATCTATCTATCTCTATCATCTCCCTATATCTATCTATCTATCTATCTATCTATCTATCTATCTATCTATCTATCATATCCCTCTATCTATCTATCTATCTATCTATCTATCTATCTATCTATCTATCTATCTATCTATCTATCTATCTATCTATCTATCTATCTATCTATCTATATCTTAATTTCTCTCCCACCTTTATTATTTATACATAACTCAAGGCCACAAACTTACATAATATTCCTTCTTCTCCTCTTTTTCCCCACAACAACAACAACTGTGAGGTAGGTTGGGCTGAGAGAGGGTGACTGGCCCAAACTCATCCAGCTGGCTTTCATGCCTAAGGTGGGACTGGAACTGGTCATTGGCCCAAAGTCATCTAGACGCTTTCACACCTACAACGGGGCTAGAACGCCCAGTTTCCTGGTGCCAGCCAGCTTTTGTTCCTAAGATGGGACTGGAACTCCCAGTCTCCTGGTTTCTAGGCCACCACCTTCACAAATTCACCAAACTGGCCTTTCAGTTCACGCCTTTCTGTCTGCAAAAGAGGAAAGAATGGCAAGCTAGGGCAATGGAGGGCTCTTTGGTGCTTTCACATGGACATGCCTCTATTGGTTGAAAAAACATTTGCCCTTATCACTGACTTAGCAGTGGGGATCGCCAGTGTCTTGGAACATGGGTGGATGCAGTTTATAAATTGGTCCTTCCAACAGAAATACATTATTTTCCTCCTAGGGTACTGCTCAGGGTCCGCATGCTTTATTACCTGCGTCAGGAGGTGATTGGGGACCAGGCCGAGAAAGTTTTGGCAGGTGCTGTTTCCAGGTAAAAATTCACCTTTACAAAGGTTTCCTGGGGGGCTTCTGTGTGCTTTTACCAATTAGCTGTTATGCCACCTTTTGTTTCTGTATGACGACTTTGCAGTTATAACAAATCGACGAGTTTAGTCGGGATGGGAAGCAGTCACTGACTCAGTGGATTTCATGATAGAAACCTTTTACTTTATGGGTGTGTTTCTTTGATTTCTTGTTTAAGAAGAGATTGAACAACCATTTGTGTAGGGTTTCCTGTTTGATCAGGGGGTTGGACTAGAAGACCTCCAAGGTCCCTTTCAACTCTGTCATTCTGTTCTGATTTTTAAGGCTGCCCACCCACCGGATAACTCTTCTTATGATGAGCAATTGTGGCATTTCCTTAGCAAATTCTGCGATCATTTATGTCTTTATTAAATATATTTACTTCTCCAAGTCAGTCATTTTGTTAAGAGAGATTTTGTCCCTGGCAAAAGAGCCCCTCTTATTCTTTTTCTGTTGTAAATGAATTATTATGGTGTATCTAAGGGCAATCCACTCTATGCTATGAGTAAGACTATCAAATCAGAGCCCGAAGTTTGGAAAGTTTTATTGGTTCCTGTTTAATACCTCACAACACTTTGTGTATCTCATTTTGTTTCTGTTTCCAATCTTAATTCCTGCAGCGAAATTGACATCTGGTTTCCGCTCGTGGATCAGGCAGAAGTCCCCACAGCCTGGTGGGATACGGAAGCAGACAAATCTTTGCTTCTTGGGGTCTTCAAACATGGTGAGTAATACTTCTGGACAGGTATGGCCCTTGTTTCGCAATGAGGAACGGGCTAACTGTCAGGCCCAAAACCAGAGATGAGACAGATCCAGTCAAGTTCAGTCCTTTATTTGCTTACACCTAATTGACAGATTCCTTAACAACTGTAACGAAAAAGATCATAAAATGGGTGTGACGCCTTCTTTAGCAGTGGAAATTCTAGTTCCTGTTGTGGTCATAAATCAAGCACTACCTATAAATTATCGGTGGAGAGAAGCCACCAAATCTAAATTATACTAAATCTAAATTAAGTAATCTAAAGGACTTTAAAAAAAAAAAGGCTGCCAGTAAATGTACTAGAAGGAAGTTTTACACCTCCAAAGCATGCACTTGCTGATCACAGCTAGAGTGTAGAAGATAATCACGAGACACGCAAGAAGAATTTTGCACAAAAGGCAAACATTTTCAGACAAAAATGATATTAAAACATTGGCCAAGAGTAGACTGAAGATTCCTGGGCAGGGAGCTCTAGAATCTAAATCTCAGCAAGTGGTGGCATTTCTGACCAACTTTAGACCTGAAAATGAAGTTAAACCGGACCTCATTACTCTTGAATCGGAGACCTCTTAAGGAATCTCAGGGCCAGAGGCTTAACTGGGAAGCTGACTTTATATTCTGACCTCTGCCTGAGGTTACATGGGGAGGCACTGATGTTTGGCCCTTCCTACAGGCTACGAGAAGTACAACACCATGCGAGCCGACCCTGCACTCTGTTTCCTGGAGAAAGCCGGCCGCCCGGATGATAAGGCCATTGCTGCTGAGCACCGTCCGGATGTGGGCGAGGGGTAAGAGGCTGCTGGGGTATTGAGCTGAACCATTCCCAAGGCCAGGGGACGGGGTGGATGGGGGTGGTGGGTGAGACGCACACCCATGATGACATGCCATGCTAATACCGAGGCACCGAGGGGGACAACTGGCCCTAAGCTCGGGTGTCTTTGAGTTAAAAGTTGCTTCTCACAGGAAGTCCTGAGGTGTGTCTGGAAACGGGGTGGGAAAGAAGCGGGATTTCCACAGCAATAATTGACTAGATCTTCTGCCACTGGCAGGGTGGATTTTGACAAGGACTGCGAGGATCCAGAATACAAGCCTGTCGGAGCCCCTGCCAAGGAACACGACGAGGAGGTGGGATCCTAAACCAGT
Organism: Azemiops feae; assembly: GCA_023970755.1. Taxonomy (NCBI): domain Eukaryota; kingdom Metazoa; phylum Chordata; class Lepidosauria; order Squamata; family Viperidae; genus Azemiops; species Azemiops feae. The sequence continues at coordinate 1,135,157 of JALGBA010004027.1, read as the reverse complement.
TGCACTCTTAATGCAGCCCATCACTGGCATCACTCCCCCAGTCTTCAAAACCAGAACCCGAGATGTTTTAAATCTATTGCCATTCAAATCTCACAGATGCTTCTGGTCGTTGTTTTTTGTTCGTTTGTTAAAATTTAACACCACCCCAATCCCAGCGACTCCTTTTTAGAAAGAAATCCTTTTCTCTACCGTTTCTTGGACCTGCAACCTGCTGTGTCAAGGATGTGCTTTGGAACATGTGAGGGGGGGACCTGTGCTCCTTCCGTTGTAGCTGAAATACCCTTCCCAGCATCCTTTGCCAATAAGACTTGACAGGGAGGCATGCTGGGAATGGCAGTTGAGCGATCTGTGGATATGCCCAGATTCCCGCCAGTCTTAATGTAGAGGTCTGAACAATAGAATATCGTTCAGGATCTCTAAAGGTGCTTTTTCAAAAGGCAACTGGACTGGGTTTTTTTTTCTCCCTGAGGAAGAAAAAGAAGAAAGACGTTTTGCTTCTCATCCAAGAAGCTTCATCGGTTCTGGCAGGATGGTTGGGGAGATGGAAGGATTAGTTCTTACAGGATTTGGAGGGGGGGCGTGTTGGAAGATACATATTTCTTTGAAGTTATGTGGTCAATCCTTCCCACCCCACCCCCCATCCCAGTGGTGGCGAACCTATGGCACGCGTGCCAGAGGCGGCACTCAGAGCCCTCTCTGTGGGCACTCGTGCCATGCCCCGGAGATGGCAACTGTCCCTCTTCAACCAGCCGCCCGCTAACTCGCCGAGGTCCCACTGCATTGCCTCCTCAGCTGTCAGCCGGCCGTCCAGCTCAGAGGCGGCTTCTCTGAACTGCTGGCGGCAGGCTGCGGAGCCCCAGAGTGCGCCGGTCAAGGGGCCGGCAGGCTGTGGCTGCTGACGGACACTGTCGGCCCCCATGTACTCGCTGGCCTCTATGTGCGGGAGCTGATGGTGTCAGGCAGCAGCCACGCTGGCCCCTGCCTTGCCTTGCTCTGCGACAATGGCAGCCCCACCCTGCCTCGCCTTGCCTCGCCTCACCCACAGGATGAGCCTCCTGCCCACCGCCCCACCTGCCAGAAACCCCCTGGATCTCCCCCAACCATGCCCGTCCTCCACAGGCATCCCTCCCCACAAGCAACATCGAGGTGACCATACCTACCTTGGCCACACCCACCCAGTCTGCCATGACCACCATAGCCACACCTACCTAGTGGGCCACGCCTACCTGGCACCTGGTGATAAATAAGTGGGTTTTGGGTTGCAGTTTGGGCACTCAGTCTCTAAAAGGTTCGCCATCACTGGCCCATCCTATCAGAATTAATCCTTCCATTTCCCCCACCATCCTGCTAGAACCATCTTTTTCTTCTTGCTCCTCGGGGGGGGGGGGGAGACCCAGTCCAGTTGCCTTTTGAAAAAGCACCTTAGAAACAACTATGACCTGGATGACTTAGAATCTTCACAAACATTCTTCGGGATGAATTAAACTGCAAGCAGATGTACCAAACAAAGAGAAAGTAGCTTGTAAGCTACCTGGGGGCCCATTTGCACCTTGCAAGATTGCTTCCTCATTTCACCTTACCCATCGTTTTTGGATGCCAGAGAGAAGTCTTAAGGGCAACAAAGGCTGTTTCATGTCTGGCAAAGCAAAACTAATGGGAACAATGTTTTCTCTTTGGGATGAGTTTATGGGGAAACAGTTGAAAACTTCCAGCTGCTTCCGTGTTTTCACCACATGTTTCCACAACTAAAGCAAGCTTGTGACTCCTAGGCCAAAATCCATCAACCCCGACTATAGTCAGTTGTGGCAAGCCACTTTAATAGCACTAATCTTTCCATTCCAGGGTGAAGCACTAATGATGATGGATGAAGACATATCGGTGGTGGATGGGGAGGAAGGTAATTACTTACTGTCTGAAAGGGCTTGGTGAAGGAGGTGGTGGCAGTTGAGCTTCATAAGCATCTCAACCTTGGGAAGAAGGTCAAGTGGATGCCTGGAGGATGCCAGAGTCACATGGCCATCCCCGTCATCATTCTCTAGGTCAGCCAGGGAATCTCTTCTGGCCTCCAGCCTCTGCGCTCACAGCCCGTTTGCGGCGACTAATCACAGCCTTCCAGCGGAGCTACAAGCGTGAGCAACTGAAGATGGAGGCCGCGGAGCGGGGGGATCGGCGCCGCCGGCGTTGCGAGGCCGCCTTCAAGCTGAAGGAGATGGTGCGTCGAGAGAAGCAGCAGAGGTAATCTTTGGGACCTGCTTTGTAGCCTTCTCTTTTCCCCTTTCTTTGGAGAAGCCGGTTAAGGAGGGGTACTTGAACCTGCGACTGAGTTCAAGTCCTCATAAAGAATCAAGTTCATATGTTAAGTTGTAGTTAAGAAGATTTATTTCTCAAGCCTATACAAAAGAATCTAGTCAGCTAAAGTTCAGTACTGAATTGGTGCCAGATAAGGATCCCCAGAATTCAAGAAGAGTTAGAATTGGACCATTTGTGGGAACGTACCGATTCTAGGCTGATGACTCGCTTAACGCCACCCCCAGCTCTGCCTGCTCTTCTCCTACATCATCAGTTCATGGAGTTGTTGAGCCACTTTTGAGTCAGTTGCCTTGTCTCAATCCAAACCAGCTACGTCATTGTAGAGAGAAAAGGTAAGAAGAAGTGGTGGAGGCTTTCCTTCCCCAATTTTGTCTACCTAGGGCAGGGCTTTTCAACCTGTGGTACGCGTACCACTTGTGGTACATTAACGAGCGGCAGGTGGTACGCAGCCCTGCCTAGCCAAGTGTAGTGGGGGAGGGAAAGAGCCAGAACAGGCAAGGACTTACAGTGAGAGAGTCCTCTGGAGCTGCAGAGGCATGGGAGAGGAGGGAGGGAGGGAGATGTAGAATGGAAAGATTCTTATGTGCTTTTGTGACTTTGAAGTTCTGGGATTTGTGCAATGTGGGCTTTGTGTTCTTAAGGAGTGTTTGGCAATTTCTATTTGGCTGATGGCTGGTGTTAGCTTCTATTGCTCTGCTGTTGTTAGCTGTAAGTTTTGCTGCAAGGGATTTTGAAATATTTTTCTCCTGAATGGATTTTGCCTGTAGATTCCTTTACTTATGAATGGAGCCATTTGGGGAGGCTGCCTTAGCCGGCAGCCAATACTTACTACATTTTTTTTTCTTCCTTACTTTCCTTTCTAGCCAGTAGCTAATTCTTAAAGGGGAATATGCCTTTTTAAGCTAGTTCACTCAGCAGTTTGTCTTTTCTGTTTCTGGAGGCTTTTCCTTGTTTGATGAATATATGGAAGAGAAAAAATATGGGGGGGTTTTCAAATTCTTCCTTCAGAAGGAGGTGGGCATGAGAAAGAGGGAGGCAGGAAGGAGGGAGGGAGGGAAGTCCTGCCTTAGCACTTGGCCACCAGCAGCCCTGCCATTGACTTTACTTGTCAAAAGGTTGCAAAAGGGGATCACATGACCCTGGGACACTGTGACCATCATAAATATGAATCAGTTGCCAAGTATCCAAATATAAATCACATGACCCTGGGCATGCTGCAATGGTCATAAGTGTGAAAATGGTCATAAGTCATTTCAGTGCAATTGCAACTTTGAACAGGTTTTTTTTTTGGTCATCAAGTTTTTGATACCTTGCTAGGTGGTACTCGAATATTGCCATATCCTAAAAGTGGTACAGTCGGTGAAAAGGTTGAAAAGCCCTGACCTAGGGCATTTTAGAGAAAAGGCAGATGATTCTTTCAGTCGATCAGCAGTGGGCAAGCGTGCGTGGCCCATTGGTTCAGTATGCAGTGAGGGAGTTCAATGATCATTTGTATCCAAAGGTGGACACGCCGTGAACAGTCGGATTTCTATCGCGTGGTTTCCACGTTCGGAGTGGAGTATGATCCAGACACGATGCGGTTTCATTGGAGTCGGTTTCGGGCCCTTGCCCGCTTAGACAAGAAGACCGATGAGAGCCTAGCCAAGTATTTTCACGGTTTTGTAGCCATGTGTCGACAGGTTTGCCGTCTTCCTCCTGCTGCAAGTGATGGTGAGTAGCGGAGTCTGGATGGGTGGAGCATCTTTAGGATGCCTGAGCACTGGGTTCGGATTAGCAATCTCTGATCTGCGTTCCTCGAGTCCTCTGTTGGCATAATTGCTGAAAATTCAGACCTACGATCAGACCTAGGAAGAATTGTGAATGAGATGGACAGCACCAGTTGGGTGCCACAATTTTGGGGAATACCAGGGTTTTTTTTCAAGAAGTTTTAAAAAAAACAACCCTTGAATTGAACATTATTCCACTGATTTGATGGACTTGTCCATATCGTTCTATTGTAAATTAAGTCTTCGTTTCTGATGTTTTTGCAGTCAGCCAAGGTTGGCCTAACGTGCCATTTGCATTAGGCAGAAAGCCTTTTTATATTCATTTTATTTATTAAGGCCGTGCAGATTTTGAAAAGAGCTTTTTTTTTTTTTTTTAAAGGTTCAGGTATAACATGAATGTGCGTTCAGCACCTTTTTGCCATGTATTAAAATATTTCTCTTTTCTCTAGCTTCTGCCTGAGCCTGAGAAACAATTAGAAACCACTCATTAAAGTTAATGCAACTTTAAAAGCAGTTAACAGTTTTTTGGGGAGGTTCAGATTGAAGCTTAAAAAGAGAGAGATTGCTTTAATCAACAGGAGGGATAGACTATATCAGGGGCTCCCAACTGGGGGTGCGAGACGCTATTCCAGGGGGTGCAAAAACTTGGCTTTAGAAGTTTCAAAATTATAGTGTATATGCATAATTTGTTATTTTGAACTTTTGTAAGGGGTGGGAGAATATATCAGAAGCGTTCTAGGGGTGCGGGGTATAGAAAAGGTTGGGAGCCGCTGGACTATATACTCTTGTGACTTCCCAAGTACTTCTTCTACATTGTTTCAGAAGACTGGGAAAGGAATGGAGAAAAACATGGACATGAACGATCAAGAGACGGCAAAGTCGATTGACAGTTTTTCTAAAAAGCGGCAATTTAGTTCCAAGTAGAGAAAACTCCTGAAAGAAGCTTTTCGAAGCGTGCAAAAAGACTTTGCCCTGTTTAACTCACTTTAAATGAGGCTGGGAAGTCACTCTTAACAGATTCCAAGATTCTCTCTATACTGTATATATACTACTCTTGAATTAAGTCGTTCCCATTTTTTTACATTTCACTTTAAAAAAAAAAAGAAAATTGGCAATAAACTGTCCAGTGGTATTGTTTGAGACTCTGTGAGTCTTGTCCAAGATCCTTGGAGGTCAGTGGGACTGAATCAGTGTTTATCATTCTGATCATATTGGAGATGTGAACGAATCTCTGAAAGTAAGCCATAAGGCAGCAGTCTTTCTGGCCTGGCAGAGGGGGGGGAGGGGAGAAGAGAGGGGATGGTTGCATGCACACAAGTGCTGCTTTCACAAAGGCAGTGTTGTGCGCATAGGTGTGCTTGCCTCCACCACTTCCGCGGGCCGGTTCCAAACGGGCTGCAGCCCGGCTCTGGGTCGTGGATTGGGTGTTGGGGACCACTGCCATAAATCAATGTTCCTCAAGCTCAGCCACTTTAATATGGGTGAACTTTAGCTCCCAGAATTCTGGAAGTTTACTGGAATTAAAGTCTACACGTCTTAATGTTGCTAAAATTGAGAAACAGTGCTATAAGGGCTTCAAGGCAGTGGGCCGGGAGGCATGGGGTGGAGTAGAAGAGAGACAACTTAGGAAAAGAGCGAGAAACGGGAAGATTTCCAGGCTCACCTGATTTTCCCTTCCTCTCCAGAGTCTCCAGACCCCACCCTGTTCATCGAACCCATCACGGAAGAGCGGGCCTCCCGCACCCTGTACCGCATCGATCTCCTGCGCCGCCTGCGGGAGCAAGTGCTCTGCCATCCCCTCTTGGAGGAGCGCCTCGCCCTGTGCCAGCCTCCTGGCCCTGAGATGCCACTGTGGTGGCAGTGCGGGCGCCACGACGGAGAGCTGCTGCGGGGAGTGGCCCGCCATGGTCTTAGCCAGACTGACACCACCATCATGCAAGACCCGGACTTTTCTTTCCTGGCGGCTCGGCTCAGCCACCTGCACAGTCGAGCAGGGGGCACAGGGACACCCCCTCTTCCGACCCCGGTGCCAGCCCAGCCTACAGGGCTACCCCTTCCGGGGGTCAGCACGGCTGCTGCTCCGTCCGCCCTGCTCCACGCTCCACCTTTGAACGAGCCACCTGCTCCGCAACAGCCGCTCGCCTTGCCCCCCAAACCTGAATCGGCCGAGGACTCCGACTCCGAACTTGACCTCAGCAAGATTTCTGCTTCATCGTCGTGTTCGTCCTCCTCGGGCTGCTCCGATGACAGTGAGGGTGAGCTGTTTTTTTTAAAGATGTCCCTTCTTTCCTTCTCATATCCTGAGGAGAAAATGTGCCAAGGCCTTCCTTGCTTTTAAAAATCAGACGGGATAATAATAATAATAAAGTTGGAAGGGACCTTGGAGGTCATCAAGTCCAACCCCCTGCTCAGGCAGGAAACCCTATACCATTTCAGACAAATGGCTGTCCAGTCTCTTCTTAAAAACTTCCAGTGTTGGAGCATTCACCGCTTCTGGAGGCAGGTTGTTCCACTGGTTAATTGTTCTAACCGTCAGGAAGTTTCTCCTTAGTTCTAGGTTGCTTCTCTCCTTGATTAGTTTCCATCCGTTGCTTCTTGTCCTGCCTTCTGGCGCCTTGGAAAATAGCTTGACTCCCTCTTCTCTGTGGCAGCCCCTGAGATATTGGAACACTGCTATCATGTCCCCTGCTATCATTCTTCTAGGGATTGGCCCTAGAAGACCGCCTTTCTACTAAAAATGAGAAATTCCTGTTAGTGGAAAGGTTCTTTTTTTTTTTTTTATCTTGCCTTTTTACAGGAGCAATGGATCTCAAAAAAAATCCAAAAGAGGATATTTTGCGCCCTCTTCTAGGGAATTCAGGAGAATTCTCCTCCCCCCCCCAATTCGTAATAATCCAATAAGTTAGCTTAAACCTAGGAGAAATTATCCTGACAGAGGCACCAAACAGAACCAAACCCCAATTTATTTGTCGCTAATACCTCCTTGTTTCCTTTTGTTGCCTGGGGTGTGTTATCAAAGTGGAGTAATGGCTGAATGAGTGTATCTGTAGCCTGTCTCATTTGTGCATTTATTTAGTCGTGACTACCATTTCTCGATCCATCGGCAATTCTCTTCTATAAAACCTTCATTTATTGTTGTACCTGAGGCAGTCTTTTAAAGACTAAGGCAGTCTTTTAAAAAATACAGCATTCCATATTAAGATACTTTTTGCCACTCAATTGTATTAAAAGCCTTTTCTGTCCCTTATTTCTCCGGTAACGGAACTCGTAAACAGCACGCTTGGAGATTTTCAGCTGGCCCTCCTGCCAAGCATTGAATCAATGCAGCATGGATTGACTTTAGCAAAAGGGTGTACGTGAGCTTGCTTAGAAGCCACGTACATACACACACACACACCCAAAAAACATCCTCTTTGGGCACTTTTAGTATTGGGATGGTGTTATGTAATCTGCCCACCCACGCCTTTCTCTTCGGGGGTCCTCCTGTCAACATCCAGCTCAAAAATCCAAATAAATCACCAGAAACATTCCAATTCCAGAATTCTTTTTGTTTATTGGATATACGGCATAGTTCTTGTCGAAGCCAAATTCACTCTGGGGTTCCCAGCCACAGATCAAAGAATTAAACAACAGTCTCATCGCCCCTGCCTTTTCCCATAGTCACTGTAAACAATTTCCCTTTGTTATGGGAACTGTCTGCTTTTCTTCCACGCCTGCTTTAGTGTCCTTGGAAATGGCTCAGGCTCTCACAGTAATTTCAGCAGAATCAGCAAAGTTTCATTTCTTCATCTAAATCAGGAGTGTCAAACTGCGGGCCGGATGCATCATAGCGAAACCGCGCCCACCCCATTGCCGGCAATGGCAAAAAAAAGTTGCGATACGTCGCGGCACGTCACATGACTTTGCGAGTTTGACACCCCTGATCTAAACCCTTTCAAAGCAACACCTCCCCCTCCCCCAACTCTAATGGCAAGAAGAAACAAAGAGGCAGGTAGCTGCCAAAGTTTCATTCTTGACCCCTCCTCCTCTGGAGCAGACTCTCTTCTCTTTCCATCCCAAATCCCTTCCTACCTTCTCGTCGTTGTCTTCCTGCCAGGTGAAGAGGCTTCTTGTGGCGGGAAGCTCTTTGAGGAGGAGGAGTCCTCGCTGCTCTCTCTGCCCACTTCCCACGAGGGGAACTCGCCGCAGCCTAGTGCCTCGGATCTGCTGCTGCAGGAGCGCCAAAGGGCCCATGAGTGGCCAAAGGTAACGGGCGAGCCCGAGAAGGCTGGGATACTGCTGGAGTTGCATGTTGCACTAAGGGGCACATTCTTCCACTTCCGACCCTGAGCGGGCTTGGCTTTCCTCGATTCCGTAGGATTCAGAGGAAATAATTTCATCGGAATGTTTACCCTGGCTATTGATTCCTTTACAGGTAGTCCTCGACTTACGACCGTAATGGAACCCCAATTTTTTTTGTCTCTTAAGTGAGACATTTGATAAGTGAGTCTTGCCCCCCCTTTACCGCATTCCCTCGCCACAGTTGTTAAGTGAATCACTGCAGTTGTTAGTCACAACGGTGCTTGAGTGAATCTGGTTTCCCCATTGACTTTGCTTGTCAGAAGATCGCAAAAGGGGAATCACTTGATCCCTGGGACACTACAACGGTCATGAATGTGAGCCAGTTGCCAAACGTCTGAATTTTGATCACATGACCATGTGGATGCTGCAGCAGGCGTTAAGGGTGAAAAACGGTCACAAGTCACTGTTTTTGATGCCGTTGTAACTTTGAACAGTTACTAAAAGAACGGTTATAAGTCGAGAACTACCTGTATTTGTCCCTGCTCTGCTTCTGACTACAGCTTGAATTCTTGGTAGTTTCCATCAAAATCCTTCTCTGGCGTATCTAAGCAGCTACTAGAAATTCTTTTTTTAAAAATAGCATACTCTGCAATGGAATACTTGATATATTGTGGGTTCTTTGAGACCATGAAATTTCCCCCTCACCATTTAAACAGGATTAACCCAATTTATTTGGTCCGCACATACCTAGAAATGATGCAGAAGTGCTTTAGACCTCATACTCCTCTTTAAAGCAGCCACCTTCTTTTTCAGATGTCTCTGTGAGTCTGAGAAATAGACCCAGTTACTTTAAGAGACATCTCGAGTAAGTGAATTCCTTCACTCAAGCAGTAGCATCTCTTTACAGACTCAAGCAGAAGCCTGAAAAAAAGATATGGCTGTTTTAGGGAACGTCAAAGAAGGGCTGTGTTCAAGGTTTTGAAGCACTTCTAAGTAATTTTGTCAAGAATGAGCAATTTTTGTGCTCATAAATTAAACAATAAAACTCTCTTTATTCTCCCCTGCCTTGGAGATATTTCATATTTGAAAGGTAGCTTATTAACGCGATTGCATTTTAAAATAATTTTTTTTGGGGGGTTTACCATTTTTCGTGAGTTACTTTGTATTCTGTAAGGTCTTTCAACTGCGAAAAATCTCTGGAGGTTTCACCGAGATATTGCCAATTTCATGAGAGCATGGTAATTTTTTAATTAGGGGCGAGAGGGGGGGAACCTTACCCAACGAGAGTGCTTAGAGCAGGCATGTCAAACTGCCGGCCCACGGGCCGGATGCATCACGCCGAAACCGCGCCCACCCCATTGCCGGCAATGGGGGGAAAGTCACGATACGTCGCGCGACATCACGTGACGTCGCGAGTTTGACATGCCTGTCTTAGAGAGTACAGTGTTCCCAGTCCATGATATACATAACTTAGTCTTCCTGACAGAAAAAGCATGAAGAATCGTGGCGCAGTGGTTAGAATGCAGTATTGCAAGCTAATTCTACTGCCTGCCAGCAGTTTGAACCCGACCTACTCAAGGTTAACTCAGCCTTCCATCCTTCCAAGGTTGGTAAAATGAGGACCCAGATTGTTGGGGGGCAAGATGTTGACTCTGTAAACCACTCAGCGAGGGCTGTAAAGCACTATGAAGTGGTATGTACTCTTAAGTCTAAGGGCTGTTGCTGTTGCTATTAAGTGTGGAGTCCTTGGTGACCTCTGAGCTCGGTTGACTAGCGAGGATCATCAAAGCATTAAGTGTTGGAGAGAAGTTGAGATGCCTTGGAGATACCCAGTTCCCAAATGGGAAAATGTGGGTTGAATTTGAAGGAATCTTGCAGAGGTTGGCATCTTATGCCCAGACTAGTATCTCTTTCTCTTACTTCTGCAGGACCGTGTCCTCATCAACCGCATCGACTTGGTGTGCCAGGCTGTGCTGTCCGGAAAGTGGCCCTCCCCACAGCAGGGCCAGGTAGTGTCCTGTGTTGGCCAGGGAGAAGGCCTGTCCCACTTGCACGGAGAGTACACCACCTCCCCCATCCCTCACATCTGCCCTCTGGCATCACAAGAGGAAGGCACAGCTTCCTTCACCCGCCTCCGACACGGTGGCCAAGAGAAGGAGTTTACCGTGCAGATCAAAGATGTGAGTTCAAGATAGGTGTGGAAGAACAGCATCAACCCCTCCCCCACCTCCCCCGCATGCCAGGACCGAGTCCCTGTGCAGACCCAAGGGCGGTGTCATAGGAAATTTGAAAATTGATGAAACTTGAGATTTAGCTGCTAAATAAAGCAGCAAAATCTGCCAAATTTCCACGGGGGGGAACCATTTTAAAAAGCAGCTTCTTGTTCCCATTCCACCCTTAACTTCTTGTCCAGTTCCTCAAGGTCTTTGTGACCACCCTTTTGTAGGCCAGTTTCAGGCCATTCGGTGAGAATAACAAGAGTTGGAAGGGACCTTGGAGGTCTTCTTGTCCAACCTATACCATTTCAGACCAACCGGTTGTCCAGTCTCTTCTTAAAAAACTTCCTGTGTTGAAGCATTCACAACTTCTGGAGGCAAGTCGTTCCACTGGTTAATTGTTCTCGCTGTCAGGAAAGTTCTCCTTAGTTCTAGGTTGCTTCTCTCCTTGATTAGGCTCCATCTGTTGCTAAAGATAGAGGTAGAATCTGCTAAGGCCCCTACTTCTCCCCCTCCCCCCCCCGCCGCTCCACACTCCCTCCAAGCCTGTCTAGAAACTTAGATTATCCTGTGGATAATCAACATATTTTTGTTCCACTGATTTACATTATTTGTTTGTTTGTTTTTCCTGAATTCCAACCACCCCATCCGTGGGAACTTTTAAGGCTTAATTGGGAGGGTGTGTGGTGGAGGGTGGAGCAAGGTCCTGAATTCTCCACCCTTGCCCTAACTCTCTGTGCATTTTTCTAGGAAGAAGGAATCAAACTGACTTTCCAAAAGCACAAGCTGGTCCCAAATGGCACCATTCGGGATCGGCCTGCTCTCACCCAGAAGAAAAGTAGCAAAAAAATGGTGGAGGTAAGCAATTGCTAGCTGCAGAGAGTCAGTAGTTGAGATGGGCGGCCACAGGCATCCGATCCATCAGTCAGTGGAAGGGAGCATGTTAGTGCCACTGCGATGCAAAGGGAGGTGGAAGAGCTGTGTTAAGAGGCCCTAACTTTTCAGCTTTTCTTTTCTTTTTTTTCCTTCTCTTTTTTCTTTCCTTCTTTCTTTCTTTTCCTTCTTTCCTTTCTCCCCTCCCTCTTCATCTTCCTTTCTTCTCTTCCTTCCTTCTTTCTTTCTTTCTTTCTTTCTTTCTTTTTCTTCCTTTCTTCCTTCCTTCCTCCCTCTATTCCCTTTCTTTCTTTCTTTCTTTCTTTCTTTCTTTCTTTCTTTCTTTCTTTCTTTCTTTCTTTCTTTCTTTCTTTCTTTCTTTCTTTCTTTCTTTCTTTCTTTCTTTCTTTCTTTCTTTCTTCTTTCTCAGCTGGAACTGCAGTGTCTGGAAGCACTGAGGGGCCCAGATATTGACCTGGAGGCTCGTATCCCAGTGGTGAACAAGACTGATGGGACGCTGCTGGTGGGCGACGCGGCTCCCCGCCGGGCTGATCTGGAGGTGTGGCTGCAGGCCCACCCTGAGTATGCGGTAGATCCTCGCTTCCTGGCTGTAAGTATTGGTTCAGCTATATGTCTTTGTTGCCCATGGGGTGCTAATCTTCCGCCCTTCCCTTTGGGAAACCTTCCCTTTCCATCCCCAGACATGGTTTCTCCCTCCACATCTCCCGCAAGGTGTTGTAACCTGCTAAGATATTGTCCTACTTTTTCTCTGAAGAAGATGTCTTGTTATTTCATCTTCTAAGAAACTCTCAGGGCCACCAGGCTGAAACAGTTGAAACCAGACCAAGAGTCTTCAAAGCCAGCACACCGATCTGCCCTAACCAGACGTTGCAAAGGGGCCACAATTTGCCTCTTCTGAATGAGACTTTAAATGCTTGCTTCTAATTGCAAGTGCTGGTCCTAGTCTCAAGAACCCAGCATTCTGCCTGAGAATATAACCACCACCCCCCAAATCTCCAGGAGAGATTAAAGCCCTCTTGAGTAGAGAGAGGGGTGGGTGGGGGGGTGTTTACAGGTAATCTTCAACTTACAACCACAACTGTAAGCCCAAACTTTCTGTTGCTAAGCGAGACGGCGGGTCAGTGAGTTTTGCCCCCGTTTTACGACTTTTTCTTGCCGCGTTTGTTAAGAGAATCACTAAATTAGTAGCACGGTTTCTAAGTGAATCGGGCTTCCCCCATTGACTTTGCTTGTCAGAAAGTCGCAAAAGGGGATCATATCACACACACACACACACACACACACACACCACCACCACCACCCGGGTCACTGCAACTCTCATAAATACAGTTGCCAAACCTCTGAATTTTGATCACATGACCATGGGGATGCTGTAAAGGTCGCAAGTGATAAGCGATCATAAGTCCCTTTTTTTCAGTGCCGTTGTAACCTAGAACAGTCACTGGACGGATAGTTGTAAGTCGAGAACTCCCTGTATGCATCCAACAGAAAGAATCCTCATCCATCTTTGCTCTCCTCCCCCCTTATTTTCTCCTGTGTGGGGGTGCTGGACTCCCTCTCACCCATTCACACGCACCCTGCTAAAACTCTCCCTACCAAAACAGTCAGCAATTCTAGCTGAACACGTGTCTAGAGATCTCAAGATCAAAGCTAGGAGCAATGAGTTACTTTCCTTCTGTCTTTTTTTTTTTTTTTTTTATAACAAGTTTTATTGAATTTTTTTTGTTTTACAACCAAGTGCTTGGAATTCATCGTGGAGATAGGGCACTCCATACAACAAAGTAAAAAATATAATCATACATAGACAATTTGAATTACTTCTTTAAAGTTTCCCTCTGTAAGCAAAGAAAGAAAAAACAAATAGAAAAAAAAACCACACACACACAATATCAATAATATTTCCACCCGTTTTCAGGCTTAACTAACTCACAATTAACATATTCCAATTTAGCCGTATATAAACATATAGTATACAATTCGGATACCCATATAGTATAGATTATATTTAAGATATACATATTATTCCAATTGTTCAGTTTATAGTTCTCTGTTTTAAAACCATTTTACATTCAAGCCTAAAATAATAAGACAATAATTGTTTCTAAAATAGACTTATAATATGCCTATTATCTATATATATATATATTAATATCTCTCAACTATATTCTATTTCCTGTACTCTATCAAATATTTTTATAAATCATAGTTAAATGTTTCACCAATCTCTATCCAACTCCTAATTTTAGATTTTCCAATTTTCCATCTTGCCATCCGGACCATAATCAAATCAATAATTTACATCAATATTAACTCAGATCAAAGTCTTGAACCTTAGGAATCTCAAGCATATTAGTTCAGTCAAAGTCTCTAAAAGCCATTTTTACCCATCCAATAAAATTTTAGCTCTAACTTTTAAACCTAATTCTAGCTTTCTTTTTGTGCCAAGCAGGTTTCCACAATAGGGCTTCTAATTCCTCCCATAGTATTTGACCATACACATTTTTCCACAATTGAATCCAGTCATAGTCTTCTTCTCTTTTCTCCAATGTTGTCTGGACTATGTAATCAGTCTTAATCAATATGGTGATTGTTCGTTGTTCATGTTGTCAGCATTTTTAACGTCTCGTATCTGAAAGTCTGTTCCTGTTGCTTTTAAAATTATAGATGTTTTAGTTGAACTCTGCCTTTGGTCATCCAAAGTCTCCGTCATTTGTGTATAAGATGTAGTATCTTCCTCTTCAATAGATTGTAGATGTGTTTCCTCCATATCGTTAAGTTGTAGACCTAGTTGTGTATCATATCCAATAAGTTGAATTTCAGTTTTTAACTCTGGGATTTCCCTTTTCCAAAGCATTCTAAAATGTTCTTTTAATTCCTCCTTCGTTTCCAAGATTTTTTCTAATATAAATCCATAGTTAAGTTGTGAGTGGGATTCCATTCTTCGTTTTTTTAGTATAAAATCCAAACAAAAGTAGGAAAAAGCAAGTACAAAAATAAAAACAGCAAAAGTCCCAATCAATATTATGAATATCTAATTTATAATCCAAATAAATAATAGCAACTGGTGTCTCAATTATTATATTGTAATCCTAAAGCGAAAAAATCCATTTTTCAGGAGAGTATACTTTGTATTATAAAATCAAAAACAGCAGGCAGAAGTTTAAACAAGTTCCAAAAGAAATGCAAGCGTCTGGGCGATAGTTACAATGTTGCAATGGTGCTTTCTGGGCTTCACGCCAAATTCCGAATTAGATTGTAGCCGTGCAATCCACATAAATTCGGCCAGAAGCCGTAGCGTTGTTTTTTTTTTAAAGTAGATAGCACTGTTCAGAGGGGGGGGGAAGAAGAAGAACACTCCACCCCCCTCCCTAAAGGTTTCCACTTAAGCTGAAAACAAGCAAGCAGAGAAAGAGAGTCACAGTAAGAATTTTTTTCTTCTCTTTTTTCTTCAGGGTCCCCCGAATTCCAGCCGCTCAAATAAACAATAAAAATTAGTTATTTTTTTTTTCCCACCGCTCTTTCCCCAAGTATTCAAACGCTGCTTTCTTAAGGGGGGGAAGTAATTTCTAAGAGCTTTTCACAGGGAAATGAGTAAAGTATCAAGAGGGAAGGAAAGGTCTCACCCGGATCTTCCACGGTGGTTCTTTTTGCTTAGATGTTGCTGTGACTTTCGGCCAGAGCAGCTGAGTGATCGGCCATGTTACTGGCCGATCTTTTCCCCGTCGGCCCAAAGGTGATTGCTCGGATCGCAGAGGGAGCTACCGCTCCCTCTGCAATCAACGAGTGCCCTCCTCTACGGTGGTCGCCTCTCCGGGGCGACTTTCGACCCTGTCCAGGGTCTACCGGCGGGGGGAAACCGGTCGGCAAAGAGAGCATACTCTTTGCCTGACCGCAGGCATTGCTACAGGACTTTCCTTTCCTTCTGTCTTAATGTAGCTGAGAAGAAGCAGAGTGCCTGATGCAGTTAACCTGGGGTGTAGCGTAGCCAAAGGAGAGATGGAAGTTAAAAGCCGCAAGTGGCAGTAGTAGGAAGATAATATGAAAGAACACAGAGAAAGAGAGTCATGAAATTGCAGTCTTAGTAATTCTTAGACTTTATCTGGTTTATACTTTTGGACTTCTGGGAAATGCATCCTTCTTCCTATTGCCAGAATTGACCAAAAAAGAAGAAGACATTGATGGCTTTTAGAAGAGAGGATGACTTTATAAAACGCACGTAATAAGGTACACACTGAGCAGCATCTAACTCAACCTGTTTTCCCCCCTTTCTCTCCAGTACATGGAAGAACGCCGGAAGCACAGATGGCCCCGGTTCCCAAAACCTGTTCCGATAGAGCCAAGCTGTCTGGTAGGGCTGGAGAGGATGCAGGTAGCTGGTATTTCTGCCAACGGTAAAAAGGTGACTAAGATGGAGATACGACAACTTTCCTAAAAATTTTGGTACAAAAGATCGCGGATGCTTTCAGTTTTTCAATGGTTGATAAAAACGCTTTAAGCACACAATCTCAGACATTGTTTTAAGAATTCATGCTCACACCCAGGGGGTGTGGACGGTTGGATAGATGGATGGATGGATGGATGGATGGATGGATGGATGGATGGGGGTGTGGACGGTTGGATGGATGGATGGATGGATGGATGGATGGATAGATAGATAGATAGATAGATAGATAGATAGATAGATAGATAGATAGATAGATAGATAGATAGATAGATAGATAGATAGATAGATAGATAGGAAAGAAAAGATGGATGGATAGATAGATAGATAGATAGATAGATAGATAGATAGATAGATAGATAGATAGATAGATAGATAGATAGATAGATAGATAGATAGATAGATAGATAGATAGATAGATAGATAGATAGGAAAGAAAAGATGGATGGATAGATGATATAGATAGATAGATAGATAGATAGATAGATAGATAGATAGATAGATAGATAGATAGATAGATAGATAGATAGATAGATAGATAGATAGGAAAGAAAAGGGATGGATGGATAGATAGATAGAAAGAAAGAAAGAAAAGAGAAAAGTGAGGGATGGATGGATGCAGGCAGGCAGGTGTATAGATGTAGATGATAGATAAGAGAGGGAGATAGATGGATGCAGGCAGGCATATAGTTATAGATAGATGATAAGAGAGATGGATGAGGGAGGGAGGGAGGGAGGGAGATGGATGGATTATTGATGGAGGGAGAGAGGGAGGGAGATAGAGAGAGATAATCCTTGATTTATGACCACAGTTGGGACTGGATGTTCCATTGCTAAGTGATGCAGTTGTTAAATGAAGCGTGCCTGATCCTACAACTGTTTTTTGCCCCAGTCGTTAAGTGAGTCCAGCTTCCCTTGCTGACTTTGCTTGTCAAAAGCTTCCTGGGAGGGTCGCAGATGCTAATCACAGGACCCTGCAAGGTCACGGAATGTTTGTTGGTTACCAAACACTTGAATTTTGATCGTGCACCCCTGCAGATGCTGCGACTGTTGTAAGCGTAGGACCAGCCGTCATTTTTTCCAGGGCTGTCATAACCTTGAATGGTCGTTAAACAAATGCTCGTACGTCAAGGACCACTATTATTTATTTTTCCCTTTAAACAAAAAACAAAAAACAAGGCTGGTTCCTCTCACTTGAGCGGCTCCCTGGAGATCCTGTGCTGCCAGTGCCCAGCGTGAGCCCATCAATGGAGGGAGCCACTTAACCAGCTCAGCCACGGAGTAGGAACACGGCTTAATTTAGTCTCTGGTCCTCTGCAGGGTTTTCTTCCAGATCCGACGATGAATCGCCTCCTTCCAGGAGCCGTGGGGGCCGCCGACAACGCACAGAAGCGCGGTCGCCAGACCCCGATGGAGTTTTCCAACATGATGGCTCTGATGGGGGCCGGCCGGGTCCAATTAGGAGCCACGGGACCCCTCTCTCTGCACCACGCACACTTCCAAGCCCCCCCAGCCCATGGCTCTGCCTTGCAATACATGCCGTTCCCCACCGCAGCCGCCGCCGCTGCTGCCACCGCCGCCACCTCCTCCGGCAGCCTTCTCCACCCGGGACTGGGCCACGCCGGCTACGCCGCCGCCCCTTTGCATCTGGGCCACCCTCAGCGCGTGGACGAGGACGAGGAGGAAGACGAGATGGACGACTTGTCTCAGGGCTACGCCAGCTCGGAACGGGACTTTTCCTTGCTCGACGACGACCCCATGATGCCAGCCAACTCCGACTCCAGCGACGAAGGGGAGGAGGAGGGAGAAGACTGAACGGACGTCTCGAGGGCAGACGGGCGGATTCCGACAGGGCCAGCTCCTCCCCGGGGGCTAGCCGTCCTCATGACATTGAATTTGAAAGGCCAGAGACTCGGGGGGGGGCCGTTGGGGCCCCCTCGGCAGACAGGTTCCCTTCGTCCCACGTTGGTTGCTGGGAGGACAAAGCAGGGTCCTTCAAACCCAGTAAGGGTTGGATGGGGGCAATAATGACTTGCCTCCAAGGGTGCTCGTGCGGGGCTTATTTTTTGAAAAAAAAAAAAAAAAGGAAAAAAAAAATTTAAAAGGTGGCTTGTCGGTCGGGTGAGCAGATCCGCCCCTCTTCCTGCAGCACTTGGAACTGTCACCCGAGAACTGTCTCCCTGGCTGCAATCCCGAGGCAGCAAAGACCACCCAGCCCTCCTCCTCCTCCCCCTCCCCATTAACCTAAGACGACCTGGATCTAGGTAGCAGCTCCTTCCCTTTCCTTTGGGTCTCCCCACAGCCGGCTCCGTTCGCCGCCGCCACCACCACCACCACCACCACCATCGCCCCGGTTCACGTGCTGTAATATAAGTGCAAAAGGAGGGTGGGGAGGACGCCTTTTCCTTTCCCTCCATACCCCTGTCTCCGTGTGGGTGGGGGTTTATATTTATAAATATGTAATATGTCTTGTGTAATATGGCCGAGGCTGTGGGAAAGAATGAATTGTGAGGGAGTTTAAAAATTGTCACGAGGGCGGGTGGTTTTGGGTGGCAGGGGGCCGAGGGAGGAGAGACAATAGAGCTTCCTGTAGCTGGATTCTCCTTTTTTTTTTTTCCTTTTGGTTTTTTTTTTTTTTTTTTAATAAAAAGGAACAAAATGCACAAACCGTTGAGCCCTCCCTGGCCCACCCTGTTCTTTTGCGGTGCTGTTACGAGTTGCATAAATCAAAGAAAAATAATCTTTTAAGAACTGGGGATCCGTTTGGGTTTCTTTCCCTCTGGGATATTTCAGGGGAGGAAGATAAATGGACATAGTCCTGTCACTTGGGCTTTAGTCAACCTCAGTAAATACCTCTGCAAGGCTAGTCCTCTTTAAATCGGGCTGATGTCCAGAGAGATCTGAGCTTGGATTGATAATTACATGGAAGGCTTCTCTTCCCCCCCCCCCCCCAGGAGTTCTCCTCTCCTGCCTTCTTCTCTCTTGAGAGACTTGGGCTGTTATAAGTCTGGCGTGACACCACAATGAGCATTTGCCATCAGAAACCAAAGTGGGTTATGAATCCCATTTCTTAACATAAAGCACTTCCCAGGAGCATTATGGGGTTAATTATTAAGCAGCGTTAGAAATCTGATGAATAAACTACCTTGGTGCCTTCTGGAAATGTCACTCCAACTCCCACGTTTAATTACAAGTTGCATGGCATTTGTAGTCCGGTACCTCTGGCAGATGCCACCTTGGGGGAAGCTTGGGTTTGGAGTAGATGTTTAATGCTGGTAACTTCCATGGGAAGCAGCTTCAGTGCTCAGAAAATCCAACTTTAGCTAGACTCTCATTTGGAAGTGACCTACTACCTTCATTTAAACCACAACCCTCTATAAACATTTAGCCAGGAGTGAGATCTGCCGCCTTCAGCATGACTTAACGTTTTAAGTAAATAAGGACAAGATGTATTCCAACACTAGCTTGGTTATGTATTGGCTTATCAACATCGGTATTCACACAACCACTTACTCCAGGTTCCACTTCTACATCTGGACTGCAAAATTTCAAGACAACCACCGAAACTATTCTGGCTTTCAAAAATTGTTACTGGCTTCTTAGAAAAGAGACTTTGAAGTTTTTATTTTTTGTGGGTGTTTTTTTTTTTTAAAGGCATCTCCACCCTGAATTGGAAAGTTTTTGTGAAATAATTGGCCATTTCCACAAAACCAATGGAAGTGGGAGGTGGACTAGTGCAGAGGTCCCCAACCTTTTGGGTACCAGGGACCGGTTCCGTGGAGAAAGGTTTTTCCACGGACCAGAGAGTGCGTGGTTTTGTGTGCTGCCTGCATCCCATGGATGGGGCTTTGCTTATTTGTGCGGACCGGTTGTTGGCATGCCGCGGCCCGGTACCAGTCCACGGACCGGGGGTTGGGGACCCCTGGACTAGAAGACCTCCAATGTCCCTTCCAATCATATGATTCTATGAATTTCACAGGCAATTTAAGTAGTGTTCTGACTTCTATTCCTAGCAAATACAACTGTGTCCCTTGGGATTGTAGTTTGCTGGGAGAACAATTTTTCTTTTTTCCTCTCCTTATTAATTGGGTCATAACTGAGCACTGGTGTAACTTTTCAACAGACACTAAACATTTGGATAGTCTTCACTTACCGACCACTCGGCAATCGTTTGAAGTTACAATAGTGCTGAAAAAGAAGACTTAACAACTGGTCCTTGAAGTGGCAGCTGACACAGCATGCCTGTGTTCATATGGTCATGATTTGGGCCTTTGGCAACCGGCATGCATTTACAAGGGCCACTGAATCCTACAATCACATGGTCACCATTTGTGACCCTCACAGCTAGTTTCTGTTAGAAGAAGAATTTGGGGTTTCCACAAGCCCCGGGATGTGTGTGTGTGTGTGTGTGTGAAGCAAGAACAAATCAAAAGAAAAAAATAAAATCCAGACACACTGTGAAAAAGGAGATTTTATCCTCAAGAACAAAAGCTCTGTTCTCAAAGGTAGGCTAGGCCAGTGGTGGCGAACCTACGGCACGGGTGCCAGAGGTGGCACTTGGAGCCCTGTCTGTGGGCACACGTGCCGTTGCCCCAGCCTTGCCTCCGCCCGCGACCCCCTTCTCACCAGCAGCCCCCCTGGAGGAGAGTCGCCCCCGAGCGCGGCCCACGCAGAGCAGCGCAGCCAAGGACATGGCAGTCAGGCAGTATAGACAAGACTTTGCCCTCACGCCCCAACGTGCAGTTGATGCTGCGGGGCGCGGGCAGAGGGCGTGGCTGCCATGGCACTGCTGGGCTGCCATGGCGATCTGCGGCGGGCCCTGCAGGTGGTGAGTGGGGCAGGGGCGGGGGCAGTTTTTGGGCACTCGGTCTCTAAAAGGTTCGCCATCACTGGGCTAGGCTATGGAGAAAATGGGGTGCAGGGACTTGGTTTTAATAGGGGGACTGGTCCTTTGTGTGAACCTGGGGTGTATTTTGTGTACGTGTTGGTTTCAACGTGTCCTTCCTGTGCAGTTTGCGATGCTCATGCTTGGAGGTTTGATGCTGTGTGAAATCCGGAAACGGTAGATTGCCCTTGCTGTCAGACATGCAGACTCCATCTCTGGTGTCTCTCCCCCAACCCTGCAGGGAATTCCTGCCTCTCCTTAGAGCCAGTGAGGTGCCAAAAAAGGGGGAGGGGGAGGCAGATCAGAGGGCTTTTAACTTCTAACACTTCCCATAAAGAAAGTAGATAAGGAACCCAGAACTAACATTATCGGTTGGGCACTGTCACGGCCCTGTTTTATTTTAACGACCACAGAGCCTTAGCAACAGGGTTGCTGGCCCCTAAGAAATATAGGGTACAAATATGAAACATTTCAAACTTTTTCTGGTTTGGTTCATAGTGGAATCAATAATTGTTAGCTATTCTAGCCAGCTAGATTAAGAGAGAGTCTGCCTCTTGGACAACAAAAGAGTAATGCAGCTAGTTTTTTGTTTTTACTTTAATTTTCTACTTTTATCTCCTGTGATTTCATTCTTGCTCTAAATTTTTCCTTTTATTCCTCTTTTATGCTTTTCTTTATTATTATTAAATCTGTCTCCAAATCTGTCTCCCATGGCCTGCTTAGTTTCCAGAAAACTCCCTTCATTTGGGTCTCTTGGGTTACATGGTATTCTAAGTCAGCCAGCCATTGGAGTCTGGTATATTTTATCAAAACGTGAGATAGAAAGGAAAGGCAAGGCATGACAGTTTTCTTTACTTCTTGAACACTTGAGGATCCTGAGATTGACCTAAGGCTGTTGTCATAGCCGTGGCTTATGGGGTGGACCAAAATTTCTGTTGCGAAGAGTGTTGTTGAATGAGTTTTGCTCCATTATGACCTTTCTTGCCACAATTGTTAATTGAATCACTGCAGTTGTTAAGTTAGTAACACAAGTTGTTAAGCGCATCTGGCTTCCTCTTGGACTTTGCTTGTCAGGAGGTCGCAAAAGGGGATCACATAACCCCAGAGCCCTGCAACCGCCATAAATATGAGTCAGTTGCCAAGCATCCAAATTTTGATAACACGCTGCAACACTGAAAAACAATTGTAGGTCATTTTTTTCAGTGTAACTTCAGTCACTAGATAAATGGTTGTTAAGTCACATATTGCCTGTATCCTAAATCTAAACATCAATTAAAGTTAGTATATTTTTATATCCTTTTCCTTCCAGAACCTAGAGAGAGAATATAGGTAGTTATTGACTTACAACAGTTCATTTAGTGACTGTTCAAAGTTACAACGGCACTGAAAAAAGTGACTTATGACTGTTTTTCACCCAACTATTGTAGCATCCCCACGGTCACGTAATCAAAATTCAGACACTTGGCAACTGACTCATATTTATGACGGTCGCAGTGTCCAGAGGGCCCCTTGAGCCCCTTTTGCAACCTTCTGACAGGCAAGGTCAATGGGGGAGCCAGATTCACTTAACAGCCATATTACTAACTTAATAACTGCGGTGACTCGTGGGAAGAAAAGTCTTCATCCTGGTTCATCCAAGCCGGGAATAAATAAAACAACATGGCGACTGCTTTGGGAAGAAGATTACAGTTTATTGAAGAGCCAGAAAGATGGTTCTTGCAGGAAGGAGGAGAAATCAAGGAGAGGGACTGAGCACATGTGGAGTAGGTTTTTATACTCTCTGAAAGCCTTTTGTTTGGAAGTTTCCTGTTCCTTGGAGGCTATTTCCTGTGTCACGTATTCTGACCTGAGTTTAGGTGTGCCTCTGGTATTCTTGATGGTAATAGGTTAGTCCTATTATGTCCCATCTCAGGTGGGGTATGCAGATTTTTAGGTCTTTTGTCTTCTTGATTTCCTAGCTGGCTCCAGCTTTCTGATGGTTACATCTGCATTTGTATAGGGCTGAGTCCTGCTTTGGGCAGAGACTTGGGGCGGGGTTGGCTTCTGCTTTTAAAAATCCTTTTGAGGAAATATATTTTTCTGCCCTTTTAATATTTCCTTCTCTGAGGGGCTGACTTCCCACACTCACTTAACAACTGTGGCAAGGTCGTAAAATGGCACACACAGACTGTGGAGGTGCAAACTTCTCCCCTTGGAACTTCTCAGTCCTTAAGCAGCAGCCACTGAAAAAAGTCAGCTCCTCTAGTGACTAGTCTACTGGATCCCTGTCTGAATATGCTCTGCGCATGCGTCAAATAGTAATCAGGTAGCCCCTGGCCGTGAATGGGCTTTGACACGACAGCTAAAAATTAGAGCATCTCAATGCATGGATACAATACTTCCGGGACCACTTTGTAGTATCATTGTCATATCAGAAAATGCAATTTTAATTTTAATATTATATTTGTTATATTATTTATTTTGGGAAGAGGGTGAGGGGCGGGGAGCAGGGAGTTATAGAATTGCTTTTAGATCTATCTGTATGTCCAAATGGAAAGATGGTCCTTCACCTTTAAAGATAGGTTAATGGAGGGTGAGAAAAAATTGGCTTTACGGCAACTATGCAATGTAGCAATAAAAGCTTTGAGTTGCCCTGACTTCAGCTGCGAATGCAGTTAAAAAAAAATTCTGACCCCTCTAAAAGTTGTAGACCATGTGTTGTTGTTATTATCTCTATGTAGAGGAAGCGAGGGCTCTGCCCTACGCGCATGCGTAGTTTTCTCCCCACGAATGTTAGGTCTGAGATCACGTGTCCGCTTGGCAATAGCGAAGAGGGCCGCCTACAGAACAGCCGAAGGCGGGCCAAAAGAAAGCGGAAAGAGGTCGCGTGACCGGCAAAACCTTCGCGCCATTCGCGGTCACGCGGTCGGCGCGCGCGAGACTGAACCCGGTAAAGGGCCAGTTGAAAGCCCAACCGCATGCGCATGCGCGCTCCTCTCACTTCGTCGCTTTGAGGGAGAAAAAAGCGCGGGAGAATAAAACTGATCGATATTACGTTTTAGTATCTATATCTATACACACATATATACATATATTACATATACACATAATGTAATATATAACATATACACGTACACACATACCAGTTTTTATACATGTATGTGCGTGTTAAAAAAATTAATATCGATTAGTTGTATTACTTCTCCCGCGGTTTTCTTTTTCCCCTAATGATATAGATATATAATTATTCCCCAAGGACATGACGGCTCCCATAAGGATTGACAGAGATAGATAGATATAGAGACAAGACAGACAGATCAACCAATACTATAAGCAACCAAATTTAAATAATAAAGAGGAGGGTGGGGGGGGAGGAAAACGGGTGAAAAAAATGCGTGGGACATTTCTATTCCGCTAAAGGTAAACGAGGACGCGCGTAAACAGAAGCAGAAGTCTTGCGCTAAGTCTCGCGAGGAGAGAGAGAGAGAGCGAGAGCTGAGAAGACATTCCACTTCCGGGGTCGCCCGCGAGGAGCGAGGTCGCGGCGGCGGCGGCGGCGGCGGCGGCGGCGGCGCGAACGGCAGAGCGGGCGGGGAGGCGGGGCGACGGCGGAGCCGCTCTGATGGCGCTGAGTCTGGACCGCGAGGCGTACTACCGCCGCGTCACGCGCCTCTACGGCAACTGGCAGGTCAGGCCTCGCTCGCGGCGGCCGAGGGGAGCCCCGGGAGAGCAGGCGGGGGGGGGTCCCTCCTCCAACACCCCCCCCCCCGGGCGCCGTTCCTACCTCCCGGCTGGGGGTTCAAAACAGGCCCGGATCTGCCTGGGAGGCGGGGTGGCCTTTAGCGCATCCCCCGATCCCCTCCCTTGGAGGGCCGGCGGCGTTCCCGACGGTCCTCCGAGGGTCCCATCGCCTCACTGAGAGACGCTTTGGGGGCTAGTTTGAAGCGGGAATTTGTGACCCAGAAGGCCAAAGAAGTAATAAGCAGGATTAAACCGGGAGGTGGGGGGGTGGAGGCAGCTGCCGGATCGGTCCCTCCTCCCTTCCCTCTCTCAATGGCTGCTGCCTGAGGTCAGTCGTGGCCTTGCTGGGTGCAGGAAGTCGCCTTACAGCGTGGCCTATTCAGCAAAGGAGAATTTGTTTCGTTATACAGGTGGTCCTCGACTTACGACCACAATTGCGCCCAAAATTTCTGTAGCTAAGCCAGACATTTGTGAAGTGAGTTTAGCCCCATTTTACGACCTTTCTTGCTACAGTTGCTAAGTGAATTGTGGCAGTTGTTGGAAGTTAGTAACACGGTTGTTAAGTGAATCTGGCTTCCCCCATTGACTTTGCTAATCAGGAGGTCCCAAAAAGGGATCACGTGACCCAGGGAGACTGCAACCGTCATAAATATGAGTCAGTTGCCAAATGTCTGTATTTTGATCACGTGACCATGGGGATGCTGTAAAAGTTGTAACTGAGAAATGGTCATAAGTCACTTTTTCCAGTGTTGCTGTATCTTTGAACGGTCACTAAACAAACTCTTGTAAGTTGAGGATTACCTGTATTTCTCTTATTAGTGCAGGTCGCAGATGGTGTTAAATTGGGGCTAATGGAATCTCCCCAATGGACAGAGCAAAACTTCAAACGATGTTGATGGGTTGGAGAAATGGGCTGGGTGGGTTGTTGCCCCAGAAACAGGTTAAAATGCACTTTCACAGTGATAGGTGTGAAGTTTTGTTGTGTGGGAAGCCAAAATACAAAGCTTAAGTCTAGGATGTGGTG
The DNA here is from genome assembly GCA_023970755.1 of Azemiops feae. NCBI lineage: Eukaryota > Metazoa > Chordata > Lepidosauria > Squamata > Viperidae > Azemiops > Azemiops feae. The sequence goes on along the minus strand of JALGBA010004027.1, from coordinate 1,109,620 downwards.
CTGGCGGAAAAGATCCTGGAATAGCAGTTTGAGGACAAGGCAAATAGAAAATGTGTTATAAATCTGCAAAGAAGTGTGGTTTTAGGTTTTAGTGACACAAGTCTTGTTTCCAAATTGCAGTTGTTGCCTTTAAGGTCAGGCACTCAAATTGGCGTGGAGCTCGTAAGAACTTTTCTGAATTTGGGAGAGTCACTAACTTTGCAAAGTGGCTTTTACACACACACACACAAGCACGAAACACAAGTACAGGTAATTCTTCACTTAGAACAGTTTGTTTAGTGATCATTCGAAGTTAGAACGCACTGAGAAATGTAACTGATGACCATTTTTTCACACTTACGACTGTTGCAGCATCCCCATGGTCACCTGACCAAATTCAGCCACTTGGCAACCGACTCATATTTATGACCGTTGCTATGTCTCAGGGTTCATGAGTCCTTTTGCGACCTTCTGACAAGCAAAGTCAATGGGGAAGCCAGATTCCCTTAACCATGTTACTAATTTAGCAACTCCAGTGATTCACTTAACAAATGGGGCAAGCAAGGTTGTAAAATGGGACAAAATTCACTTAACAAATGTCTCACTTAGCAAAAGAGATTTTGAGCTCAATTGTGGTCTTAAGTTGAGGGCTACCTATATTTCAAGCGAAGTAAAAGGTATTTATTTAGGTGATACATAGGTTACAGAAACAAATGATAGATACTTTTGGCATATGTGATGTGTCTGAAACCAAGTAATCAAATAATACAAGACAAAATTAGACCTGAAAATTAAACAATAGCAAACATTGATTCTAGGTAATGTTCAACAAATGCCAAGTTTATGGATTACATCACTTCTTTTCCAGTTTGAATTTGTTTCTTAACCCTTGCAAGCATATTCAAAGACTTCCAGAATATGCCCCATATTGTTCAGTTTCTGAAGAGGTTCAATTTTGTATGTTTAAAAAGAAATGGCTATGGGTAAAAAGAACTTTCCTGAACTTCTTTTCAAAAGGAGTCATGGATGCCATGTTAATAGCACCTTTATTTTAAAAAATCCAATAATAAAACCTAAACTTCTAGATAAGACAGGAATTAATGATTTGGGGACTTTTAATTAGACACCTCACCTTAATTGTCACCCAATCTGGGGACCACACTTTCAGAAGGATTTGGATAGGATCAGAGAAAGGCAACAATAACTATCAGGGGATTGGAAGATAAGATTTGTGAAGGCAGATTGAAGGGATGGGGATGTTTAAGCTTAAGATAAGACAGCTAAAGGGGGGCGGATATGACAGCACTCTTCAAACACCTGAAAAGATGCCACACAGGAGGTCACGACCTGTTATCTCTGATTCTGGAGTGAGGGAGGTGGAGTAATGGAGTTGAGTTTTAGGAATATATTCAATTCTATGTCCATCATTGTGGTGTTGTTGGGCTAGTTGTGGTATAGTGACCAGTTTGTGGTGATGGAGACCTTCTAATCTAAAAAAAAAGACCCTGATATAAAGCACTGCCTTTTCATATAAAGCTCAATTATAGATAATCACAACCAAAATTTATGTTGCAAAGCAAAACATTTGCCCCATTTGCGACTTTTCTTGACACAGTTGTTAAGTGGATCATTGCATTTGTTAAGTTAGTAATCTGGTTGCTGCAATGCTTATAAGTGTGATAAGTCACTTTTTTCAGTGCCGTTGTAACTTTGGACGGTCACTAAATGAATGTTGCCAGTTGAGGACCACCTGCTTATGCTGTGAGGATTCAGACCTCCCAATAATGGATTGTAGGCACCTCTCAGGCCAAATGATCTCCTACCCATTTATATTCTTTTAAAAGTTCTTTAACGGTCCAGGTAGCAAACTTTGTCATTTGCTTGTTGCCTTTATTGCTCATTTGGACGCTGGATCTAAGGTATTAAGAACATTAGGACTTTCTTAGTTTCTGAGTTTCTTTTTTTATGCCGTGATACGGTGGAAAAACAAGATAATGGCCTGCCGCAAATCATATGTTTTCTTGCCTTCCTGCCACTATGTTGAATATTCAAAGAGAAAACCTGTCAGCCATTATAATCATCCGTAGTTATAGTAAAATCTACATCAGTGTATTCATCAAGCTGTACTTAATTAGACAAATGGACATCATCTGTATACACGAAGGCTATTGGGAGACTGAATTTACAGAGGTACCTAAACCTCTCCAGGGAAAAAGGTATCAAGCAGATCAAACACAAGCAAAGCAGCTAATCTTTTATATAATAATTCAGGGAAGTAATTGGGTGATAGTCCTTGACTTACAATCAGTCACTTAAACTCTGCTCAAAGTTACAATGGATCCCCTCAAAATGACCCGTTTTTAAAATTATGATACACACACGCAAACACGCACACTGTAATCATGCGATTACATTTTGAGCGTTTGGCAGTCCGCTCAACTTTATGGCCATTTGAGGCGTCCTGTGGTCATATGACCATGATTTATTTATTTATTACATTTTTTTTTTTTTGCCGGTTTCCTGCATTTACCTCCTGGGTCCAGCCAAAAATGCCCATTTGGGGAAATTGATTCACTTAACAACTATATATGTGATCTTCCACATAATGCCACCATTTTTTAATGGGGGGGGGAATCCATTGCCTGACGTTGGAGTTCTTGTCTCCCTGCAGAAAGGAGAGGATGAATACGCGACCATTGATGCTATTGTGGTCTCCGTGGGAGTGGACGAAGAGACCGTGTATGCCAAGTCCACAGCCCTGCAGGTAAGCCAGGCTGCGGCTGGCCTGCTCTTGCCTCCAGCAAGTTTGAGAAAGGCAGGGTGCTCGGATGTGTAGTGGGAAAAGGTCCTCATTGATCACCTGCCTCTTCGCCCCCATTCCCCAGACGTGGCTTTTTGGCTATGAACTCACGGACACCATCATGATTTTCTGTGAAGACAAGATCGTCTTTATGGCCAGCAAAAAAAAGGTGGAATTCCTGAAGCAGATTGCGAACAACAAAAGCAACGAGAATACGAACGGGGTGCCAGCTGTCACCCTGCTTGTACGGGAAAAGGTAAGTAGCACCAGGATAGCAATAGCAGTAGCACTTAGACTTATATACCGCTTCACAGTCTTTACAGCCTTCTCCAAGCTGTTTACAGAGTCAGCCTAAGGCCCCCAACAATCTGGGTCCTTGTTTTACTGACCTTGGAAGGATGGAAGGCTGAGTGAACCATGAGCTGGTCAGGATTGAACTCCAGGCTGTGGGCAGTTGGTCTGCAATACTGCATTCTCACCACTGCGCTACCATGGCTCCTCTAAGGATCTCTGTGTTATACCTTGAATGGACAAGCTTTTGAGAGTTTGGGGGAAGCAAGGGCCACAGTATGAGGAGGGGTCTTTTTTTGTGTGTGTTAAGGCTACTCTAGGGTTATGCTGCACAATACACTAGCTATTTTGAAACAATGGGGTGAAGGTGTAATTGGAGGGGGTTTTCAGGGATGCAAAAAGGGGGTGCATAGTGTCCCAGATGATCCATCTCTGGTGTACTGTATGGAATAAAACAAGTTTGGAGGGTTGAAATTTACAGAGGGGGCTTAGAAGTTGCTTTTCACTCCGTTCTGATTTCTTCCGCCTCCTTGCTCTAGAATGAAAGCAACAAGGCCAATTTTGACAAGATGATTGACGCACTCAAAAACAGCAAGAAGGGCAAGCGCATTGGGGTCTTCAGCAAAGACAAATTCCCTGGGGAATTCATGAACAGCTGGAACGAGGCTCTCGGCAAGGAAGGCTTTGAGAAGGTGAGAAGAACAGGCACCCAGATGCCAGAGCACTCCGGCTCGGGCAATGGGGCCTGTACTCAACTTCCTCTAACTCTGCTGCAGGCGGACATCAGTGCCGTTGTGGCCTACACCATGGCGGTGAAAGAGGATGGGGAACTCGGCCTGATGCGAAAAGCGGCTGCCATCACTTCGGAGGTCTTCAACAAGTTCTTGAAGGAGCGAGTCATGGAGATTGTGGACGCTGATGAGGTAAGGGGAGAAACCTGGTCACTAATGGCTTCTGGGTGAAATGGAATATGTGGTCTTCTGGAAAGTGGGAGAGGAGCTTTTTACGTTTTAGGAAGGTCATTTTTTTTTCTCCTTGGATCCAAGCATTGTCCTTTAGCTGTTTTCCCCCATAGTGGCCATTGACTAGCAATAGCACTTAGCACTTAGAAATAAATACCGCTTCATAATGCTTTACAGTACTCTGCATATTTCCCTCAACAGTCTGGGTCATCGTTTTGTCGACCTCAGGATGGAAGGCTGAGTCAAACTTGAGCTGGTCAGGATCGAACTCCTGGCAGTGGGCAGAGTTAGCCTGCAATACTGCATTCTAACCACTGCGCCACTACAGCTCCCTGGTGGACTAACTTGTCCTTCTGCTTCCTTCTCCTGTCTCAACCTGGGCACAATGCCACATCAATGCTTCATATCTATCCTGGGTCCTTTAAACCTGGGGTATCCTACTGGGGCATCCTGGCTGTCCTGATTTTTTCAACAGGGGTAATCAAATTACACAGGGCTATGCTGGCTGCATTGTTTTAAGGGGTAAGAGAAAGAGTTGATATTTTTAAGGTCAGAGACAAGAGCTTTCTTACCGCCCTCCGATTTGCTATGCCTGTCTCACAAATATTGGCCAAGTCTGGGAGTTCTGCAAATCAGTCTTCCCCAAGTCCAGTGGGTGCATCGCAGCCTCCGCCGAGCAACCCCTTCGTCAAGTATAATTTGTGGGGGCTTTTCCTCCAGTGTCTGATGACCTCCCGATTTTCATCATCTGGCAGAAAGTGCGGCACAGCAAGCTGGCCGAGTCTGTAGAGAAGGCCATTGAGGAGAAGAAATATCTCTCTGGAGCTGACCCTTCCACCGTGGAGATGTGTTACCCTCCAATTATCCAAAGTGGAGGGAATTACAATCTCAAGTTCAGTGTTGTCAGGTAGGCAAATGTGTATAAAATTCACTTCTCCTAGGCGATCATTTTATCGTCGGGTCGATGTGTAAATGAGGTTTCTGGAGTTAATGCTCATGTCTTCTGAATGAAATCACATGCAGACAGGTTCAGAACATAGAATAATAAGAGTTGGAAGGGACCTTGGTGTTCTGTCCCAGCCTACGTGAGTCCTTGTTAAGCTCACAAGGAGAAACCTCTCTTCCAACAAGCAGGCTGGAACTGCAGGAAAAAACCAATCCCCTTTTATTATTTACAGACCTGAGAAAATGTCCAAGGCAAACAAAACACAGTTCACAGAAACTTGATTCCTTAACACAAACGGTTGCCTTTGGCAACCAGCACCTCCCACACCTTCCCTTTTATTATGCAGCCAAGGCGTGGCTTCCTAATGCCTTCTCCTTTGCCTTTGGAGCCGCCCCATTGCATTCCTCTGTTTACGTGCATCCTGGATATCTTCCAGCTGTGAGTCCTCACTGTCCAACTCAAGACTCCCAGCACAGCTGTGCCTCAGCCCGAGCGCAAGTAGGGGGGCCAGGCTCCTCGTCAGACTGTAAGTCTTGGAGCTCATCAGAGCCTTCCTCTGACTCTGATGTCACTCCAGGCCCCTCCTCCTCCTCCTCTGATTCCCCAGACTCAGCTGCCGGGTCCACTGGCTGGCAAGGAATCACAACACTTGGAGGTCTTCTAGTCCAACCCCCCGCTCAAGCAGGAGATCCAATATCATTTCAGACAAATGGTTGTCTAGTCTCTTTTTGAAAGCCTCCAGTAATGGAGCACCCCTCACTGTGGTTTGCTAGTGGTTTGTTACCAACCAATAACGGGTCGTGGTTTGCCATTAAAATAAATCCTGTTTACAAATGCGATTTGCAATCTCTAATTATGCAGTCCATATTCCCCTTGCACACCGAACGGGAAGACGGAAGATAGAAATTAGAAATATTTTCATGGGATTGGCTTTTATTTACTCGTGCCGTGTTTCCATTTTCTCCTTCCAAACGTCCATGGAGAGTCTCAGTCATCCAGGTCATGGGTATCCCAAAGGTGCTTTTTTTCAAGAGGCAACTGGACTTCGTTTTTCCCTGAGGACGTTTCACTTCTCATCCAAAAAGCTTCTTCAGTTCTGACAGGTCACAAACCACAGGTCAGAACTGAAGAAGCTTCTTGGATGAGAAGAGAAACGTCCTGAAGGCAAAGGAAAGTCCAGTTGCCTCTTGATGGCTCCTTCCAAGAAATTTAAGAGCAGCATAAATCGTCAGAAGGAGACCTTTAAAGGTCGAAATGCTGTGCCGCTATCGCGTTTCTAACCTTGGCTGCTCTGCCCTCAGCGAGAAGAGCTACATGCACTTTGGGACCGTCACTTGTGCCATGGGCATACGTTACAAATCGTACTGCTCCAACCTGGTGCGCACACTCATGGTGGACCCGCCTCAGGAAACCCAGGACAACTACGCCTTCCTCCTCCAACTGCAGGAGGAAATGCTGAAAGAATTGCGGCACGGTGAGTGGGAAAGAGCTGTAGCCTCCAGGATGCGCCATGTCTCATCACAAAGAGCCGTCGGTGGAGTATCTCCTCTTGAGGTGGAGTCGCCTTCTGTTCCTCTGATCTGCTTCCCGTTGTATTAGGTGCGAAGCTGTGTGAGGTCTACGCCGCTGTGATGGATGTGGTGAAGAAGCAGAAGCCGGAGCTCTTGAGCAAAATCACCAAGAACTTGGGGTAACGATTTTGTCCTCCCCAAGGAAAACTGCAGAGTTACGCTCAGGTGCAGCGTGCTTAGGAGGACTCGCTCTTTCTTCTTCCCTAGGTTTGCCATGGGCATCGAGTTCCGAGAGGGATCCCTTGTGATCAATAGCAAAAACCAGTACCGCCTCAAGAAAGGTGAGACTCGGGTAGGTGGGTCCTGTGGGGTGACCGGGCGGGTCCTATGTCCTCAATTCACTCAACGTACACTTAAACGTGGTGGGTAGGTAGTTCCCAGAGGCCCCTTGGGGTAGCTTGTTGACTTTAATGGGATTTTTTTTTTATTAGTTTCTAATCTAGCATACAAAGAAAATGCCAAAGTAGATAGTAGGGAAGTTAGGAAAGGGAAAAGGGAAGAGAAAAGTGGGGGAAAGGGGAAAAAAGGCATTTCCGACTCCTTTTGCTACAGTAGAGTAAAACATTAACATCAAACCTGAACCTCTTACTTTTACATAATAGTATAAACTAGCCCAGGGGTAGGCAACCTTGGCTCTTTTAGGACTCGTGGACTTCAACTCCCAGAATTCCTGAGCCAGCCATGCTGAGGGGAAAGGGAGAGGTTTCCAAGCTGAGCCACGCTGGCTCAGGAATTCTGGGAGTTGAAGTCCACGAGTTCCTAAAAGAGCCAAGGTTGCCTACCCCTGAACTAGCCATTTCAATAACAAAGAGATCTAATCGGTAAAACCCCAAATCGACGTTTCATATTTTTTTCCCCACCTCAAGCACAAAGTCCAGAAGCGGCTTCTAAGTAGAAATAAAAGTATTTGTGTTTTTTTTTTCTTTAATCAATTTAGCCATCACTGCTAGTTCCATCAGTATTTGCAGCCATTCATCCATTGTGGGGATCGAGGTGACCTTCCATTTATTTCTGTGCGTAGAGTAGTCTTGCTGCTGTCAACATATATAACCTCAAATTTCCCAAAAAACATTTTTTTCCAAGTCTTTGTCCATGAACCCCAAGAGAAAGGTCTCTGGTTTTCTTTCTATATCCGCTTTTAAGAATTTTCTGTATTAAGATATGAATCATACTCCAATATTTCTTTGCTTTATCACGCGTCCACCATAAATGATCAAAGGTCCCTTCTTTACCTTTACATTTCCAACGTTCGTTTGGAAAGCCTTTATACATTCTTAATAACTTACCTGGAGTTAAATATCGGGGGGGTATTTAAGTGGGGTAGCTTGTGGACTGATGAAGCTGTGTTCTCTCCACCCAGGGATGGTGTTCAGCCTCAACGTCGGCCTCTCTGACTTGCCCAACAGAGAGGGGAAGAAACCCGAGGAGAAAACCTACGCCCTGTTCATCGGGGACACTGCGTTGGTGGAAGAGGTGGGTGCAAGGACAGGGAGAAGTGAGGGGGAGATGTGACTGGAGCAGACAAAAAAGTTTTTGAAAGTTTTGGCTTTGTTCTTCTCTTGCAGTCTCCCCTGCAAGGACAGCAGTTCCTCTACTGTTAAAGCCTAGGTCAGGGGTGTCAAACTGCCGGCCCACGGGCCGGATACGTCACACAGAAGCCGCGCCCAACCCAGCCTCGGCAAGGGGGGAAAAGTCCAAACTTCACCGGGGGGGTGGGATGGGGGGGACTGATTTTCACACGACCACAGCAGCACCCCTACGGTCACGTGATCAAAATTTGGATGCTTGGCAACTGGTTCATATTTACGACGGTTGCAGTGTCCCAGCTTTTGTGGCCACCTAACAAGCAGAGTCAATGGGGGAAGCCAGATTCACTTAACAATTGTGTTTCTAACTTAACAACTGCAGTGATTCACTTACCAACTGTGGTTAGAAAGGTCGTAAAATGGGGCAAAGTTCACTTGGCTGTTGTCACTTAGCAACAGAAATTTTGGGCTCAATTGTGATCATAAGTCGAGGACTACCTGTAACTTGTCCGGTATATTTTTTTTTAATGAGTTCTAATATTATGTTCTACGTGTTAAGAGGGAGGAAGAAAAACTCAGAAATTAGTCTTTGGGGTTCAGGAAAGAGGGGTGAAGTGGCAGCTGGAAAGCATCAAAGGCAGATATGTCCCCTTTCAGCAAGATCAACCAAAACCACCTGCTTTTTTTCTTTCCATTTGCTTTCCGGTCTACTGGAAGGGCAACCGCTAATTCCCAGCTGAGGGAGGGAACCTGCTTTGTCAGGAAGTCCAGCCTGCAGCTGTTTCTCTGCTATGTTGTTTGTTTTTTTCTCCTCTCAGGAGGGTCCTGCTACTCTCCTCACATCTGTCAGAAAGAAGGTTAAGAACGTCAGCATTTTATTAAAGGTGAGTCCAAAACTCAACGGGGTCCAGAAAAGCAAAAGAGCTTTAAAGAATTTGAAGAGGGGTGCAGGGTAGAACAAAATGTGAGCCCTAGGTTCCTTTGCCATTTTTTGGGGGGGGGGATGTCACTCACCTCTCACAGAGACGGGCTTGGTGGGTTGTTTTACATTTTCAAACATCAGTTCAAAAAGGGCCTTTAACAACCAGGATTAGAACATTTTTTCCCCCTAAAACGTGCCTTTTAAGCATGAAAGAGCTTCTGCATTTTATGAGAAATTTCTAATACAGTAATCCTCGACTTAGGAACGGTCCCTTCGGAACTATTCAAAGTTATGACGAACCCCCCGCCTCCAAGGGTACTTACAAACCAGGCCCTCCCACGTGATCATATGACTGTATTTTGGGCACTCGGCAACCAGCCTGCATTTACAGCTGTTTACAGCATCCCAGGGTCACGTGACCACATTTTACGATGTTTTTGTCCAAAGCCAGACCACAGTGAACCATTGCCTCGCTTTGGCATTCACTTAATGACCTCCCAAAAATGGGTGATGAGATCAGGCCGGTCACACGGAAGTTCTGCATCATGACCCATCGTAACCATGATGGGCAGGCTTCCTTACAGTCGGAAGTCAAGGACCACCTGTATTGCACAGTTTAAGTTTGGACGCAAAAATCCTGCCCCTTTTCAAATGAGATGTTTCTTACGAACGTTTATACCACTTTTTCTCCCTTTTTGTCGCAGAAAGAGGATGAGGAGGAAGAGGAAGAAGAAGATGATACGGAAGGAATCCTCCTTGGGCGTGGTTCACGGGCAGCCCTGCTGCCAGAAAGAACACGGGTAGAGAAATTTGGATGGGTTGGGGGCAGAGGGGGAGGGAGTTGTATCATGTAACACTGAAAAAGGACTTGGCAGGTCTTGAGATATTGCTTAGCTCAGAGGCCCCCAATCTTTTGGGCACCAGGGACCGGTTCCATGGAGAGAGGTTTTCCTGCAGACCGGAGGGGGCGTGGTTTTGCATGCTGCCTGCATCCTGCAGATGGGGCTTCTCTTGTTTGCACGGACCGGTTTCTGGCATGCCACGGACCGGGGGTTGGGGACCCCTGGCTTAGCTCACTGCTTGGACCATACTTCCTCAAGCTCTTCACCACCACCATCCCAAAACTGTTGGGACTACAATTCCCAGATTTGTCTGCACGGCCAGTAGCAGGCCAGGTCAGAGAAGGCGGAGGCAGTCAAAGGAAGGGTGGAGAGAGGGATCTTCCGATGCTTGGTGAGCATCAATCATTCATCTTTCCAGAATGAGCTGACGGCTGAAGAGAAACGCCGGGCACATCAGAGAGAACTGGCCATGCAGCTAAACGAAGAAGCCCGGAGACGCTTAACAGAACAAAAAGGAGAACAGCAGATCCAGAAGTAAGAATTGTGTGCGACCGGAGCAATAATGGGTTTCTCCTGTTTCTACCTGGGGGCCATGTCACATGCAGCCGAAGAGCTACTCCTGGTCTTATGGGACAAGAAACATCCCTCTTTCCAAAAATATTTGAGCTTACCGATAGAAGGGAATATTTGTAGCTCAGGATTGAACTTTGGGGTCCTTGATACTTTCTGAAATTGGTGATTTTCTTGCAGACAATTTATTACCTGACTAGATGACATCATCAGCACTGATAACATTACCTAGTTTGGTAATGAAATGTCTGCAAAACAACCACCAAGCACAAGAGCACCAAGGACCGACATATTTCAGCTTGATTGCCTCTCTGCAAGCCATATGTTTTATTTTTAAATATGTTTTATTGATTTTTTAACATAATCACCTTAATATTTGGTAAACAGCGTATTGTCTGGGTTTATATTTAAAAAACAATAACAATTAGTTTCTATAATTCTATAGTCCACATAGTAGCTTTGCTTGATTTTCTCTTCTTCCAATAATATTCTTACAATTCTTTATTATTTTGATAAATAACAAATATAAACATTTTTCTAATATTTCTGCGAACAATAACCACATCAGTATGCAGCTTCTTTTCTAACTGATCATCTTGATTGCCTCGTCATAGATCCTGTTTACAAAATTCTTGTTTAAATTTATTTTCCCCACAATATTCAAAACATTCTTACCGGTTAAGATTTTCTCAAAGTTAATTACACTTAAGTATTTAAGTCTTTTTCCTCATACAGGCCATCCCAACACTTTTACATTTCTCATATCTTAAAAAAAAGAAAACAAAAAAGAGAGAAGAAAAAGAAATAAGAAGATAGTATACCACTTAAAATACATGTCCCTCTTAGGCTAATATACATTTATATCCAGAATTTTTCTCTTCTTTTTAACCATATTCAAATATATATATAATCTTTAAATGTTCCATTTAATAAATCCAATTATCTAATCTTTTAAGTCTGTTCAAAACATTTTTATCCATTGAAATTTTCTCAAGATCAATTACACTTAAGTATCTAAAACATTTCCTTTATATAAACCATCCCAACATTTTTATATTTTTCATGTCAAAAGAAAGAAAAAAAACTATGTTACTCGAGGGGCTCATCCTTCTTAAACTAAAATTCATTTATATCCCAAATCGATTTCTTTAACCATATTCAAACAGCTGTTTAATTTTTAAATATTCCCTCTGATAAATCCCATCATCTAATTTCTTAATTCTCACTTTAATCTTTTTTTTTTTTTTTTGCCAGACATCTTTCTTGATCAATATGTTCCGCTGAATCAAAGAGTCTTCCCATAGTCTTGTAGATGTTGTTGTAGGTACAAAAAGCAAATCAAGTAAGATGTTTTTATGGGAAGATTTCGCCCCTTCATATTCGTTGAAAATCTTTTCCTTTCTTTCTCTCTTAATTTCTCTTATCATTTTTTGTCTTTCGTAGTTCTCCTGATGGCTCTGTAATCCATTTTGATGAATCTTTTTTCTTGTCCTCAGACTTATTTCGTGATCTTAGAGTATAAGTTATCTTTTCCATGTCCAATGTTTCCTGCAAGTTTTTTTCCACCTGGGTTATGTCATACTTTCTTCTATTGTTAGGTTACATCTTTAAATCTCTGGTTTATATTCAGTTGTCTGTTTTATCTGCTTGCTCTCTATTTTTATTTTCTGAGAGTTTTTTTTGTTGTAAAGTTAAATTGGAGATGTATTCATTTATATTTTCAAAGTTATTTTTAATTTCCTCGTGATTTGAGATCATTGTTGTTTGAATTAGTTGCCACATAGCATACATCTCCTGGAAAATGTTTGTTTTTTCTTGGTATATTCTTTCTGCAGATCTCTGGTTTTTCATAATAGCCCAAAATCAAGGTTTTCCTTTCTCTGCAAACAGCTTTAGAGTCACAGTTGAATAGGTATTTGTAATCCAGAAAGGTCAATTTTTTTTCCTAAAGTTTATAATTCTTGCTTTGTAGGTAGCCCAAAATATTTTATTTTTTTGTTCTTTGTTATTAAGACATTGAAGGTCACAAAAGCAAGTTATCTTTTCCTAGGCTTTGCCAGTTCCTGTATTGGAGCAACTACTGTTGTATATTTTCATCCACCACTAGATGTCAGCACCAGTTCATTTTTCAATTTTCAAAATAAACAATTGCTTTTCTTCTATTTTCATGATTTAAAGAGAAAGTCTTAACAAATTTCACCAATTTCAAACTTATCCAAATTTAGGTCTTATATTCATTTCATTTCAGTATATTTCTGTCCGCCATACAAAGTTTAATTCTCCGCTTCCGTCTGTAGGAAGGTGGGGCAAATATCCCCCTCCTTTTCACTTTCGGAGGCTTTTTGCTTCTTGGGGATTTTTTCCCCCCAGGAAATCAATTATCAAGTAGAAGAAAGAAAATCAATGTTCTTACCCAGATCCAAACACGTTGTTTACAGTCAGCTTAAAATACTGCTTTTGGGCTTCGGTTGCTTGTAGCTTGGGCTAGTCTCTGGAATTAAGCTAGCCTTTCTCCTGCTGGTTTCTGGAGGGCTTTCCCCGAATGACCGGATCGACCGCCGTCTCTCCGCAGTCGGTGGGGCTTCCCTCCTTTGTTGCCTCTCCGGGATGACTTCAGGCCCATTTAGGGTCCCCTAAGAGGCAGAAATCAGCCGTAGAGTGCGGAGCCCCGCAATTCTCTCGACTGCTGCGCTACTGCGCAAAACTGGAAGCCTGCAAGCCATCTTCCCTAAGATCTGTAGGAGATATATGGGGACCTTTTACCCTATTGGATTTCTTCTCCCTTTCTGCTTCTTCACAGAGCCCGCAAGTCAAACGTGTCCTATAAGAATCCGTCTCTGCTACCTAAAGAGCCTTACATTCGGGAGATGAAGATTTACATTGACAAGAAGTATGAAACTGTCATCATGCCTGTTTTTGGCATCGCTACTCCATTCCACATTGCTACCATCAAGGTATGAGGACTTCTGTTCCGTGGGAAAGGGTAGCTTACTCAAGTCTTAGGAAGGTGCAATTCCGTAGAAGTAGGAGCGGGTGATGCTTTTGAAAGGGAAACTGCTGAAATGCGACTGTTGTGATGCCCCGAAAAAATAAATAAACAAGAGAGTATTTCTTTGTATAGTTGTGGTCTTAGGAGAGGGCTGGGCGTAGAAAGGCCCACCCTATCACTGGAGGGGAGGAGACTGTTTCAGAGTGTGCTCTCCTCTTTGGAGGAGAAGGGGGGGGGTCAAGCTGTTTTCCAAAGCACCAGAAGGCAGGACAAGAAGCAACGGATGGAAACTAATCAAGGAGATAACCAACCTAGAACTAAAGAGAAATTTCCTGATAGTTAAAACAATTACTCAATGGAATGGCTTTCCTCCAGATATCCTGGGTGCTCCATCACTGGAAGTTTTTTAAGAAGAGATTGGACAGCCATTTGTCCAGAATGTTATAGGGTCTTCTTTTTGAACAGGGGGGGCTGGGCTAGAAGACCTCTTAAGAACTCTTCCAACCATGTTAATTTCTGTTATTCTGGTTTTCTCATACAGAACATTAGCATGTCAGTAGAAGGTGACTACACTTACCTGAGGATCAACTTCTACTGTCCCGGCAGTGCCTTGGGTCGCAACGAAGGCAACATCTTTCCTAACCCAGAAGCCACTTTTGTAAAAGAAATGTGAGTAAATTGCCTTCCTGGGCCTTGCAGTTAGGAAGGTGTCGTCCTTAACAGTGATGGCAGTTTGTGTGTTTATACTTGGGCTTCAGGGCTGGTATTCTGTAGTTGACTTTGGATTGTCTTGAGTTGGAGCCCAGGCTTTGATAAGAAACCAGAGGCCTTCTGGGATTTGGCGGATTTAATGAATGGGAATTCTTAAAAGTCTAGACCCCAGGCAGTTTCCCTCGCACTCCTTTGTGCTGCAGACTTCAAAAGAGGCTGCTAGCAGCCCAATCAATTGAACTTCAGTGTCATCACTGGGTCCCTGCTCTTCCTTCAGAACATACCGGGCATCCAACATCAAAACGCCTGGGGAACAGACCATCCCAGCGCTCAACCTCCAGAATGCCTTCCGCATCATCAAGGAAGTGCAGAAGCGTTATAAAACCCGTGAAGCCGAGGAGAAAGAAAAGGAGGTGAGCCCCGGGGAGGGGTTTCCAGGCAAGCATCTCCCAAAGATGGCTGGAGAAACGGAAGAGATGTGTTTGCCGAGGACAGCCACCAGGAGTGGCAGACAACAAGAGACTTTGTGAGCAGAAGCAGTTGAACCTTTTCCTTTTCTGCAGGGGATTGTCAAACAAGACTCTCTGGTGATCAACCTGAACCGCAGCAATCCGAAACTGAAGGACCTCTACATCCGTCCCAACATCGCCCAGAAGCGGATGCAAGGATCTCTGGAAGCCCATGTCAACGGTAATTGCGAGAGGCACAGAGCTTTGCCTCTGGGACAGACCGCCACCTAAGAGGTAGCTCAAAAGCAGAGCATTGAAAGAGGTTCCTCTGGGCTTCACCACCATCTCTTGAGCAACCCCATCCCCTGGGATTTTGCCCAGCCAGCCTAAGATTGTGTCTTCCATATTTCCATGCCCGAGAGGCGCGTTAGCTCTGGCTTCATGATGCTGGAGGTGGTCTCTCCTCCAGAGGTTCGAGCCCTAGCACTGCGCGGCAGGGTGAGCTCCCATCACTCACCTCAGCTTCTGCCCACCTAGCAGTTTGAAACTATGTTCTATGCAAGTAGATAAAGAGGTACCACTTTGGTGGGGAGATGAGCTGGTGTTCCGTGCCGGCGGTCAGATCCCTGCCAGCTTCCTGGTTGCAGCGCCCGTTTGCAAGGCAGCTCCGGTGGAGGGAGAGGGCCTTGGGTGACACTGCAGGAAGAGCCGCTTGTCTCTCTGGGGCAAAGCCATCTCGCCCTCCTGTGGCGCATCTTCGGAAGGGCACAAGTGCGTCCCAGGCATAACAGATGTCTATGGAGATTCTCAGTCATCCAGGTCCTGGTTGTCCCAAAGGTGCTTTTTCAGGAGGCATCTGGATGTTCTTGTTTTTCCTTTGAAGGTGTTTTGCTGCTCATTCAAGACGTTTCTTCCGCTCTGACTGGACGGTAGGGAATGGAAGGATTTATGCTCCTTGCAGACAGCTGGGGGGAGGAGGGATATGACATCATCAATCTCCAGTCTACAACACAGTCCTTTCAACAGTTCCAAGAAGGCTCCACACCCATTTGCACCACTCAAGTGACCCTGAAGACGCAGATTAAGCCTCCAGGTAGCCTCAACGGTTCTCTAAAAGAATGCAAATGACCAGCTGTCAGCAAGGAGTATAAATCCTTCCATTCTCCGCCATCCAGTCAGAGGAGAAGAATCTTCTTGGATGAGAAGTGAAATGTCTTCAAAGAAAAACAAGAAAGTCCAGTTGCCTCGTGAAAAAGCACCTTTGGGTCCCATAACAGAGCTGGTCAATTGGCAGCCGAGCTACTACTATGCATTCACATCGTAGTCTCCTGACTGATGTAACAGCGCCATACTGTGAATTAAAATAAATAAAAATAAATTTCCATGCCCGGGGAGTTTCTCCTGGCGTTTCCAATCTGACGACCCAGCAGCAGGTGGCCTTCGCCCCTCATTGCGGCTTTTCCTCGACAGGCTTCCGTTTCACTTCGGTGCGGGGAGACAAAGTGGACATCCTGTACAACAACATCAAACACGCTGTGTTCCAGCCCTGCGACGGGGAGATGATCATCGTGCTTCACTTCCACCTGAAGGTATCTTTGTGCCTTGGGCAGCTAGGAGAAGCTGGAGGGTTGAGAAGGTCCTCGCTGGTGGAAGTGGGCAGCAAGGACAGGCAAGGACCTCGGTTTTCTCCATTCGCACAACCTGCTGCATTTGAACTGCAAGCCCATGCTTTGTGGTTTGTGAGGTTGTGCAAATTCTGAAAATGTTGCGTGCATCTCCTGCTTAACGCAGCCTTATCTTGAGGAGAAGCTTTGGCCCATCGTTTATGGTTGGGGGAAAAGCTCTTTCGGCCCTGTTTGGCGCTCCCATGGTTGCCAAGAAAGGAGAATATTTGTAGCTCAGGGTTGAAATGAGGGATCCTTGGTGCTCCCTGAGGTTGATTGTTTTCTGGCAGACGTTTCATGACCCAAACTAGATAGCACCATCAGTGCTAATGTACCACTAGCACTGATTATGTTACCTAGTTTGCGAATGAAATATCTCCGAGAAAACAGCCAAGCTCAGAGAGTACCAAGGAGCTCTTATTGTTCTCCCCTCCCCCTCCCCATGACCAATAGCTCCCACTCTTACCTAAGCACAGACTTTCTGGACTATAATTCGGCACAGAGCTGAAGCTTGATCAGTTCCCTATCTGCCCTGCAGAATGCTATCATGTTTGGGAAGAAACGCCACACGGACGTGCAATTTTACACGGAGGTGGGCGAAATCACCACCGATTTGGGCAAGCACCAGCACATGCACGATCGGGACGATCTCTACGCCGAGCAGGTGAGGATAGGCTGCTTGAAGCCCGGTGGGACAGGGAGAGCTGGGAGCCGGGAGACCAATTGGGGCCATGTGACTGATTGATCCTCTTTGCCCCAGATGGAACGGGAGATGAGGCACAAGCTGAAAACAGCCTTCAAGAATTTCATTGAGAAGGTAGAAGCTCTAACCAAGGAGGAATTGGAATTCGAGGTTCCTTTCCGAGAGCTGGGGTGAGGACTGCTTTAGTGGCCTGGTAGCTTTTGTTTGAGTGCCTCAAGAGGCTGTTCACTTGAGCTCAGGTGAGACAGAGAAAGAGTGCGCAAGTTTCAAGGCACCCCTGAGATGGGCGACAAATTAGATAGATAGATTAGGTAGATTAAGTAGGTAGGTATAGATGGATAGACAGATAGATCAGGGGTCTTCAAACTTGGCCCTTTTATGACTTGTGGACTTCAACTCCCAGAATTCCTCAGCCAGGCACGCTGGCTGAAGAATTCTGGGAGTTGAAGTCCACAAGTCATAAAAGAGCCAAGTTTGAAGACCCCTGAGATAGATGATAGGGATGGATGAATGCGTGAGTGGGGGTGTGGGTGTGTGTGGATGGATAAGGGGTGTATGGATGGATGGATGGATAAGTGGGTGGGTGGATGGATGGATGGATAAGGGGTGGGTGGATGGATGGATAAGTGGGTGAGTGGATGGATGGATGGATAAGTGGGTGAGTGGATGGATGGATGGATAAGTGGGGGGATGGATGTATGAATGAATGAATGTTAGGTAGATAGATAGATAAAGATAGATGGATAATAGGTAGTAGAACTCATCCAGATGACAAACCAGAAATAAGTTGCTTATACCTACCATCATTCGACAAAGTTACAAAAGACCCCATAGAGGTACTTATGACCCAGTTCTGAAGTTCTGACCAGACACACAGCCATGATCATGTAACTCCATATCAGGCATTCAGTAACCAGCCCATATTTGTGGCCCTTTGTAGCATCCCTCAGTCATCTGACCGCATTTGAAGATGCTTTTGCTGAAAACTGGCATTTGACAAAAATGCCCCCTAGCGAACAGAGGGTTTCCTTTACAACCGTGGCATTGACTTTATTGACCAGCATGTTCACTTGATGACCGCCACAAAAAGGTTGTGAAATCGGGTCAGTCCAGTGGGTGACCTGCTATACAACCTGTAATGGTGTGACTCCATTACAGTCCTAAATCAAGGACTACCTCTATATTGTATTTTATTTGTTCCATTCTTCTCAAGGGTCCAGTAAGTTGTTATTGGGCTAGGAAAGAAGCCTTGTGGCTAGTGCCAGGAAATAATCCCCTGAAGAATTTCCCTAGATTCAGAAACAAGAAGCTGCCTTTCAACACAAACATTGCAACTAGCCAAGACCTCTTAAGGCAGCCACATCTTTCCCTAGGAGCGTACAACCGTTTTAAGGAGTTGCAACAAGGTGTTAAGGACATTCTTTGTGCACTCTGACGCATCTTTCTGCCTTTGTAAAAAGTCCTGCTGGCACCTATTAACACGGCAGGGCTGGTCTCTGATTTCTCTTGAGATTATGTGAATCTTTCCTACAATGGGATTATCATTGTCTGCTCTTTGCCTTCCTCATCGCATGCGAAAGGTTCAATGGCGCCCCCTACCGAAGCACCTGCCTGCTCCAACCAACCAGCAGTGCCCTGGTGAATTGTACTGAATGGGTGAGTGTGCATTTGCTAGGAGAGGCGGGATATAAAATTAGGAAAGGGATGGTCTCGGTTTTGTTTGGATCTGGCCCTCAGAGCTTGGAAAGCTGCAATTCTGACAAACTGGCGTGAGTTGCCCTACCACCCACAAAGAGGACAGGGTTCCTACTATGTAGGCCAGGGGCCTTCAAACCTGGCCCTTTTATGACTTGTGGACTTCAACTCCCAGAATTCCTCAGCCAGCGTGCCTGGCTGAGGAATTCTGGGAGTTGAAGTCCACAAGTCATAAAAGGGCCAAGTTTGAAGAGCCCTGTTGTAGGCCTTCTCAAATCCTCATGTGGTTCGAATACCGTTTACCTTCTCTTAATCTGCATTCCCATTAAGTGATATTTACTGACTGTTGTCTTCAATATGCTAAGGTGGTGGTAGCGTGGTAGGAGTATGGTGGCTAGCGTGGTTAGGACGCTGGGGTGGAGGTTAGGAAGCCCATGTTCGAGACCCAAGTGCTGTCATGGGGCAGAGTTGAGCTCCCGTCCTTTGCTCCAGCTCGTGCTGGGAACATGAGAAGAGCTCCAAACTGGGTGTCCCCAGGCAATGGTGATATCCCTGCTAATTCTTTCAACCCGGAAGCGCCTCGGTGCTTCTGAGACGAGCACAGTGCAATGGTAGCACGGTCAAGCTTTGAGAAGAAAAGTCGGTGACTATTGCAGTCTAGGGCAGAGGTCTCCAAAGTTGGCAATTTAAGGACTTGTGGACTTCAACTCCCAGAATTCCTCAGCCAGCCTTGTCCCGCTGGGGAATTCTGGGAGTTGAAGTCCACAAAGTTTCCCAAGTTTGGAGACCCCTGGTCTAGGCTTTGCTCCCGTGCGCTCAAAGGTCTGGAAGACCAATCCAGTTTCCCTTCCTCCGTCCCTGCAGCCTCCATTTGTGGTAACGCTGGACGAGGTGGAGCTGATTCATTTTGAGCGCGTGCAGTTCCACCTGAAGAACTTCGACATGGTCATTGTTTACAAGGATTACAGCAAGAAGGTCACCATGATTAACGCCATTCCTGTGGCCTCGCTCGACCCCATCAAGGAGTGGCTCAAGTGAGTATGGACACAGATGGCTTACCCCTTGCATTGGTGCAATTTCCCCTCGTGGGTAATTGTTGAGGTCTTAAGAGACCTCCAAGGTCCCTTCCAGCTCTATAAAGGTTGTCCCCTTTAAAGCCCTTCCTGCATAGGTCTAGACCAGGGGTAGGCAACCTTGGCTCTTTTATGACTCGTGGACTTCAACTCCCAGAATTCCTGAGCCAGCTCTGCATAGCTGGCTGAGGAATTCTGGGAGTTGAAGTCCACGAGTCATAAAAGAGCCAAGGTTGCCTACCCCTGGTCTAGACTGTCTGAGGAACCATCTCACCTTGATGGAACTGGCTGTCAGAAAGGGCATACTGCAGACCCTGTCAGTCCAGGAATTTCGGCTGACAGGCTCCAGGAGGAGCCTTTTCTGCCATAGTTCCTGCCCTATGTAACATCATACCCCCCGCCCCCAAGATGAGATCTGCACACACCCTCCTAACCTTCCATAAAGACTGAAAAGCTAGTTCTGCCAGCTGGCTGGGGGCGCCAATGGGGGTTAACAACTCTGAAGTGGCTGTCCAATTAAATGAAGACCCCCCCCATTTCGCCCCGTATATTTTTATGTTCCGTTCTCACCATCTTTCAATTATAAATTCATTCTTTCTTTCTTTCTTTCTTTCTTTCTTTCTCTCTCTCTCTCTCTCTCTCTCTCTCTCTCTCTCTCTCTCTCTCTCTCTTCTCTCTCTCTCTCTCTTTGCTTCCTTTTTCTCCATCTTCCTTCCTTCCTCCTCTCCCCTGCTTCTCTCTCTCTCTTTCTTTTCCTTCCTTCCTTCCTCTCCCTCTCCGTCTTCCTCCCTGACCTGACCTGACCTGCTCCCCCTCCCTCTCTCTCTCTCTATTTATTTATTAAATTTATTGGCTGCCCATCTTAGCGCTCTGGGCAGCCATAACATTATTGTTATATCATTTTAATGTTTACTGGTTTTAATGTTTGTAAGCTGCCCCAGAGTCGTCTCTAGACAAGACAGGTGGCATATGAATCAAATAAACAAATAAATGATTCTATGACACTGATAGGTGGTTCATTAGAATTTGTAACAAAACACAACATTTAAAAAACAGCTCATTCAAGACTTCTTCTCAAAGGCAATGTTTCTACTGTAATGCTCCTGATTGTGTTTCTCCAGTGCCAGTGAAAAATCCGGGGGGGGGGGTAGTTTACCTCCACCCTTATTAGTTTATATTTACCACAGAAATGAAATACATTGGCGTCTGGCTTTGTGAAGAGAGCTGATTTTGAGAAGTGGGTGTGGCCGTTCACACTGTGATGAAGGCTATCTGCTCATTCTCTTTCTTCCTTTTTCATTTGCATCAGCTCTTGCGACATTAAATACACCGAAGGGGTACAATCCCTCAACTGGACCAAAATCATGAAAACAATTGTGGATGACCCAGAAGGATTTTTTGAGCAAGGTGGCTGGTCGTTCCTTGAGCCAGAGGGAGAGGTACGCTGGATGAATCAACCTGGGTAGAAGGGAGGTGTGGAACCCAAACACACACACACACACACACACACACACACACACACCCCAGCACACTCACTTTGTTTGGCGGTTAGAGGGGTGTCAGTACCAGGGATTGAAAGGGTTATTAGAGGATGGAGAAAATTGTGGCTTGGGTTGAGCTGGATGTTGTGATGTGTGTGGTTTGGTGTTATGTGATGTAATGCATGCTTTTATACCTTATGGAGATAGCAATGCAGGACCTTTGTCGTAACAGATCTAGAATTGTAGCATGCCTTCCTTAGCCTCAGGCATTACCTCTTTCATAAGGGTCCTAAATCTGTAAAAAAAAAAAAAAACATACGTTGTTCTTCACTGGCAGGTTGGAATTGTCCAGATTCTTGTTATATAGTGTTGGTTTTTGAACCCAGACGGGAGCAATCACTGTCCGGTACTAAGCCATAAAAACTCATAAAGCAGTTCAACCTGAATGTCTTGGCTTCCTTCAAGAGATGCCATTCCTGTCCCCTTTCCTTCAGGGAAGTGATGCTGAAGCTGGGGAATCTGAGTCCGAAATAGAGGACGAGACATTCAACCCTTCCGAGGAAGAGTATGAAGATGAGGAGGAGGACAGCGATGAAGACTATTCTTCAGAGGCAGAAGAATCAGGTGAGGAAAGAAGGAGGGTCACTATTGACTTCTCTGGAGGATTCCTTCCCTTGTCATGTAAGCTCCCTCCCCTCCCTGTCTCCCTCTCTTCCTCTCCCTCTCTTCCCTTCCCTCTTTCCCCCCTCTTCTTCCCTCTCCAGCTCTCCCTCTCTCTGTATCCCTCTCTCCCCTTCCCCCCATCTCTCTTCCTCTCCATCTCTCCCTCCCTCTCTCTCCCTCTCACTCCTTCAAGAGGTGTATTTTATATTAGCTTCTCTGAACAGCAGCCAATCCTGACTCTTACTTCTCTTTGACAGACTACTCCAAAGAGTCCCTGGGTAGCGAGGAGGAGAGCGGGAAAGATTGGGACGAACTGGAGGAAGAAGCACGGAAAGGTAAACATCCTTCCCTCTTCCAGTTCTCTGTTGGAAACCTCTTGGGACCAGCTTGGGCTTGTGAAGCTGCTTTGGGCCTATTTTTTTTCCCCATCCATCCATCCAATCAATTTATCTGGCTGTTCATCTCAAAGATTCTCTGTTTTCTCGACACAGGGAAGAGAAAATTAAACTTGGGCATGTGGATTCAGCCAATCCAGAAATCAGTAGCACAAGTAGATCTGGGTGTACCTCAAGACCATCGTTAACTCTGCCACTTTACAATTCATTGATCGCCTGTGGGTTTTTGAACGTAATTCAGGGCACAGGTATCGCCATCCTGGCACAGGACCAAGTGCTTGTGGGACCTTCTCTTCCCAAACCTCTCAGTCAGTCCAATAAGATCTGAGCGTTGGCATGCTGTAGGTCCGTTCTCTTAAGCCAGGGGTGGGCAATCAATTTTCCCACATGTAAAACTGGGACTGTTGTGGAGGGACGAACCAATAAGACGATTACTGCCATCCCCGCGGGCCAGACATGGGCGCCAAAGGGCTGGATGTGGCCCCGGAGCCAAAGAATGCCCTGGCCTGTCTTAAGCGGTGCCCCCTTGAAGGATGCAAAAGACCATCTTCCTCTGTGGCTGCATCCAAAGGGCCCCGATCCCATGGGCCTTGCATAAGGCTTTTCCGCCAGGCATTGGCGGGAAACAAAACTCAGGTTTCTTTTGATTGTTGGATTGGCTGACGGAATTTGTACTATGAAGCTTGCTATATTTAAGATAGTTTAATTTTAGCCTTGAATTGAACACCGCTTCCGAGTCGTTTTGTGTGGGCAGCCATGTAAATCAAATCAGAGCAACGGTCTTCATTCATAGCTGTGATTCGTAATGAATAGGGATGGGATGGGATGGGATGGGATGGGATGGAATGGAATGGAATAGAATAGAATAGAATAGAATAGAATAGAATAATTGGAAGGGACTTTCTAGGTCTTCTAGTCCAGCCCACTGCTCAGGCAGGAGACCCTATACCATTTCAGACAAATAGCTGTCCAGTCTCTTCTTAAAAACTTCCAGCGTGGGAGCCTTCACAACTTCTGGAGGCAGGTTGCTCTACTGATTAATTGTTCTAACTATCAGGAAATTCCTCCTTAGTTCTAGGTTGCTTCTCTCTTTGGTGAGTTCCCATCCGTTGCTTCTTGTCCTGCCCTCAGCTGCTTTGGAGAGTAGCTTCACCCCCTCTTCTTTGTGGCAGCCCCTCAGATATTGGAAGACTGCTATCATGTCACCCCTATCTCTCTGGAAGTTCTGACTTCTCCCTCTCCTCCCGCAGCTGATCGAGAGAGTCGGTATGAGGAGGAGGAGGAACGCTCCATGAGCCGCAAGAGGAAGGTTCCCTCCTCCCATAGTTCGGGACACAAACGCAGATCCCACAGCAGCTCCCACAGTCGCAGTCCTGGCCGAAGTTCCGCCCCGCCTAAGAAGAAGAGGAAGTAGACCGGGGGGGAGATGACAAACCTTTCCCATCAGTCAGTTGGGGCAGGGAGGCGGGGGAGGTTGGGGCTACAGAGGCCCCCCTCTGTCAGCCAGTCTTTAGGGGCCGGGGAGGCAGTCAGCACCTCCCCATAAGCTTTTTTCACCTTTCCCACATCCCCACCCCTCCCACCGCTTTGTTTTGTTTCTCTGGAGCATCTTTCAGGTTTTTTCCCCCGCGTCTTTTCTGAACCGTTCGCATGGACCAATCCGCTGCGAGAGAATTCCGGGCCGTGTTCACGATGGACAAAAACTGCTGGGGAAGGGGGCACGGAGGCCGTCTTGGGCGAGACTCAGGAACCTAGCGTGACTTTACCGTGCTTCTCTGCAGCCGCCGCCCCCTCCCTTTTCCACTGTCCTCCTTGGGGGGTATTATCGATTCCAAACACCCTTCTGCATAATGGACTCTTTCCCCATTTCACCCCCCACCCCGTGTCTGAAGCCTTGGAATGAGGAGCCGGTTGACTTTTTTTTAAGTATTACATCCATGTCAAGAACTCAAAAAGTTCGAGCCAACTGCCCGTTCTGTTGGCGTTTTGAACCGACAGGGAAGAGCGGAATTGTGTTGCGACTTTCCAATGCAAGCAACGGCAGGAAATCCACCTTGGAACTGTGATGGAAAGGAATAAAACAACGCTTCCATAAATACGCCAGCAATCAGGACTGGGGAAGTAGGACACGAGCGAAAGAAAAGATTCTTGCTTCTTTCTGTTTTTTTTTATTTTTTTTTATTTTATTTTTTTGTTCCCCTTTTACAGGATCTCCTTTCCCCACCCCCACCCCCTTTTCTAATTGTCAAGCTCCTGTTTGTATTTATCTGTTTCCAGGGTTGCCACGTTGGTCTCCAGTGAATGAGCATCGGAGGGGAACGGATTAAGTGCATTTCCTGCCCTAACCCTCCCTTGTTTCCCTGGGGGGGGAGGGTTGTTTCCACCTGATGCAGGCTGGGGGGGGAGGGGGAGTTGGGGGCATGAGGCTTTCTCAACTTTTTTTTTTTTTTTCCGTAGCCGTTAGCGCTCTTGATATTTTTGACTTTGGAGAAACTGAACAATAAAAATGTTTTTTTTAAAAAAATAAAATAGGAAAGTTTTATTTTGCTGGCTTCTTGGCTCGCCGTTCCGAAGAAAGTAGCGAACGATCTTTTTCATAATGCAAGCCTGTTCACCCCTCTTCGGTTTCTCTGTCCTCGCCGCCCAGCCATTCTTCCCCTGCCCGGTAGATAGCGCGCAACACGGCAGCCGCTTCGACAGAGACTTTCAGCTTCCCAATCTTGGTGGTATGGTCTAAAGAACTCAAAACTGGGTGATAAGAAACGAAATGTACAGGATAATGTCATTTACCCGTCTGGCAGTCATTCATGAAGGGTGGGGAGGAGGAGGAGAAAAATGACTTAAATATTTTTAGATTGAACATGGACATTTTCTGATCCTCCAGGCAGTAACTGGTATCACCTTAGCCTGGCAGGAATTTGTATACAGCATCCCATCAGTGGTGGGTAATTAATTTTCCCCAGCGGTCAGGAGAGAAACAGACTCTTGTGGACGGCTGAACTTATCGGACTGTGAAGTTGCATAAGCAGCCATGTGTGTACATACGTAAACTGGAGAAAAAAATAGTTGCCTTCGGAATAAAAGCAATTGAATCAGAATAGAGCTGGAAGGGACCTTCGAGGTCTTCTAGTCCAACCCCCTGCTCAGGCAGGAGGCCCTATAGCCTTTCGGATAGGTGGCTATCCAGTCTTTTCTTAAAAACCTCCAGTGATGAAGCAGCTACAACTTCTGAAGGCAAGCTGTTCCACTGGTTAATTGTCCTCACTGTTATTTACATTTAGTTTCTAATTTCCGATTGACTTCACGTGGCCCAGACAGGGACAGCCAAAGGGCTGGATGTGGCCATAAAATGGCCCGGACTGAATTACATCCTATAGAACAGGGGTCTTCAAACTTGGCCCTTTTATGACTTGTGAACTTCAACTCCCAGAATTCTTCAGCCAGGCACGCTGGCTGAGGAATTCTGGGAGTTGAAGTCCACAAGTCATAAAGGCCAAGTTTGAAGACCCCTGCTCTAGAGGTAACCCTCAACTTACAACTATTTGTTTGGTGACTGTTCAAAGTTGCAACGATACTGAAAAAAAGGTATTTATAACCCATTTTTCACACGTTCATTGCAGCATCCCCCACAGGCATGTGGTCAAAATTCAGACACTAGCCAACAGGCTGGTACAAGAGTTGCACTATCCCGGGGGGTTATGCGATCACCATTTGCGACCTTCGGAGGGGGGAAGCCAGATTTGCTTAATAACCGCATGATTCACTCAACAACTGCGGTGATTCGCTTGAACAACGGGGGCAAAAGAGGTGGTACAATTCCTCTTAATAGCTACCTTGCTTAACAATGGATATTTTGAGCTCGGCTGTGATCGTAAGTTAAGGACTAGCTGTAAGCTGTTTTTCCAGCCCACCAGAATTAGTTTAAGTGGCATTAATATAAGTAATATAATAATAATAATAATAAAGTTGGAAAGGACTTTGGAGGTCATCTAGTCCAACCCCCTGCTCGGGCAGGAAACCCTATACCAGTGATGGCGAACCTTTTAGAGACCGAGTGCCCAAACTGCAACCCAAAACCCACTTCTGTATCGTCGGGTGCCGGGTGGGTGTGGCCCACTGGGTGGGCGTGGCCCATTGGGTGGGCTTGGCTGCGGTGGTAACGGCAGATTGGGTGGGACTAAAAAGTTCAATCAATCAATTCCAACTTTGCGAGATCTTTTTTTTCCCCGTGAGAAGTTGAAATTGATTGATTGAACCTTTTTTTTTTTTTTGCACATGGCGGAGGCCTAAAGTAAAAAGGTTTTATAAAACCCAGCTGAAGGCCTAGGACTGGGGCGACGGCACGCGTGCCCATAGAGAGGGCTCTGCGTGCCACCTGTGGCACGCGTGCCATAGGTTCGCCACCACGGCCCTTTACCATTTCAGACCAATGGCTGTCCAGTTTCTTCTTAAAAACATCCAGTGTTGGAGCATTCACAACTTCTGGAGGCAGGTTGTTCCACTGGTTAATTGTTCTAACTGTCAGGAAGTTTCTCCTCAGTTCTAGGTTGCTTCTCTCCTTAATTAGTTTCCATCTGTTGCTTCTTGTCCTGCCTTCAGGTGCTTTGGAGAATAGCTTGACTACCTCTTTTTTGGAGCAGCCCCTGAGATATTGGAACGCTGCTATCCTGTCCCCCCTCGTCCTTCTCTTCATTAAACTAGACATCCCCAATTCCAGCAACCGTTCCTTATATGTTTTAGCCTCCAGTCCCCTGATCATCTTTGTTGCTCTTCTCTGCACTCTTTTCTAGAGTCTGAACATCTTTTTTACATCGTGGTGACCAAAACTGGATGCCGTATTCCAAGTGTGGCCAAGTATAAGTAACACTTGTATAAGTAACAAGTGGGGCCAGAATTTTCATGGCTAAGTTAAGGCTGGTGATAAATGAGTTACAGGTAGTCCTCGGCTTACAACAGTTCATTTAGTGATCGAAGTTACCACACCACTGTGGTTAAGTTAAGTGACTTAACGACCGTTTTTCACACTTACAACCATTGCGGCATCCCATCCCCATGATCGCGTGATCAAAATTCACACGCTGGGCAACTGACTCGTCTTTTATGACCCTTGCAATGTTCCCAGGTTGCATGGTCACCTTTTTTCGACCTTCTGACTAGCAAAGTCAATGGGGAAGTCAGATTCACTTAACAACCTTGTTACTAATCGAACAACTGCAGTGATTCTCCTAACAACTGTGGCAAGGAAGATCGTAAAACTGGGCAAAATTCACTTAACAAATGTTACAGTTAGCCACAGGGATTTGGGGCTCAGTTGTGGTCGTACGTCGAGGACTACCTGTATACCGAATTTGGTGACCTTTCTTGCCATGTTAATGCTGCAGGTGTTCAGTGAATCACCTGGTCGTTAAATGAATCTGGTTTTCCCCGATGACTTGTTAAAAGCCACCAGGGAAGCTAGCAAATGGTCACCCCCAGGACACTCCAACTGTTGCAAAGACATGCCAGTTGCCAAATGCCCCAAATTTTGATTACCTGACCGCGGGGATATTGCAACAGTCATAAATGCGAGGATCTGTCATGAGTCACATTTTTCAGCGCTGTTGTGACTTTAGATCAGGGCTCTTCAAACTTGGCAACTTTAAGACTTGTGGACTTCAACTCCCTGGCTGAGGAATTCTGGGAGTTGAAGTCCACAAGTCTTAAAAGTTGCCAAGTTTGAAGAGCCCTGCTTTAGATGGTCACTAAATGCACTGCTGTAAGTCGAGGACTACTGTAGATACCGGGGACCATTTTAATTATGATTTTAATAAATCTGTACCCATTAACTGTTGGTTTGGTATTCTGATAACTCTCAAACTTATTTTTTAAATGAAGCTATCCAAACTTCAGTTGAAATTTGTGCTTTTATTCCTCTCTGGCCTTGGGAAACTAGTTCCTGGAATTTTGGCTGGCAGAGGTTCAAATCCAGCCACATCTGAGGAGCTGCAAAGCTTCCGCCCCCGATGACTATCAAGCAATCAAACCACATTTGGATTTTAATCACTTAAGCGTTGCCTTGGGTTGTGTGTTAACATTGCTTCCATTTTTGGAAGGAGGATGGACAACTGCTTTACCTTGTAAATCTTGCTCAAAGATGTCGTTTCCAGTCAGAAGAATCTCTCGCAAGTCCACGCTGGAAAAACCCACGTCTTCGCATTCCCCTCGGGCCCCAGGAAGGGGCTCACTCACCACTATGAAAAGCAGCCTGTGCCAAGGGGGAGACCTGGTCAATAGATGTCCTGGAAATTTCTTTCCCGCAACTTTTTAAGGAGAAGAGCAGATCCGACACTCACTTGTTCCATTCGCAGTCCTCAGCCACCAGCATGGAAAGCAGCACTTGCCTCTGAAAGCTTCCTGGATCTGGGTCCACTTTGATCACTGCGACAAAAGAATTCAGCAAGTATTTATTCTGATATCTATGCAGAGTCTCAATTATCCAGGTCATGGTGGTCTCAAACATGTGCTTTTCCCAAAAGGCAACTGAAATTTTGTTGGTTTTGTTTTGTTTTTTCCTTGAAAATGTTTCGCTTCTCATCCAGGAAGGGAACTGAAGAAGCTTCTTAGATGAGAAGTTAAATGTTTTCAAAGGGGGAAAAAAAGGCCACAGAGTAGGGGCACGCTCATAGGGCAAGGTCCAGGGTTCCAAGTCCAATCCACAAGGCAGGGTCCAGACACAAGGGCAGTCCTTTAGAAAAAAAAACAGGTCCCAGAAAAGAAGCCGTTCCAAAGCCCCAGTGAAGCAAAGGCCCAACATAGGCCACCAGAGAAGGGCGAGGTCCAAAACAAGATGTGAAGAGCCATCTTCCAAGTGGGGCAAGGCAAACAGCCAGAGGCATGAGTAAAAGCCGGGGGAGTGTAAGCCAAAGCAAACAATTGTTCCTGGCAAAGACTAACTCCCCACGGCTTCTCCTTAAGTTACTCCCCTCCAGCTGTTCTTTGTGAGGAGGGAATGGGGTGACCTCCTCCCCAGTAGCCTTGCAGCCCTTCTCTGAGCCCTCTGCTCTCCTTGCCCTTGGATCGAGTGGAGTAGGCAGCTGTTCCTCATCAGAGGAGATTGGCTGCCTATCGGCACCACTGCTGGTCAGCAGCCGATCCTCCCCTGAGTCTGTGCAGGCAGGAAGCAATCCGTCTGGTCGACCATCTCCCCCAATGCCTGAGGGGCCCAGGACAGCTTCGTCCTCAGCTCCTGGCGTGCCTTTCCTGTCAAACAGTCCCAGCTCCAACTCTTTCTCCTCCTCCTCCGAACTGGCCTCTGAATTGGCCTCTTGAATTCCCGGAGGGAATTCAAGTTAGAGAACTCTACTTTTCCCTCTGTTTTCTCCCATAGCAAATAATAAAAAAAAAACCCAGGATCTGTGTGCATGTGCTCACCCTTGCTGAAGTGGAAATAGATCTCCTGGTCGCAGGTAGGTTTCCGCAAAGAGAAAGCTGTCTCCGTTTCCTCCAGAGGCACTCCAGGGAAATGGAATTCGACATACAGTTGCTGGATGGTCTCATCGGCCACAGGCCAGCTGTCCGGCAAAAGGCCAAGGGAAATGACCTCCACACGGATCCAGTCTGAAGGTTGCTAAGGGTAGAAAAGAATTCAACCAATAGAAGAGAATATTTGTAGCTCGGCATTGGGTCCTCGGTGCTCTCTGAGTTTGATGATTTTCTTGCTGATAAAAAGTTCTTAAGGTCAACCTTTCTCGCCACTGTCATTATATTTCTATACTTCGTGTTATCTTGTCTTCTTTTTCCTTTTTTCTCTCACCTGTGTAACCCAATGTCATCTGAATCCAGCTGTTAAGCTTTGCAAACTCTAGTTACCAGGATGCGCAATGTTTGAGCCCAGCAAATTGCAGCTTATTTCATAAATCACGAGCAAACAAATTTTTATTTATTTGTATCCCGCCTTTATGATTTTTTACAAGTTACTCAAGGTGGCAAACATATCCAACACACACCTTCCTCCTCCTATTTTCCCTACAACAACACTGTGAGGTAAGTTGGGCTGAGAGACAGTGATCGTCCCAAGGTCCCCCAGCCGGCTTTCATCTCTAAAATGGAACTAGAATTCCCAATCTCCTGGTGATTGGATCAAAGACACCCAGCTGGCTTTCGTGGCTAAGATGGCACTAGAACTCATGGTTTCCCAGTTTCTAGACTGGTTCCTTAACCACTAGACCTAACTGGTTCTGTCTCCAATCACAGCTTTGCCCCAGGGTGTTAACCAAGTCAGTCCATTGTACTTTGTAAGTAGCCTCTGAGCGAGTTTTTCCTCCTGGAATTATGTGATAGTTACTCACCAGATCAGGATACCCCAGCAGTGTGGGTAACCCCACCACCACTTCGTCACTTTCTGTGGTCTGAGCTTCGCTCGTCTCTTGCTCTTCTCCATCTGGGAGGTAAGAAGAGAGAAAATAATTGTAACACCTACTGAGTAAAGTGATGAGGTCAAATAGTGGGGAAAGTAGTATTGCTAATACACACGCAATCTAAACTCGTTTCTTTTCGTGTCTGAAAAACTAGGGCCCTGTTCTTAGTTTCCTTTAAATCGACCTGTTGCAAGATGAGATTCCATCATCAGTGTTGAAATGAGCCCACCGCTATTTCATTTGTTTTCCTGCAGAGATCAAAGAAGGATATTATCTAGGTTTTGTGCGTGGTACTCTCTGAGCCTGGCTGTTTTCTTGCCGTTGTTTCATTACCCAACTAGGTAACATCATCAGTGCTAGAAGGGAGTGGGGTTTGCTCTCTATTTATATATTACTGGCTTGCCCAGTCAGTGTTGGTGGGAGTGTGGTGTTCTTCTTGGTAGTTCCTTGGCTGTTATTTACTATTTGATTGCTTGTCTGAATTGATCACTTGTCTGTGTTTGGAGTACGTTACTGTTCACCTTGATGATCCCCGATTGGGGAAACTGGGGAAAGACAGGAAAACAGGGAAAACAGCTTTGTATCAAGGCTGCAGCTGTGGAAGTGGTCAATAGTATTAAGTACCTAGGTGTGCAGGTAACTAACAAGCTGACTTGGTCGCTTCATGCATTAACTTTAGTGATGCGTGCAAACAGCATTTGCATTTCCTGCGTCAGATGAGGAGAGCACCTCTTTCGCCTTCTGTCCTGGCCATGATTGAGAGCATTTTTAACAAACTGCATCAGTGTTTGGTTTGCTGGTAGCAAGCCTCAGATGGAAGGTCTATACAGAGAGTGGTAAGGACAGCTGGGAAGATTATAGGAAGCTCACTTCCCGTGATTCAGGATACTGCTTATAAGTGATATGACCCTAGAGCATGAAGCATTGTTGGAGACCCCATGCACCCACTTCACGATCTATTTCTGTTGCTCCCCTCTGGGAGGAGGTTTTGGAGTATTTATAGGAGAACTACTTGATTCTGTAACAACTTTGTTCCTTATGCCATCCGTCTGGTAAATTCACAGAATTCTTTTTTTTTCTTTCACCATGTGAAAGAACTAGACTGTGATGTTTCTCTTTGTCATGTATGTGTGTGTATGTGGGTCTATGCATAATGTTATTTTTTTGAAAGCTGAGTGCAACAAAATTTCATTTTAATGTATGCCGATTAGTGTACATTTAAAGTTACAATAAAGATTCTGTTCTATTCTATTCTATTCTATTCTATTCTATTCTATTCTATTCTATTCTATTCTATTCTATTCTATTCTATTCTATTCTATTCTATTCTGATAGTTTCTTGATTGGAGTATTGTTTATTGCTTGATTGTTGGCCTGGTGTTATTTGGAGAGTCAATCCTTGCTTATCTGGGTGTTGATTGCTGGCAAGGAGATGTTTTGGTGCTTTTGTTTCCTTTTTAGCTTTTTGATTGGCTTTTGTTTAATAAATATTTTATTAGTTTTTAACTATAACAGTCTCTTGGTTTATATTTTAACAAGAAAAAAAGGACAATAATAATTAATTAACAATTAATAATAATTAAATTTGATAATTCCATAATTAATATATTAATTAATGATACATTTCTTTGATCTTCCCTTCTCCCGTTTATATTCTCCTTCAACCTTAGCCAAAATATAATTCTTAATATTTTCAATGTATAAATCATTCCCCAGCATCTAGTAGACAAACTGGGCCTTTTAGGCTTAAACACTCCTTTGTGCAACTGGATTCTTGATTTTCTTACCAACAGGCCCCAATATGTGCGAGTTGGAACAAATACCTCTAATACCATTTTCTTGAGCACAGGTTCTCCTCAGGGCTGCATCTTAAGTCCGCTGCTGTTCACTCTGTTGACCCATGACTGTTGTGCTAGGTTTGCCACCAACCATATTGTGAAGTTCGCAGAGGATACAACAGTAGTGGGCCTTATTCAGGATGACAAGGTGGAAGCTTACCGCAAGGAGGTTGAGGGGTTGGTGAACTGGTGTAAGGAAAACAGCCTAGTTTTAAATACCGGAAAAACCAAAGAGATCATTGTT
Organism: Azemiops feae; assembly: GCA_023970755.1. NCBI lineage: Eukaryota > Metazoa > Chordata > Lepidosauria > Squamata > Viperidae > Azemiops > Azemiops feae. The sequence goes on along the minus strand of JALGBA010004027.1, from coordinate 1,076,910 downwards.
GATTTCAGAAAAGGCAGGCACAACCACACTTCTCTGTGCATTAATGATTCACCTGTGGAGATGGTTACCAGCATCAAATTCTTGGGTGTGCAGCTAACGAGTAGGCTGACTTGGTCGCTCAACAGTGAGAAACTGGTGAAGCGGGCACAGCAGCACCTGCATTTTCTGCGTCGCATGAGAAAAGCACATCTTCCTTCCCCTGTCCTGACCACTTTCTACAGGGGGTCAATTGAGAGCATCCTGTCCTACAGCATCACAGTCTGGTTTGGAGGCATCACTGCTTCAGACAGGAAGGCGGTGCAGAGAGTGGTGAGAATGGCCGAAAAGATCATTGGCAGTTCCCTCCCTCCCATCCAGGACATAGCACAGAAGCGTTGCTTGAGCAGGGTCCATAAGATTATCTGGGACACTACACATCCTCTTCACGACCTGTTTTCCTTGTTACCTTCTGGGAGGAGGCTTCGTGGTATCCGTAGCAGAACATCCAGATTCAGCCATAGTTTCATTCCATACAGCATTAATCTTGTGAACTCTCAAGCTTCCTCCTTCCGTTATATATTCAAGATGGACAGTATTTAACATTTATTTGCTATATATATGTAGGGATGTGGGTCTATACATATGTTGTTCATAGTATGTTTAGCTGTGTGTCATGTATGTGTTTCACTTTGAGAGCGGGCAACTAAATTTCATTTTTGATGTGTGCCGTTGTGCCCACAGTAAAAAAATGACAATAAAGGTTATCTTATCTTATCTTATTAGATATAGGCATTTTTTATATTTATACAAATAATAATCTCTATATATAACATTTTTTCAGCTTATATTATTCTCATAACCATAATCTCATTAGTTCAGCATACATCCTATTTTTATAATTTTTGTTCGCTTAAATTCTCTTATATTCAATCCAATTCTTATCAGTCATAATTTCTTCATATTAGTCATCTAACTGTCCAAATTTTCCCATTTAGGTACATCCTCCCAATATTTTATATCATGCATTATAAAAATACTATACTTTTTATCTATCTTATAATATCTAGATATAACATCCTTTTTAATCAGTTTATATTTCACTTATATATTAATAAAAGTTACATCAACCTACTATTTTAACATTTCATATATTATAAAACATACTATATTACTTAAATCTCTTATCCTTCTTGTTATAAGGCCCCTTTGTGTTCAAAATTCTCTATTCTTTTAGCCATATTCAAACAAATGTTTATTCACGTAATAATCCATCTGGTAGGGAGAGTTAAATCTCTTCTATTTGTCTCTGGTCTTCTTCTTTTGCTGAGTAATTTTCCAAGTTGATGTAATCTGCTTACCCAGCAGTTCCTGTATTTTTACAAATGTTGTTGGGAATACAAAAGATGAAGTAAGTAAGATAAATACTTTCTGTCTCCCAAACTTTGATGGTTCTCCTGATAATTCCATTTTTCTTGTATCAGAACCTTGAAGATTTTTTCCTGTTTGTGTCAAATTGTAATTCTTTTCCTTTGTTGTTTCATCAATTTGATCATACTCTTCTAATTTGTAGTCTGCTGTCTGATTTATTTGTGCCTTTGTTGTTATTTCCTAGGTGTTTTTTAATTGTAAATTTAGATTGGAAATATGCTTATTTAAATCATCAAAGTTGTTTCGGATTTCCTCATGGTTTGAGTCTATTGTCATTTGTATTTGTCCTAACATTACATATATTTCCTCCTGGAAAGTATTTATCTTGCCTTGAAGTATTGCTTCTGGAGGCCCTTGATTTTCCAGGCTACGTCCTTCAGGAGAAAATATTAAATGTGGCATCCTGTCATTTTTTGATACGTATGTGATATCCATGTTGTCTCCTCCTTCAAATAATCTTTCATCAATGTTTTAATTCAAAAGTCAATTTATCAGTCAGTCAAAATTACGGTTCAGTATGTTAAGCCACTTTAAATCCTTCCTACAGTTTCTCCTCTAAAAGATTAGCCAAAAAGCCAAGTTTTTTCTTTTCCATAAACAGTTCTTAGATTTAAGCAACAGTCCAGGTGTTTTGTTTTGTTTTTCTTTCAAACACTTTTTAATCTTATAGCTGGCTCTTCCTTTGTTCCCAGCTGTCTTCAAGGTTATTTGCAATTCAAAGGAACAACTTTTTCTTTGTTTCTAGGCACTCTGCCAATTTCTGAATCTTTATTGTTAGTGTTCTATTCTCTGAGTCTCCACTAGATGTCAGCAGTTATTTCTTTTTTCAGTTTTTCTTTCAATCAAAAAGTTATTTTTGTTATATATTTTTATAATTCCATCAAAAAAAATTTAGGGTATAATCTTGACAATTTTTTAGTTCCTAAATTTGTCCACACTGAAGTATTTTAAATCAAATTTTAATATATTTCTTCCCTCCTTTAATATTAATTCGCCGCTTCCATCTGTAAGGGAATGGGGATATAGTCCCCTCCCTTCACTTCTGGAAGTTTTCTTACTTTGGGGATCTTTTCAAGGATTTAGATAATAGATAGAAGAAAGAAGATCAGTACTCTCACCAATTCCAAGCACGCTGTTCACCGATATCTAGGTTCGTGCTCTGGGACTTCGGCTGCAAGCAGCTTGGGCTAGACACTGATCTCACGCTAGCCTTTCTCCTGTCAGGTTCAGAGGGCTTTCCCCAGATCAAACGTGATCTGCTTTGTGATCAACGGGGCACCCCTCCTTCACAGTCATCTCTCTGGGGCAACTTTGGACCCATCTAGGGTCCCCCAAGCAGGAAGAAACTAGCCATGGGGAGCGGAGGTCCGCTCTCGCACTGCCATGCCTTTTCCTTCTAACACTGAAGGTGTTCCTTAGTTGGGTAATGAAACATCTGCAAGAAAACAACCAAGCACCAAGGACTCCACAGCTCAACTGTGAGCTACAAACATTCTCTGTTGGGTTTGCTCCATCAAGATCTTGTTGAGTTACGTTTTCGCTGCCATCCCAAGAGCCTTACCTAGGACCTGGTGTTAGGTTGGAAATCTAAGATCCAATAGAAGATTCTATTTATTCTTATGAATAGGAAACTCAAATTAATCAACATTCAGCCATTTGGTCACCTATTTCCAGCAACGAAATGTGAAAAGGTGCAGGTGGCCACATTAAGCCCAGAGATTGTGAGCTACCCATCCCAGGTCTTTTATAGCAACCATGCCAGTTATGGTTTAATGAACAGACTAGGCTTTCACACAACCTGAAAACTCAGCCATGACACCAGTGAAGTGATGATTCCCAGAAGTAAGAGTAAGGGAGTTCATTAGTCCTCCTATGGCATGGAACAATTTAACAAAACCTGCAGGTAGTCCTCGACATACGACCACAGTCGAGTTGAAAAGTTCCATTGCTAAGCAAGACAATTAAGTGATTCCCCCCTCCCCATTTCACGATCTTTCTTGCCTCAGTTGTTAAGTGTATCAAATTCAACATCTGGGGCCCAATGTTTCTCAGCCCGAGCAACTCTTAAGATGCGTGGACTTCAAGTCCCAGAATTCTTCAGCCAGCGTGATGACTGGAGAATTCTGGGAGTTGAAGTCCACGCATCTTAAGAGTTGCTCAGGCTGAGAAACACTGGTCTAGGTTTGTCCTTCACCAACATTATGAGTTGTAACAGTATACCAGTGTCCTTCGGTACAGACTCTAGAATCGATTCATCATCCAGTTCTTGGGTTTTTGCCATCCTTGTTGTATCTTCGACATTCAGTGCTTCTTCTTCCTCCTCCTCTATCCTCTCTTCCAGCTCCATCTGCCCAGATATAAAACCCAGTTTGCTCACAAAATGGACTTTAGGACAATAATTGGTGCCAGATAAGCAAATGTATGTTTCAATTAGATGTTATTATGTTAAAAAAAATTAAGCTTCTCTTGTCACGGTTCAGAGAAACTGAAGCTGATTGCACATCGTATGTGGCAAAATCCTATCTAATAATACAGAAAGCAGAACCAAGGTAGCACTTTCTGGAATCCTGGGAATGTTTAAATTTCAAAAAAATAAAGAAAAGCACATGTTTCTAGTCCTGCATGGTGTATAGGACAGGAGGAACACAAACTTGTTTCTTCAAAAGGTAGGCTTAAAGACTTCTCAGTTACATGATTAATTGGCAAACCAATATGGAATCTGTTGGTTTTGGAGTAGTGATTAATAAGATCTGTTTTGAGAGATCGAAGCCCATTATAGCTTAGTTAGGTTATAAAAGTTCATAGTTACATCATGGCTTACTGCAATGCACAAATCCGGATAATTATAATTACAATTCATATCTAAGCTCCTGCAAGTACAACTGTATTGGGAATGTTTTCCATGAATCTATTAAAGCATCTCCAATTCACATCTGTTTCCCATCTTTCCCCAATTGCTGGGGAAGAAAGCTGACTTTTTATGCTTTAATGAGAATTTAGCAAAGGTTTTTGTCCTCTTTTTCTACTTTTGATTTGCAAAAACTTCCTAACTTCATTCTCTGCCACTTCTTTTGCCACAACTTTCATGCCTAAGGTGGGACTAGAATTCCCAGTCTCCTGGCCACTGGCCCAAAGTCACCCAGTCAGCTTTCCTGCCTAAGGCGGGACTAGAATTCCCAGTCTCCTGGCCACTGGCCCAAAGTCACCCAGCCAGCTTTCATGTCTAAAACGGGACTAGAACTCCCAATCTCCTAGTCATTGGCCCAAAGTCACCCAGCCAACTTTCATGCCTAAGGCGGGACCAGAAGTCCCAGTCTGCTAGTGATTGGCGCAAACTCACCCAGCCAGTTTTCATGCCTAAGGCAGGACTAGAACTCAGGGTTCCTGGCTTCTAGCCTGGTGCTTTAACTACTATACCAACTGGCTCTTTTATCCCTTACCTTGGGGATAGTTTTGTCCACTTTCTTCTTTGTCCTTCTTCTCTTGAGTTCTCGTTTTGGAATCACTTGGGCAGAAAGGAGTTCCAGCTCATTTTTTACCTTTCTGCTTTTCTGAAGGTGTTTTTCAGTCACCTACAAGGGAGATTTCAGAGGATAAGACAGCTAAGAAACAGTCCTTGCAATCAAAATGAATCCTCGGCATTGGCGGGTGATTATTTTTTTATCCAGTCTTGGACGGGCTTTCCAAAATGATTTATGACATTAGAAACGTGTTCCTAAAACTATGAACATCTTACAAATCTTTGCTTTATAACCTTGAGAAGGTATTGTTAGAAATAACAAGAATAAAACTGTAGAAAGGGCAGGATTCTACAGTGACGTGATCCTTAGAATAAAATATAAATATAAATATAAAAATGCCTTGAAGATAAGGAATGACTTAGCTTGCAACTGAAAATATGTTGGTGAATGGACCAGAGAAATGTACAGGTGGTCCTCAAGTTACAACGACAATTTGGATCAGAGTTTTGGTGATTGTCGAATGAGTTGTGTCCACTGTTATGGCCTTTCTGGTCACCGTCGTTAATCGAATCACTGCAGTTGTTAAGTGGATCATGCAGTCGTTCGATGAATCCAGCTTTTCCCATTGACTTTATTTGTCAGAAGCCGGCTGGAAAGCTTGCAAATGCACATAACCCCAGAATGCTGCAATTGTCATAAATACATGCTGGTTGCCAAATTTTGATCACATGCCTGTTTCATACGTGTGAGGACTGGTCATAAGTTACTTATTTCAGTGCTGTTGTGACTTTGGACTGTTATTAAATGAATAGTTATAAATTGAGGATTACCTGTACTGAGGGGGCATTTTCCAAGCAGATCCTTCACTGACAACAAAAAGACTTTTAGTAGTGCGAACTCAGAATCCCAGAAAAATTGCTCTTTTACCTAAGAAAATCTTCTGAGCCTACGTTTTAGTTCTTAATGAAACATTTTTTCACTTTTCCATGGGCCACTACCACCACTGGGGTGAATTCTCCACTCTGCAAGCTTGCATACCTGTCTTTGCAACTGGTTTTGCTCATACGCAATCTGCATCTTCAAGGAACGTGCCTGAATGGCCTGATAGCGAACATCTTCAGGAGGAAAATAAAGGACCTTCCATTCTAGGCTGAGGTGGATGGAGCCACTGGGCTTCCCTGCAGGGTCCATGAGATCAAAGTCTCCTGGAGACAGAGGAGAGGGGGGGGGGGGAAGACAGCATCTGAAACAACATCTGGATACGGGCTGAAGACATTCTGGTTTTGGAAATGGTGAAGCCTAGGGCGTCCTAAACTTGCACTGAATTATCTTGAAGTATCATCTGTGTTCCATTTCAAAGGACCAAGCATGGCTTTCTGGAGCCTTCCAGTGAAGATATGGAAACCCCCAACACAAAGAAGTCCTTGTGAGGAGATGGGGGCTGATACAAGATTTCCTCTATGATATTACTACAGTGGTTGACCTGGAGGCTTTGAAAGAACCTTCAGAGCTTCAATGAGGTCAGTTGACTTATGCCTTTAGACAAGGCTGTGAAGGAATTTAGAGATGACCTTGGAAGAAGAACCCAAGAAGAAGTTATGGAAGAACCCTTAAGAGGGACTTGCATAAAAGATTACAGTCTTAAGAAAAAGGGAGTGTGGGAAACAAACTCAAAATAAGCTGCCTTGATTTTGTTGAATGTAAGATAGGACAGAGCAAGCCTTGATAGGTTTTCAACAACCTGTTACTTAACCCAACACAATTCCTGGAAGCCTTAATAATAATAATAATAATAATAATAATAAAGTTGGAAGGGACCTTGGAGGTCATCGAGTCCAACCCCCTGCTCAGGCAGGAAACCCTATACCATTTCAGACAAATGGCTGTCCAGTCTCTTCTTAAAAACTTCCAGTGTTGGAGCATTCACCGCTTCTGGAGGCAGGTTGTTCCACTGGTTAATTGTTCTAACTGTCAGGAAGTTTCTCCTCAGTTCCAGGTTGCTTCTTTCCTTGACTAGTTTCCATCCATTACTTCTTGTCCTGCCCTCAGGCGCCTTGGAGAATAGCTTGACTCCCTCGTCTTTGTGGCAACCCCTGAGATATTGGAATACTGCTATCATGTCACCCCTAAATAATAATAATAATAATAAATAATAATAATAATAATAATAATAAAGTTGGAAGGGACCTTGGAGGTCATCTAGTCCAACCCCCTGCTCAGGCAGGAAATCCTATACCATTTCAGACAAATGGCTGTCCAGTCTCTTCCTAAAAACTTCCAGTGTTGGAGCATTCACCGCTTCTGGAGGCAGGTTGTTCTGTTTCTGTCTGTCTGTTTCTCGATCACCCCTAGAAGAGCTGAAATCAGTAATGAAGCCTATCTAAGCTTCTCTGTGTCCTGTTTATACTAAATAAAATCAAGACGGATTATCTTTGACTTTCTTTCTCACCCTTCTTTCAATCCCTGGACTAACTGATTGCTTCCCAACCTCTCTCTTCAACGGCTCTTGTGTTCTTTCCCTAGGATCATCTCTAAGTTCCTTTACAAAGACTCAGAAAGTCTCTCGACTTTGTAAAAAGAGGCTGAGGGTTTCTTTCAGTCTCGGCTTAAAAGATTTGGGTGTTCTGCATCCAATTGAGAGGAGGGGCTGGAGGGCTTAAAAGGAAAACCAGGGACCAGCAGTTGTCCACTGGTTGAACCATACACTCTCTAACCCTCCCCTCTGTGTTGTTATACTGTCCTTCCCATCCTTTTCCTGGCCAATATGGCTGTGGTTGATAGGAGCCCTAACTTACCTGGAATCCCCCTGCGAATTTTGCCGCTGGTCATTGCCAACTATGGAGGGCGGTGCTCTTCTCCGTTTCAAGGCCATTGAGCCAGCAATGTCCAAACACATTTCCACGGTCATGTAGTCAACATGACTACATATCAAAGACACACTGAATGCTATTACTTTTCCACCGTGGTGGTACCTATTTATCTACTCACATTTACATACTTATGAACTGCTAGGTTGGCAGGAGTTGGGGCGAGGACAAGAGCTCACCCCGTCGCTCGATGCTCAGGTCTCAAACCTGGGCTGCTGGCTTTCCAGCCGACAAGCCCAGCGTCTTAACCACTGAGCCACCGTGCCACCCCAACCTACCTGGAGAGCTTCCAAATTGTGAACTATTGTCCTAGATCCAGAAGGGTCTAGCCCAGAAGACAGCTCAAGAAAGCAAGGCTAGATCTATCTAGTGTCCTTTGTTGATCTCACCTTTGATGCTATGCCCATGCGCTAATGGTACTAGTGGGATCTGGGCTTTGCCCAAATAGCTTCCAGGTTCCTCTTGCTCATCGTCAAAAACATAGACCCACAAACTCTCCACAAGCAAATAATGGTGCAGCTCAGGAGTGATGTGCAGAGTAAACATCTTCACATCTTCAAAGTCAGGGTTGTTGCTGGACAGGATGATGGGTGTGTCATGATCCGGAAAAGTGAAGAACTGGTACATGGCATATGGGCTGGGTTGGGAGCCAATCCAGCGGCTTCTCAAATTGGCACAGCTCTTGATCTGGATGCACAGCTCGTTCCAGCCTACGCCTTCGGTCTTCTAAGGGGGGAAAAAGGAATGGTGGTGATGCAGCAGGGAAGCAGCAGCAGTTGTTCAGTTCACAGTTTTTTCAAGTCCGAAAATATTCATTTCTTGCTGGAGGTTTTAATAAGTGGGATTCTGATTCTGAATAGAAACACAGTAGTGTTTTCCTGCACTATTCTTTCAGCCTGTCAGTGGTTGTACCCTAATATGTGATCTGTGGAAGAGATAGGCCTTTGAATACTGCAAGGTAACAACAGAGGGAGAAGAAACAACTGTTGTTCTCTGTGAATGGAAGCTGTGGAATATTTCCAATACCATAACTTTGAATGGCCACTGAACAAAGAGTCATAAATTGAGGATGACCTGCAGGGCAACTTTGAGCAATGCAACCATTTCGTGAGATTCACAAACTGTAAGGAATAGAATAGAATAGAATAGAATAGAATAGAATAGAATAGAATAGAATAGAATAGAATAGAATAGAATAGAATAGAATAGAATAGAATAGAATAGAATAGAATAGAATAGAATAGAATAGAATAGAAAGAGTAGAGTAGAGTAGAGTAGAGTAGAGTAGAGTAGAGTAGAGTAGAGTAGAGTAGAGTAGAGTAGAGTAGAGTAGAATTCTTTATTGGCCAAGTGTGATTGGACACACAAGGAATTTATCTCCAGTGCATAAGCTCTCAGTGTACATACAAGCCATAAGTAATAAATCATGATCATAGTCATCAAGACCTCATCAATCTTGATAAATCATAGTCAAGACCTCGAAAATCATGATCATAGACATCAAGACCATAGTAATCAAGACCTACTTGTACCATGTGAATAGGAGATGCCCTAAAGTTGCTGTAGGGCAGCGTTTCTCAATCTTGGCCCTGTTAAGATGGGTAGACTTCAACTTCAACAGCTGGCAAGACAATTCTTGTAGTTGAAGTCCACCCATTTTAAAGTGGCCAAGGTTGAGAAATACTACTATAAGGTATTTAGGGGAACTTGAAAACTCTTTAAAATAGTTTTTAATAGTCAGGTCTTTGGCAGAATGATGGATTGACTTTCCACTAATGGTTTCTGTTGGGTTGTAGCTTTGCTTTCTGGCTTGTTTGCTCCTAATTTTTTTGTGTACAAACCCCAAGAAGGATTAAACCCTGACCACAGGTCTTATTTTTGAACAGTAGATCAAACTCCTTTTTCTTACTCTGTCGCCTTGTGGTTGCCAGTTCGGCCGGGCTACAATCTGAGTTCCTGCTCCAGCAGAGAGATATGGTTGACTTTGATGGCGGGGCAGCTGCGAAATCTGCTTGAATGGAAAGTGAAGTCTCAGCCCGTATTCCAAAAGACCATAATCCTCACCCTTGGGACCTGGAGAGATAAGGGTAGGAAAACAATTGGGAAAGAAAGCCAGATTTGGATGGATGAGTTGGAGCCGAATAAAAGTAACAATAATAAGGCAGCAGAATACACGAGAAAGAAGTGAAGAAGATAACAAAATATGAAGACCTGCAAATGGAAATAGAATAACGGTGGCAGAAGAAAGCGGAGGTAGTACCAAAAGTACTTGGGTGCAATCCTAAAACATCTGGAGCACCACTTGAACAACATGGGCATTGACAAATTCACCCTCAGTCAATTGCAGAAGGCAGCTTTACTCAGAACAGCTTTCATTCTGTGACGATATCTGTAACCATCAAACATCCAGATCTGCCTATCCCAAGTCCTTGGGAAGGTCCTCTATAGGTAGACAAAAATGCCAAATCCAGTCTGAACATCTGGTTTATTGTGTGACAAACTGTCAAACACCAGGGAAATCAGAAGATCCAGACAGTTTAAATAGGTATAAATGTTTATTGTAGGCTTAAGCTGTCCACAAGAATCGGACGTGCAAACTGTGCAAAATTTGATTTTATAGAGCTCCTGTGTGAAGCACCCCTTCCCAATCTGACCTCCTGCAGATTGTGTAAAGCTTCTGATGTGCCAGATTCCTTATTGTGCAATATAATATCGAAGATTTGTAATACACAGATCTAGATTTAACAGATTGGGAAAACATAGCTCTAAGAAAGCTATTTTGAGCTCTAAAGCTGATCCTCCCTTCTTCCATTCAATTCAAAAGTTCACTTTGATTTCAAAGAAGAGGTTAAACTTCCAGGAGATGCCGTAAAGGAGGCCTCCTTAGATATTCTCCCACATCACTGCAGCTGTTAAATTAGTCACACGGTTGTTAAGTGAATCTGGCTTTCCCGTTGACTTTGTTTGTCAGAAGGTCGCCAAAGGGGATCACATGATCCCAGGATGCTGCCACCGTCATAAATATGAGTCAGTTGCCAGGCATCAGAATTTTGATCAGGTGACCTTGGGGATGCTACAATGGTCATAAGTGTTAAAAATGGTCATAAGCCCCATTTTTCAGTGTGAACAGTCACTAAGCAAACTGTTGTAAGTTGAGGACTACCTGTACTTCATCACTTTTTTTTGGTCATCACGTTTTTGACACCTTGGTAGGCGACTGGTGGTACTCGAATATCCTAAAAGTGGTACAATCTCAACTACATAAGTAGGATACATGGAAGTCAAGCGCCAAATATGGAAATTAAGACTCATCTCATGGGTGACTTGGGATCATAGTCGTTCTTCTTACCACGCAAGACTGCTGTGCAATGAACTTGCTCTGCACTGTTCAGCACTTGGCCAAAATGCAACCAGCAGGAGGCCAGGGTGGTGTGGTCAACAGCAGAGGCCACGTGGAGATCCAGGCGAGAAGTGGCCCCTTGCAAGTATTGCATGAAGAAAGAGTCAACCTGGACCACATATTGGGAAGTGAAGTTGTAGTGGGGCCGAATGCCGTGGGCCAGAGGTGTACAGTGGGTCTCAAAGTCATAGAAGGCATAGGTGCAAAAGGTGAGAAGTTCGGGGTCTCCCAGAAGTTGGACGGCCTCAACCGAGAGAATTGCTCCAGAGATGTGCAACTCAAAGAGGTTCTCCCCGTGTTGCAATTTCAGAACCTTGCTAGGGACTCCTTCATCATCAACGTCACTGTCGGGTGGCCGAAGTCGGACAACTCTTGTTCCATATGCCACATCCTTCAACTTCTCTGGGGGAAGAAAAAAAAGGAAACTTTGTTCCTTAGAACTCCCCAAAAACATTCACACATATTTGCTGACTCTCAAGAAGGAATTCTCAAGAGCACTCAACTCGTGTTTGGTGGCAGTCATTAGGTTGGGCATCAGATCCAGTGGAGCAGAATGCCACCTACTGATAGACACGATATTTTGATCTTGTGAGGCTCTGCCACAAAGTGGTTGACAAGGAAGGGGAACTTCCACAGTCACAAAATGATTGTCACAGAAGGCATATTAAGACACACAAAGCATGCACCCTTTTTTATGTGATGGGGCAAGAAGGTTGACTAATTGCAAGGGAGATGTTTGCAGACAACCTGGACCATTGACTATCATTGATGAGGGGTCTCCAAACCTGACAATGTTAAGATTGTGGACTTGTGGACTTCAACTCCCACAATTCCTTAGCCAGCTGTGAAGTCCACAAGTGTTAAAGTTGCCAAACTTGGAGACCCCTGAAACTGATAAACAAAGTGCTGCAATTGTCTTCTAAGGTTCTAGTGAAAATGAGTTCTTCAACAGGTCAAGCTCAAGTCAAGTCAATTCTCCTTCCAGTTGAGTTTCCGGTGCAGAGAAGAGCAATGAAGATGATTAGGGAACTGGAGGCTAAAACATCTGAAGAATGGTTGTAGGAATTGCGTTCTGTATGTCTATTCTAATGAAAAGAAGGAGTAGGGATGACATGATAGCAGTGTTCCAAAATCTAAGGGTCTTCCACGAAGAAGAGGAGATCAACCAATTCTCCAAAGCAGGAGAAGAGGCAATGGATGGAAGCTAATCAAGGAGAGAACCAGCCTATAAATAAGGAGAAATTTCCTGACAGTTACAACAATTAATCAGTGGAATGGCTTGCCTTCAAAAGTTGTGGATCTAATACTGGAGGTTTTTAAGAAGAGATTGGACAGTCATTTGTCTGAAACATTATAGGGTCTCCTGTTTGAGCAGGGGTTGGACTAGAAGTCCTCCAAGGTCCCTTCCAACTCTGTTATTCTGTTTTATTTCCATTTTTCCATAAGCCAGAGAAAATCTGTTTCCATGTTACCACCAATCAGCAACTGGTAATCCAAATTCTCAACATGTGTGACCCGAGAACTGTCTGGTTGCTGAAATGGAAACCCCATCTATGCACCTCTCACTTTAGAAACTAAGATACAATACAACTGTGGGTGGTAGGGAGAAGGAAATTAAGCCTCAAGGAAAGGAAATGCCTCAAATACATCTGCCAGGTTTCTCAGTTCCATAAGAGAAGGATGCTTGGATTTCAGTCTCAAAGGCAAGGTTGTGTACCTCAAGACTACATCTTTCCTTCTTGAATTGTGGGACAATGTTTTCAATCCTTCTTGAACTGTGGAATTCCTAAAAATGAGCAGTAGAATGTGCATACCTTCAAGTTGATGAATGTGAGCATTGCGCAGGTCCAGAAGCTGGTCCATCTGCTTTTGGTGATCCTCATGCTCCTGTTTCTCCTGTCTGGACTGCATCAGCACCTTCTCTAATTCCACCTCCAACCAAAAGAGCAGTCAACAGACTCAACTACAGCTCATATCAACTTCCTCATCATTTATCTATTTGCCTTGTAGCATAATCAATGATCTCTATTAATTCACCAGTGGTGTCCTCTTACAATTATTATCTTTCCAACTGGCCCAGTCATTGACCAGGGAATAGAATAGAATAGAATAGAATAGAATAGAATAGAATAGAATAGAATAGAATAGAATAGAATAGAATAGAATAGAGTAGAGTAGAGTAGAGTAGAGTAGAGTAGAGTAGAGTAGAGTTAGAGTAGAAAGAGTAGAATTAGAGTAGAGTAGAGTAGAACAGAAACTTTATTGTCACTTTAAATGTACACTATATGTACATTTAAAGTGACAATACATATGTATCGGCATACATTAAAATGAAATTTTGTTGTATTCCGCTCTCAAAGGATAACCATTATGCATATACCCACACACACACACATATATGACACAGAGAAACATCTCTCAAAAGAGACCAGCATGGCTGCATAAAGAACTCTCTGATAAATTGAAAGATAAAAAGGACAAGTATAGAAAGTGGAAAGAGGGGCACATAACAAAGTCAGAATATCAGCAAATAGCCCGAGCCTGCAAAGATGAAGTAAGGAAAGCTAAGGCTCATAATGAACTAAGGCTTGCGACCAAAGTCAAAAATAACAAAAAAAGCTTCTTTCAACATGTAAAAAATAAGAAAAAAGTGAAGGAAATGATTGGTCCATTAGTGGGTGAAAGTGGCAAGAAGGTGACAAGCAATAGTGAGAAAGCAGAACTATTTAACTCGTTTTTTGCATCTGTCTTTACACAAAGGGAAAAAACAGACCAACCTATCAAAAATAGTGCCATAAAAAACAGAATAGAAACACAAGTTAAGATAGGCAAGAAAATGGTAAGTGAGCACCTGTCCAGCCTAGACGAGTTCAAATCACCAGGACCAGATGGATTACACCCAAGGTTCTCAAGGAACTGGCAGATGTGATCTCAGAACCACTGAACTATATTTTTCAAAGATCCTGGAGCACTGGGGAACTACCAGAGGACTGGAAAAAAGCTGATATAGTTCTCATCTTCAAAAAAGGAAAAAAAATGTATCCAGGAAATTACAGACCTATCAGCCTGACCTCAATACCTGGGAAGATTCTGGAAAAGATAATCAAACAACGAATCAGCGAACACCTAGAGGCAAACAAAATCACTACTAAAAGCCAACATGGTTTTGTCAAAAACAGATCATTCCAACAAACCTTATTGCATTCTTTTACCAGTTACCAAAATTAGTGTATAGAGGACTGCTGTGGATATAATTTACTTTGGGAAATTCGTAAGGCATTGATAAAGTAGATCACACCTACTACTTGATAAGATAGAAAAATGTTGGTTAGACAGCATCACCACCAGATGGATTCGTACTGGCTGACCGGACCGTAACTCAGCGTGTTGGTCCCCAATGGAACCGCATCTACATGGAGGGAAGTGTGCAGTGGGGTGCCCTCAGGGCTCTTTTCTGGGGCCAGTGCTCTCAACATCTTCCTCAAACGATTTGGACGAGGGATAGTATGGGGACGCCATCAAATTTGCGATGACACCCAACTGCAGGATGCCACACTCCAGAAGACCAGGCTTAAGATACATGAGACCTGGACAGACTTGAACATTGGGCGCTATCTAACAAAATGAAATTCAATGGTGAAAAAAGTAAGGTTCTACATTTAGGCAAGAAAAACCAAATGTACAGGTATAGTATAGGGGGTAACGTGCTCAATAGTAGTAACTGTGAGAGGGATCTCGGAGTCCTAGTGGACAATCACTTAAATATGAGCCAGCAGTGTGCTGCAGGTGCCAAAAAAGCCAACACAGTGCTGGGCTGCATTAACAGAGGGATAGAATCAAGATCACGTGAAGTATTAATACCACTTTACAATATGCCTTGGGTAAGCCACACTTGCAATACTGGCATCCAGTTTTGGTCACCACTATGTAAAAAAAGATGTTGAGACTCTAGAAAGAGTGCAGAGAAGGGCAACAAAGATGATTAGGGGACTGGAGGCTAAAGCATATCAGGACGTTTGCTGGAATTGGGTATGTCTAGTTTTTAATGAAAAGAAGGACGAGGGGTTACATGATAGCAGTATTCCAATATCTCAGGGGTTGGGCCACAAGAAGGGGAGTCAAGCTTTCTCCAAGCGCCTACGGGCAACAAGAAGTAATGGATGGAAACTAGTCAGGAGAGAAGCAACCTGGAACCTGCGGAGAAACTTCTGACAGTTAGAACAATTAACCAGGTGGAACAACCTGCCCTCCAGAAGCGGTGAATGCTCCAACACTGAAGTTTTTAAGAAAAATTGGACAGAGTCCATTTGTCCGAAATGGTATAGGTTTCCTGCCTGAGCAGGGGGTCTGACTCGATGACCTCCAAGGTCCCTTCCACTTATTATTATTATTATTATTATTAATTATTATTATTATATTATTATATTATTATTTTATTATTATTATTATTATTATTATTATTATTATTATTATCACAGTCTAGTTCGAATTTGCATGGCAAAAAAAAAAAAAAGAATCCTGCAAATTTACAAGAGGGAACAAAGCTGTTACAGAATGTAGTAGTCCTGCTATAAATACTTCAAAACCTCCTCCCAGAGGGGAGCAATAGAAACAGACCATGAAGTGGTGTTTGGGGTCTCTAACAATGTTTCGAGCTCTAAGCACATATAAGCGCTTATCAGCAGTGTTCCTGAATCACGGGAAGTGAGCTTTCTATAATCTTCTCGGCTGTCCTTACCACTCTCTGTATGGACCTTCTATCTGAGGCTCTGCTACCACCAAACCAAACATTGATGCAGTTTGTTAAGATGCTCTCCATCATGCCTCTGTAAAAAGTGGCCAGGACAGAAGGAGAAAGATGTGCTCTCCTCATCCGACGGAAGATACCAGAGGCAGAGAGCATCTTCTAAGAGGTGAGAATTGGTAATATCATGGACCTTAACAAATCCTTCATTGCATCCTAAGTGTTAGTCAACAGATTCTACGTATATTCAACTGAAATGTAAATTTGCAAAATTGGGTTCTAACCAAGCTTAACCTCAGACAGAACATTGTTCATCTAACTGGGACATTGTAAATATACATCTAGAGCAACCTTGTTGCTCAAGTAATATTTTATTTGTATATATTGCTAATCCTCACGGTCCCCCATCTTAGGTGTTGGATATATTTTGGTTGCACCTGATAATCCCGATTAATGCGATGCTGCAAAATGACCATGTTGCGTGTCTTCTCCAGTTCTAGCACTGTCTCTGCATGCGCAGCCTCAGCCTCATGAAGTTGTCGCTTGAGGCTGTCCTGGATGAAGATTTCAATCTTTTCCTGATCTCTTTCTGGAACTTCTGCTGACAGACTCTGGAAGGAAGGAAGGAAGGAAGGAAGGAAGGAAGGAAGGAAGGAAGGAAGGAAGGAAGGAAGGAAGAAAGGAAGGAAGGAAGGAAGGAAGGAAGGAAGGGAGGGAGGAAAGGAAGGTAAGGAAGGAAGGAAGGAAGGAAGGAAGGAAGGAAGGAAGGAAGGGAGGGAGGGAGGGAGGGAGGGAAGAAACGGAAGAAAAAGTGGAGGGAGGAAAGGAAGGAAGGAGGGTGGAGGGAGGGAGGGAAAGAGAGGAGGGTGGAAGAAAGAAGAAAGAACGGGAAGGAAGAAGGAAGAAGGAAGGAAGGAAGGGAAGAGGAAGGAAGGAGGGGAGGGAGGGAGGGAGGGAGGGAGGAGGGAAAGAAAACGGAAGAAAAATTGGGGGAAGGGAGGAAAGGAAGGAAGGGAGGGAGGGAGAGAGGG